>VYXH01012787.1:200525-245723 GCA_013397275.1 Burhinus bistriatus | reverse complement strand
GGGGCAGGGGAACTCGGATGGGATTTAAAAACTTCCTTGAAGTAGAGTAAAACTTAGTGTCTATATGTGAGGACCTAACAGAGAATTGGATGACCTTTTTTGCAACTCTTCTGTGGAGAGACCAGTTGCTGATGCCTGAGGGAATTGAAGAGAAACATGCTTTATGGACTGATCACAGACTTAATGAGGGTTAGGAGGAAATGGAGTTGCAAGGTAGGCTGTAGAGTAGAAGTGTCCAGGTATACAGACAGCACTTGAATAAAATATTAGGAAAATTCAGATGGCAGGAGACCTTGGGAGATAATCTGCTGTAATTCGCAACTCAGAGTAGCATCAACTGTGAGATCAGACTGGGTTGCCCAGGGCTTTATTGGCCTTGAAAACCTGCAAGGATGGAGACTGCACAGCCTCTCTAGGCAGTGAGCTCCACTGCCTGACCCCCCACCTCGTGTGTATGGGGGACAGAATGAGTTTTCTTATATCCAGTCTGAACCTCTCTTGTTTCAACTTATGCCTGTTGTCTCTTGTCCTCCCACCATGCACCGCTGAAGAGCTTGGCTTCTCTGGATGACCTTCTAGGTATTGAAAAGCTGCTACTAGATGACCTGAAGCCTTCCCTTCTCCAAGCTGAACAAGCCCAGCTCCCTCAGCCTTTCCCAATACACCAGGTTCTTCACCTCCCAGCCATCCTGGTGGCCCTCTGCTGAATTCATGACAGGCTATCAATCTTTATTCTACTGAGGGGGCTGGGAAGGGGAAAAACTGGAGACAGTATTATAAAGGTGGTCTAGTAAGTGCTGAGTAGAGGCAGATGATCACTTCCCACAATTTACTGGCTGTGTCCCTGCTGCCAGGGCTCACTACTGGCTCACTTTCGGCTCAGCCTACTATGGTTGCTATGTTGTTTCTAGCATAGTTGCTTTGCAGGTAGTGAGGCTCCAGTCTGCTGTTGCCAGGGGCTTTTCTTTCCCAGGTGCAGGGCTTTTGTGTGCAGCCTTGCTGAATTTCATAAGGTTTTTGTTGGCCTGTTCTTCCTGCCCAAGTGGGTCACTCTGAAGTGGCAGCCCTGCACTTGAGTGTATTGACTGGTCCTCCCCTGATTTGGCACCACCTGCAAATTTGACAAGATTATAGCCTGGTGCAAGCTGTTGCAGAAGATGGGTCCCAGGATAGCCCCCTGTGGGGTCTATCTAGACTTGTCTGTGATTGCTATGGTGTTTGAAGGACTTCAGTCTCAGATAGTGATACCTGATTATAAGAACTGGTTAATTTTACTGTGGTAGCTTGAGCATATGTACTGAAAAGGGATTTTAACACCCCTTTTCAGAAAGCTAATAGGATTGTTCTCTGGAAGTCTATTCAACATAAAACTGAAATGTTCTGACAAGTGCAGAATTCATAATGGTCTACTATGTATTTTCATTATCAGTCCCAATGTACTTTTAGGATACTTAGTATAGAAGTCTTATGATACCTTTCAAGGTCTGCCACACCTTATTGCCACTATCACTGTAGTTGATAATTACCTTTGTCTCTTGCATAGAGGTCACTGACCTTATATCTGTCACACTTGGAAATGTTCTCAAGCTCTTTGATTACTATAATCAAGTTAAGCTCAGAGCAATGGGTCTTTGGTCCTTGTCTTTCAAAACTTACTGCTTTTGAACAAATGCTTGCAAGCCTGAAATCTTGTCTGTTATTAACACTTACTGGTTGGCCTAATAGTGATAGTGCTTCCTGCAAACACTTTCTCTGTGCAGATGTTTCATGTGTAATCCCCTGTATTTGGTGTCATTCCCATTCTTAATTTGAATGCAGTCAGTAAGCACGTAAGTGGTGAGAAATTAATTTGGCAAGGTAGTAACTACATTACAATGATACTAGTACTTAGCTCAGTAAGGAAATCTGACTCTTAAGTACTTGATTGTTATCACAGTGTGGATTGCAATAGCTTAAGATACTTGTTTAAATGCACAGCATAGGCTTTTCATCCTGGTCCAAACGTAAAACTTGATAGTGTAGCTGAGAAGCTTTGCAATATGAGTGCCTGCCGATAGGTAAGGATGACTTTGCCTGGCTGATATTGCATAAATTCTAACTGTTAAATAGCTGAGAAAATAACCAGATGCTCTGTTACTCTTTAGTAGCTGTTTTTCTGGAGCTGCTGAAGGAAAATAAATATGTATAATCTGTCCCAAAAACTGTGTCCTATTGTCTAATATTCCAACATGCCCCAGAAGGGAAACGGCCATGCAGGCTTCTGGTAACAACAGGCATCTAGAACCACAAATAAAGCACTCGAGGCTGTAAACTGATCCCGTGTTTTGCACTCTCTTGCTCCACCTGCCAGTAGCACAAGTTTCCAGGGTCTTCCCTCAGAATGCAGCGGCAGGCTGCAGAAGGTTCAAATGACAGTGTAGTCAAAAAGGTTCTTGATGTTGCCTGCTGAAAGGAAAGTAGTGCTCCCTGGTGTGTAACTATCCTTAAAGTCCCTCTATGCAAAGTATCAAATATTCACGTTCATTCACGCCTCCTGACACATGAATAGTTCCTGTTCCATGAATTAGCTTGCCAGAATACAGATTCACTGTTAAGGAGTCTGTATTCTGTTATGTAGATATTCTTATGGAAATTCATGGTAAGTACATCTGTGTTTAAGAGTATAATGGATGGTAAGCTGTAGCAGTCGGCTACAGTCGGCCATTCTCACTGTTTGCAGACTGGAGGTATTCAGCATGAGTATTGACATGAAGCAAATAAAAACGAATGAAACAATACTGGTATTGAAGCTAATATAGTAGTTGTTTAAAAAAAAATATAAAAATTATGGCACGTTTAATGAGGGATGAAAAGAGGACTTTGTACTTAATGGTCTGCTCTCCTATTGTTATGATTTTACAGTTCTCTTGTGTGTTCATTTTACTGAACTGTCCCACTTAAGCAATTATGTAGCTGCTCAACCCATATGTTAGAGACTAGATGGATCAGCAAAGTTTTAAGGAGTGGTGTTACAGTCCTTGGACCGTTCACTGCAAGGAGAACTACTACAAATAGTAGAAAAAGGGTGGTGGCATACAGAAAACAAAGGCTGTGTAATATCACACGGAGACTGTAAGTTAGAACAACAATCAGCCTTTGATTTGATTAAAAACTAATCTCTGGAACATGTTAAAGCAGTTAAGTCACTGTCAATCTCTATACTCTTATGTTGGCAGGTTGAATGTCATCCATACCTTACCCAGGAGAAGCTGATCAAGTACTGTCAATCCAAAGGGATTACTGTGACAGCATACAGTCCGCTTGGCTCTCCTGACAGACCATGGTAAGATTGCTTTGTGCTTTGCAAGGGAGCTGGCATGGATTATGCTTGAAACTTTGAGACTACAAGTGCACCGTTAATTAATCATCCAGATACAGATTTCTGCTAGGTTGGATTTGTGGAGGCTTCTTGCCACTGATCTTCTTTCCCCTGTGTAGGGCTAAGCCAGAGGATCCTTCCCTTCTGGATGACCCCAAGATCAAAGAGATTGCAGCCAAGCACAACAAAACCCCAGCACAGGTAGGTGGGTGCCAGACAGTGGGTACCCCTTCCTGTAATGCAGCATGAAGGACAGCTAATGACAAAGTAAAGGCCAGGATGGCTTTTCATTCCCTGTCACCTGTGGTGCTCTTCTGTGGTTTTAAGTAGCAACGCAGGTTTGTTTACTGCGTGGCCTTCAACGCATGCTTACAAGGCCTCTTTGACCATCAACAAGAAACATTTTTTTAACCCCTCTTCAGATGCTGTCATGTTTCGCTCTTAAAATCTCAAGTCCTGTTGCAGAGAAGCAAACCCTTGTATAGCCTGTTAAAAGTCTAGGTGGGAAGGAAAGGAACTGAGTATCAACTGGAAGAGAAAGGAGGCCTTCTCTGTGGGGCTCCACCACTTCTCTGTTTGCACTTCAGAAGGTGCTGCTTAGAATTTGGGTATGATTTGAAATGCAGCTCTACAGAAATGGGTTAATTCTGCTGAACTGTATCGTTTCCAGCAAACAACTGTTGGAACTGGCTCTTATTTCCATAGAACAAAAGTAATCCTTTTTCTGACTCGGTGATATACCTCTTGCAGGTTCTCATTCGGTTCCACATCCAGAGAAACGTGATTGTGATTCCCAAGTCTGTCACACCACAGCGCATTGTGGAGAACTTCAAGGTGAGGCATTAGGAGTGACCTGGGCGCATGGCATGTCAGGGATGGCATGGCTTCCCCCTGCAGAGCAAGCAGCGATCCGTTCTCACCTTTCCTAAGTCCTCCTCAGGCAAGAGGACTGGACTTTTTCTTGCTGTATGTTTACCTACAGTCTACTGAGGGCTAAACTTAAGGTTACAGTTAGAGAGCAGGAGTGAACAAAGCTTTTGGAAACACTATGCTGATAATCTTAGCGGTCATGTTATGGGATGCTTCCTGTTCTATGCCATGTGGATGAGTCATCTGACAGTGCTTGCTTGGGGCCCAAATACATTAGAACACCACAAAAGGCTTATGTAGAGCAAGCACTCAAGAAGATAGTCCTGGTGTCCAGAAACCATGTTGCTGCTCTTGATTCAGTGGTCCTTGGCTGAAAGCAGTATTAGGATTTTGGGAGACACTTTGTATTAGGTGGAATATGAAAGTCTTGAAGGTGTTCCTTTGGAACAGGACAGAAAGATGCATTTTTCACAAATGGAGGATAGAGGCATTCTGCAACACTGAGTGCTCTCCAGACTTATTAGAACTGGCACATATAACTGCAACTTGAGATTTTTTTTTAATTGCTCACTCTCTCTGCTTACCTCCCTCCCCCACTCCAGCTAGTGGAGTCTCAGAAATCCAGAGAGCAGTCTTTTTCCTTTCCCTCCTTCATGAAGCAATCATTTCTTCTAACAAGCACTGCCACACTGTGGACTTGTTCTTTAATTTTGTGAATTTTTTTTTGCTTACAATCTCTGATTTGTTCAAAAAGATGATTTCCAGCTGTTTCTCTTGTTAGGTGTTTGACTTTGAATTGACTAAAGAAGAGATGGCAACCATTCTCAGCTTTAACAGAAACTGGAGAGCCTGTGCAATGAGCACGTAAGTGGCAGTGGGTTTTTTCAAGCTGTTACGTTATCAGTATGTCATAGTTTAGTACATGAAGTTACAGATACTAGGCTTGGTTGAAATTCAGGATGTGCAAACTCAGTTTCCAAAGTGGTCATCCTCAAAATAGCTTTTCAGAGTAAGATTTTTTTAAACGTTCATCTTATGAACCAAATCATTATGAGCATAAAGCAGACTTCACTTTCAGTTCAGTCTATGAGAAACTTTTTGTAGCTGGAATTGCAAGAGGAGGCTGCTTATTCATAACTTTAATTTTGTTTATATTGGAGAAACGAACATGACGCAGATTCAAGTTCTGGATTAACTTTGCTTGTAGTATTTTGTCTTTCTGCCATGACCCTTAGGTATATTATAAAAAAAAGACTGTATGTTCTTCAGGAGTGGTTGGGAAAGTGGGTGAACATTGAAAAGGTAACATGAGGACCTGCAACTTGAAGCCTAAAGCCAGATCTGAAATCTTTTTTGGAAGGCCGCAGAAAAGGCCTTCCTAGCAGTAAACAGTGAAACCTCGAATTAGTTGTCTACGAAGCAAGTACGTTGCATAGCTTGAAATGCTCAGGGCCCAAACAACAGAAGGCAGTCAAGAATCTTCCTGTTTACAAATGTATTGCCTCACCAAGGAAAACAGACACAAACTGACTCTGCTTTTATACAGTTCAGCTCCTCCCTTGGTGGCTCTTTGCAGTAGTTACAGCTGCCTGTAGTATCTTTCAGACATGAGATGATCTTTCCTCTTTGATTTCCTTCAGGTGCAAAAATCACAAGGAGTACCCTTTCAATGCAGAATACTGAAGATGATTTCCTGCCTCTCTCCAGACTTCAGATAGGCTTCTGCTGTTGCCCAGGAGTTGTCTACGCAGCTTTCTCACTGCATCAGACACCCTCCCCCATGCCTTCCCCACCCCCCGCCCCCCAAAGATGCAGTATATGTACTTGGTGACTTTGTGGTGTTTTCTTTTTTTGGAAGAAGGAGATGCTAAAATGGTTCAGAAGAGCACACTGTGTGGACTAGTAGATTGTCTTTGCCAAACTGCATGTCTGGAATTGGTAAGCAGAAAACATTAAGAAAGTTTGAACAAGCAGTCACTTTTATTTTGGAATACTGTGAATTGGAGCTAGTGACTACTGTTGTCTGGAAGGACCAGGATATTGGCAAATTTTGCGTAATTAATGAGGTCTGCTTTTTTCTGATTATTTTCAGGTTTGGTTTTGTTTCTTTGTAACACTCCATGCTTTTTTTTCTCTTATTGGAAGTACAAGTTGATTTCTAAGTACAGCAGTTTCTACATGGGTAGATTTTTGAAAAGTGTATAGGTCCTGATTTCTTGGTGATATAAAAGCTGTTTTTGCTTATAATAAAATATAGTTTCATTACTATGTGTAATGAGATAGTTATTTCAGCAATGCTCTAATGGTAGCTGTATTATATCAGCTATTTCTAGAGATTACACAAAAGCAAGGAAAATTACTGTCCCCCAAGAAATGATCTGCTGTTGATGTTAACTTCTTAGGTATGACCTGCTAGCTATTTGCTGTTCTCATGCCAGTGCACATGTAGATGGTCATTGAGTCTGCTTGAGCCTCTCTTTAGAACTCTTTTGATATATCTGACAGCTAATATATTAATATTTAAATCAGCTTTTATTTTACTGATAGATATATACGTAGTCTTTATTTTACATATATATATACACACTTTGGCTATTAGAAACCTCATTCCACTGAAGACATGAAGTCTACACAGCATCCTATGGGATTGTTTTAGTAAGCAGTAGAAAACTTGCCTGTTCCAGGCAGGCAGCATACGATACAGGAAAGAATTCTGTGCTTGTACAAGCTACCATTTGCAAATACAGTAAAAATAGGTTTCCAAGAAAATCCTGTGCCATGAACTGGCAGATCATAAACTTACTACTTTGTTCTGGGAGGACAGAAAAATAGGCTTATACCCAAATTTTGACACATGAGGTGTGTTTGTCCCTTGGGGTTTTTGTAGTTTTCACAATACTTGCAGGTAATGGTTTTAAAGTTGTTGCCTTCTGAGAGATGCCTAAGACTTCACAAAATGCATTTAGGCACTTGTAGAAACAGCGGCTAGTGTTGGGTCATTCTCCTGCACATTCTTATAATTTTTTTCCAGGGTCTGAGTAGATCTAGAGTGTGAACTGTCCTCTGAAGGAGGCTGCGTAGGCCTACCAGAGAGGGGGTTCTTTCTGAACAGATGAAAGAAGGGAGATGCCAGAACTGTTAATGCATAACTACCCCTAAATGGTAAACATAAGGTAGGATTCTGATTCCATAACTGCATAGCATAGTGTACCTTAAAGGGAACTCAGCCAAGTTAAAACGTACCATGAAGGCAGTTGTTCTCAAACGGTTTGCAAAGTAGGTGATTTTTTTCCTGGTGCTGATAAAAAGGTACTAAGAAGTCATACTAATTTAAAATTTTTCTTTCTGATAAATACTAACCATTATATTGAGAAGACAGATTTTATCTTCAAATGCTTCTTTAAACCTTTCCACTGTCACCAAGGCCAGACTTACATGGAACACATTTTTGGTCAGAATGATTTACAGTAGTCTGAACAGACAAGATTGAGTTAACTTACAGCACAAGGAGGAGGGAGGAGAGAGTCAATGTCTGACTCTAAGCAATATTCTCCTTTAATGCTGATTCTCCTAAGATAAATTGATTATACTCAGTTTAAATTCTGGGCTTAAAAGCAAATACAAAAGCTTCAGCTGTGCAAGTGTTTTTGTGTATCTATAATGTGATAAATAAAAGCCGAAAGGAATCAAAAAAAAGAACAGCTAATTTTCTTAGTCTGAACTGTGACAGAAAACTGTTTGGGGCAATGTTGACTTGCTTGGAAATAACATTTTTGTGATAAGTGTGTTCTGGCAAAAAGTTACACTGAGGGTCAGGGTTTCCAAAGTAGTACATCAGGTTCTGTTAGTTTCCCCTGTTTTCCTTTCAGTGTAACTTTATGAAAGTTTGTGCCTGAAATTTTCCATTCTCGGAGTAGGAATTTTACCGGAGAAGACTTTCAGACAGACTGCTCCGCAGCAGAAGGAAGACTAGCTAGTGTTCAGGGTGGAGTGGTATTGTAACAGGCTCTCTCTGTATTTTGCCGGATGACTTAGCAGGAAAGAATTTGGAAAGGGTCATTTTGGGACACAGTGCAGCACTTAACTGGCAGAGGGCTTGGATGCTTGGTGAAATATGAGAGCGAGAAGAGAGGAAAAACAGAGAAGCACCTGAGTGAAGGGACAACGATGCATAAACTTGTACAGAAAGCAGGCTGTTGTCAGAAAGGATGACAAGTGGGAAGTGACTGACAGAAAACCCTGGGACCCATAATGACTTTTTGATTGCTTCTTCAGGGACAGATATATAAGGCAGAGATAGAGGAAGAGCCAGTCTTCTAGACTGCAGTCAAGTCTTTGTTTAATCTAGGTTGATTTAGGAATTGTTACAATAAAATAAATGGCTGTTGTACCCCCATACTTGTGCCATACTCTCTGCCTACAATTCCTTTCATCTCCTAAAAGGTAAAGTGGAAAGATCAAAGAAGTAGATATCCGGAGCCTAGCATTCCTGCTAACTGAGCTCTTCCTGCTATAACTGTTCACAGCATTTGTTTTTGTATTGTGATTTGACAGATCTCTGGGTTTCTGATCAAAGACATATTTAAGCACAAATACAATCTTGTAGCTCTTCCAACGAAAAGTGGTTGTTTTTTGTTTTGTGTTTTTTTGATTTAAGAACTTGTAGTTCAGCTCCACCTTGTTGGCCTTACTAGGCTTTCTCAGGACTCTGCTGCAGCAGTTAAGCTAATGTGATACTGTAGCACACCCTAGGAAGTGGAGTTGAGTCCAGTTTATAGGGAAGGTTAAGAGCAGGAGACAGAAAAAATCATGTTTTCGGGACTAGTAGAATCAGTACTTGCAATCAAAATTTGTTTCACTTCCAGCTGCACTTACTGCTTCAAATGATACTAGATTAGCAGGCATTTTTTGCATGTCAAAAGAGAATGGCTCTGACAGAACAGATCCATTTCCATAGTAGCAAAGAATGATGGTGAACTGATTTATCAGGTAAAACAGGTAGAGAAAACTAGCAATTGTCTCATTGGAGAAGGTGGCAGGAGACCTTTTTTGAGAATACAAGAAGCAGCTGGAATTGACATCTTGCTGTTTGGAGGTAGGACACCACAAATAGTTTCACAGGCACAGTGTGTTTCAGGTTGCACTTGATCTTCCTGTGGGAGAAGGTGGCTTGGCTTCTGATACTGGAACAATAAATACACAAGCCTGCCTGGCTAGAAACACTTTTTATACGATGCTCTGTAACTTGGTCTTTGTTTTTTCTCTGAGGAAGGGGAGGCAGGATCTCTCTTCTTGTTGAGCTCGCAAGACTGACAGAAGTGTAACATTTGTGCAGAGCTGTGAAATCTGGGGTACAGAAAACTGTATTATTCAAAACAGGAAAAGAAAATCCTGTAGTTGGATTTTAATCTGTATTCACTACATTGAAAATATGACTAGAAATCTGGAGTATTTTGCTTAATTGGGGCACAGAACAGTTGACTCGGGACAAATGATTGTATCTTTTTAATCACTTAATACTTCCCTAGCTTGCATCTATAAACTCTGTCAGTAACTATTTGTCATCCCTCCCTCTGCCTTGTCCTTGGTCACTTAAAAAGTACAGAGTCCTGCTTTATTCTGGTAAGACCTTGCTCATTTAAGCTGAGAGGCAACTCTTTCATAGGCCATGTTGTTCTTGCATTTTAATTTGTTACAGTGCATGGTACAGGACCACTAGTACAAACATCTGCAAAATGACATCTTTTTTTCCAAATTCTTAAGCAAAAAAAAAAAAGCTGAAGATACAATCCAGCTTTGCTGAACTGAAACAGCTGATGCCATTCAGTTCACCTGTTCTTATGAGCAGCTTAAATATCTGCTGTAGCATCCTGTCTCCAACTTGTGGCCAGAAAAAAGTTGTTGAAGATTAGTAAGTTAAGCACTGCAGTGGTGTGTTCTTTAAATATTCTGACAGCAGTTTAAGGTCTTTTGTGTTTAACAGCCATCAGTTAACTCTTTCTTGTTCAGTGACCTTGTGAAGCTGTTATATTCCAAGGGAATGATTTTTCACAGCCACACATCTTGTGAAGAATGGCTGTCTCTTATTTGTTTTGGGCTTGTCTGCTGCTAGATTCACTTGGTGCTGCCAGCTTTTACAGTGCAGGAGATAGCAACTGGCCTATTTCCAGTCACGTTTTCCAAGCTGCTCCAGATTTGGTAAACTTCTGGCATAGCTCCCTGCACTGGTGTCAGGTCAAGGAAAGTCTTAGTCTACTTAATTGCTGTCTGTATAAATTATTCCTAGGCCACTGATTATCCTAGCAAGTCTTCTATAAATATCTTTTTAAGATCTAGAGGCAGGCAAGGACTGGAACTTCTTGTGTAGCATGGAGTGCAAGAAGTTCATGGAATATGGGTCTCTATCTTATTGTTTCATTTCTTATTCTGTTTGCTTTTGAATGATACTGAGCTCAGTATGAGAGAGCTTGGAATTATAACAGATGAAAAACCTGAGCAGCAATGATCAGCAAAGAGTTTTGAATTTTACCTGTTGTTCATTTACCCATGTTATCCTGTTTTCCCTCTAAAACATGGGCATAACACTTTATTTTTTCACCCAGCCCCTTTGGAACTTTTAATGAAGGCTTGACTATACCAGCATGGATGAACTGCACAATAAAAGCTCAAGTCATGGGACAACACACTGTGATACAAAGGCAAAATGCTAAGCTAAGGTGTTTTCCATTCACTGGGTTCAGTCCAGTGGCACAAATAATCTCACTGCTGACTAGGAAAGATGTATCTGCAGGTTTGGTTTAAGAGTACTGTTACATAGCTAATGGAAACTGAAAATTATTTGGGGATAATGTAAACCTTTTGCTGTAGTTCCAACAGAAAGCTAATGATAATGCTGCTGAGGAAGTAGGCACACAGGAGTAGAAGCTGCTAGTCCTTCAAGAATCTCACTCCACTCCCTAGAGCTGGTCATGGTGACTTGAGCCTGTCTGTGCTGCATCTGACACTGGGAGACAATTCATGTTCTTTCCTGAAGCATTTTGTTTGTAGCGTGGCATGTTCTCTCCTGGCTTTAAGAGATGGCCTTAGTACTTTCAGGTCTATGAAGTGCTAGACCTGTGGCCTGTTGCACATCTGTTCTTGTGTTAGACATTGATCTAGCCTGGGGATTAGTAACTAACAAATGCTCCATGGGCCACAGGGAAGTATGTGGAGACACTGTCACTGCATGTACTTTGAGGCTACCTAGATAGCAGCATGCAGTTGAATTAGTTAGAACCACAGAAATGGGAGTGGGTTAAATGGCCATCACTATACAGTAGCTTATTTACACACGGTTCAAATGAATCTGAAGATTAAAGACTAGAAAGTTTCCAGCACTTGTCACTGTGGTAATACCTCTACTGCAGGTCCCTGCACTGACAAAACAAATAAAACTCCTTGAAGACAGTTGTAGCTTGTCCCTTTCTCTCTTCTGCTGCAGTGACATTATCAACAAAACAGTTGCTCTTCATCAGTCAACTGCATTTACAGTAGCAGTAAACCAAGCCTAAGTCTCTACCCTAGCCTGTCACGGCAATTTTTATTTTCTTAACAAGTAGGTTCTATTTAAAGCAAAGTTGTAAGAGGCTGGAAGACTTCTGGAATCCTCAAAACTGAATACAAGGGAGATCATGCTTTGTAGCTTCCTCTCTACAGAGAGCAGATGCAATTAGAACAATGCCCTTGTGGCATCCATGTTTGGGTAGATGAAGTGGTGAAGCTAGGAAGTGTGCTTCTTGAGCAGCTTATAGCAGCAGGCTTACTGCCATCGTAGGCTGCTGTGAGGCAGCAGTGGTCTGCAAGAAAGGTAGTCTTCTAGTTATATGGCTGCAGCTCTGCTGCAAAATAGAAAGTACTTGATTTCACAGTAACTGACATTACCCAAATTTTTCTCCTTTTACATTTTCTAAAGTCTCTGCAGCTGAAAAAGATCTATTGTCTCTAAAACAAATGCACAATCTCTGGCTTCTAACTTGTTTTGAATTTTTTACTATTATATGGCTATTGTGATCATGTAGTCTGACTTCCTGCCTACCACAGTCTATAAACATCCTGTAAATAACTTCAAGTCTGATAGCTGTGATTATATTGGAATGTTGTTAGAAAATCCCTATGAAGTAGAGAACATTTCAGGATAGGCTGTATGCCACAGCCTTAAGTGGGTATTGCTCCTACTGCTGTAGACTGACAACCTGACCGCAGCCTGAATGCCTGGAAGCAGAGCACCTTCCACAGAGCTCATCTAACTGTGGCTACAATGATATCCTGTAATGGGCCTTTTCAATTTAGCATGTTCAGAGGGAGGAAAAAAAGAAAGTATCAATTACAGGCACCTTCCTGTCAATACTGCTGCACTATGGCTGTTTGGCGTCAATTGCTGATATGCTTTTCAGACCTCTTTCTTTAGAAGAGTTGCTGTAGGAAATCCAATTTGATGGAATTGCTTTGCTATTTCTAGGGTATCTGTAATTCAAACATCTTGTGAAAGTCTAAAGTAGCTCAAAGATATGTCATCATTTCCTTTATAGACTTAAAAACCCTAACTACAAAGAAAATCAGTTGGAAAAGGATATCCATGAAGTGTGTATCCTAGCCCTGAACCTTAATTACACAATCGTCCTTCCTCTCTGCAGGCAGTGCTGATCCACATTGTTCTTCTACTGGGCTGGAAGAGCCTAAAGCAATTACAGGAGTCTTGAGTGGTGTGTTACAAGTTCAAGAGCAAGAAGTCTTGATTAAGAGATATCTCATTAAAACTCCAGCAGATGTATGGGCTGCAGTAGCACTGAGTTTTTCTCCAGAGAAAACAACATCCAGTGATATCCTTTGAGTCAAAACACAAGCAGATAGTATCTAGGGAGCAGTACAAGAGAGTGAAAATCTACTGTTGGCTTCTATGAAGCTGCCTGACTTCTCTACTTCTTAAATAAGAGAACTGCCAAACAAAATAATTTCCTCCATGTCTTCTTTATCAGACTTTGGATTTGCTGGGAGAGATTCAGTGTATTAACTGCAGCCATTCTACTGATAAAGGCAGTATTTATATACTCTTGTAGATATGATAAACCAAACATACAAATCTCCTACCAGTTTATTAGTTTTTAGCAGTTTATAAATAGGAAACCTCATTAAGAAAACGGCTCCTGAAACATAATTCATCAGTGTCCTCTAAAGAGCTTTCAGTCTGTTACACTGAAATTACTGAACTAAGAATCTCAAGCAGAATTTTGTCTTATACAGATCTTCAGATGTGAAATGTTGTCTTACATTAATAGCTAAAAGATAATACATGTTTTGACCTTTTGTCTAAAAATACAACCGCTAGGAGAATCTAAATTTCTCTAGAATTTGTCAGGATTTATATTTATGACAAAGACTGCTTTTCACAAATCCCAAAGGTTCTGGTTTATTAAACTTCTTTAACTATCATTACTAAATGATATGAGAATATACATTTTGCTACAACAAGAGCAGAGCAAAGATACAGGTAAAGGACTGATATAACTGTGGTTGATAATAAGGGAAGCAAATGCACGCACATTCAAAAGATTACTCTTCAGAATGCCTATGAGCTACCTTCTCCCATCTTATAATACGTATTCTACTTATTGTGATTTAATACACATGAAGAATTACGAATTGCGTGAAACAATGATACATGGTCCTGATCCTTGGAGGATCTGAAGATTATGCCTATATTAGTCTTCCAAAAAAGGACAGTCCTTGTGATTTTTGCATCTAGAAAAAGAGAGTATGATTAAAACACTTTAAGGATATAGTCATAAGGCTAAGAAGAAAAAGCTTTTTTCCCTTGACAAGCTCTGCAGAACTAAAACTGTGAACTTCAGGAAAAACGCTAACATGAGTCTGCTTAGTTTACACAGGGCAGTGGAAGTTAACGTTGTGTAACCTTCGTGTATACCAGCGACCTTGTTCTCAAATGATAATGTATCTTTTGCTTAGCTGAAATCACCAAACTTCCCTGCGATATTAAACAACTCTCTTGTGAACTCGTAAGTCCACAGCGCTATTAGATAAGTGGATAACCTGAGAAAACAGAGTAAATTGCAGATCTTGGTAAGTCTGTATCTAACCATTCTACTGTCTAGACACTGCATTAATAACACTGGCTTAAATACATAGGCACAGCTTTTCACTTCAAAAAAAACTTACAACTCATTCTTAAAATGGAGTTTATTTACACTGACTGTCTCATATGAAGTAGCCAAAGAAAACAGAAAAAAAAAAAAAATTGCCACCTATTTATTTTGGAGCTTCCAGCCAATTTTGATTTTCAGACAGCAGTTTGTTATTTGGTATGCATGTATTACACAATGTACCTGCGAAAATCCCAATGCTGCAAGATGGGCAGTGCTCTAATAAACCCTAGTGCTGGATTCCAGCAGATATGGATGTGATTAGGTATTGGCTAAGGTTCCTTCTCTTTATTTTTAAGTGGGGCTATCAAATATTGTCTGCTAAGAGGATATCCAATGATGATCCAATCTTGCTAAAACACGGAGGAGGAGGAGGTACTCACTCTCTTAATGCACAGATGCGATACCACTTCTTGAAAGCAAGGAAGGTTTCCATCTCCTCTTTAGCCAATTGAAAGGAACACCTGAATAAAGGTCCCAAACAGCTGGGTTATTCAGTTTGCAAAAAGACAAGTGTAAGTTCATTTGCAGAAAGAATACCAAAAACAGAAGTAGAAAAGCATTGTATTTGTTGAAGCACTAGGAAGTGTGCAGTAGATGCACATTTGTGGTGAACAGTGAGTAAATGTCATAAAGTTACAGTGCCAGTGGGGTGTAACTGCATCATATTTATATCACAAGGTGGAAAAGTTAATCTCTCTTACTTAACGTGTTCTAATGAAGGAGGCTTTGCTCTTTACTTTTAAAGGAACTTTTTGCATTCATAAAGAAGCAACCTATGTGGTACATGACAGGCAAGAGGTTTTGCCAGTTCTAAGTGTGAAGGGGGTGCTTTGTTCCACTGGCAGAGTAGATATCTCTGTGTGTAGTTTAGAAGTAGAAGTGGCTGGCGTGCCAATTGAAGCCCAAAGCCATTGGTAATCTTCTGTCCGTCATTAAAACTAGTGTTAGTGATGATATTTTTTAAAGCATTACAATGCGTATGAGACACAGCTGGAACTCAGCGTTCCATAATACTTCTGTAAATAGTTACTTTAGCACAAGTGGGAAAAATACATGTCACCAGGGAAAATACCATGACCAGTATTAACCCAAGCTGGGTTTTTGTTGTACTTGACTGCAATTTCCTTAATTTGAGGATCATCAAAAAGGGAAATATCCTCAGGCTTGGACCTGTGAAAATAAAAAGCAGACTTCAGCAGTTGAATGGCCCGCTGTCTTCTCCCTCAAGCATTGTAGTGTAAGAATGTTATTTAAATTATAAGAAAGCATCATCTTTCACACTTTAATTCACCATCTTCTTGTTGCTCCAGTCCCTGCCTTCATTCTTTTCCTTTTATTGCAGGTTGGCACATGAGAACAGGCCTGTAGTTTCTAGTATAACAGATCACTGTAACACATTTCAGTCCAGCCTGGGAACGTTGCTAGGAATTTCTTTGGTCCAGATCCTGAAAATTTCATCTTAAGAATCGGCAGCTGTCATGTCTTTCACAAGCACAGCTGCACTGGTAAATGCACTGTCCCATCTCAGAGAAAGCCATAAAGACTGGAGTAAAAGCAAAATTTCTTCAAGTCATCCATTTAAAAACCTAATCCATTTGTCTCAGCAGGACAGCAAAGTTGTTATTTTCATAAGCATGTGCTGCTTTGTTTTTTGGGGGGTTTTTTGGTGTTTTTTTTTTTTTTTTTATTTCAGAAGTTCTTTTACATGTTTAGTAAGCTCACCCAAGCTCAATTAAGAATTATCTTCACTACTTTCACCAACCAATTGATCCTTTTTCTCCTAAATATGAAACTCCAGTAACAGCACGGGTATGAATTAGTGGACTGAATATCACACTAAGGGTGAGAGAGGTTTCTCTGTGTGTTTCATTTTTAATGCATTCGTAAATGTTTTTCTAATTACATCAGTTTTACTCTGTGAGGGTTTGTCCACATCGTAAGACTGGTTTACTGTATTGCCTCCAATCTACATCTAAGAAAGAAGTCTCACAAAGCATTCTTACCATGCCAGTTGGGAGCTCCAAGGGGACAATATGCAGTGACAGAGATCCCTTTGGATTGGCAAAACCTAATCAGCTCTTCCTGTGGAAGATAAGGGTGGCTCTCAATCTACAAAAAAAATATTAGGTTTCTTCAGAAGCAGAAGGTACTGCAAGGTTTAGCATCACTATGGTGACTTACTAAGCCCCACATCAGCTTTGAAAAGGTTGTTCTTTTTGCAGCTATGGGTTTTTTAAGGGAGTCAGCCAGTGTTTCAGATTGTTTCCCCTTCTTCCCAGCCCTGCTGCCAACGAGGCCCAATCTTCATACGTTAGTTTCTCTTTCCAGCTGCCTGCCTTATTTTTATGAATCTCATCAATGGGCTCCAAGGTCCAGCTGTGCACATCCAGCTGAAGCACCCAACTCTCATGTCATTCAGTCCTACCTATTCACCCCAGCAGTGTAGCCTGGCTCTGGTCCTATCTATTCATGCAGCCTCTTTTTCCTTGGGAGCTATAAGAAAGGAGAAGGGCAAGCCCTGCCACATTCTCCATTGCAGAGCTCAGCTCTCGGCCTGCATAAGCTCAGTGCTCAGTCAAAAGAAAGGTGAAGGTTCTACTTGCAACCGAGGAGCGCCGCGGGCTTTTGTGACTGCAGCTTCCTACGCAAGGAAGGGCACAGAACGTTCTGCATCCTTCATTCATTTATGATTTAGCCAAACACAGGTGTATTCTCACAGAGGTATCAAAAGCACAGCCTTGACATAAAAGCTGTTTCACTGCCGGAGATGTTCCATCAAATCCAATACCCCAGACAGATGTGATGTGTCAGTACTGATGAGTTTGAGAACAATTTACCTGATTATTTGCAGGTTTGTGTCTTAAGCCTGGTTTGCTCAGGAGTCTGTCTGTTTGCAGTTGAAGTTGGAGACTCCAATGGCCTTCACCATTCCCGCCTCCACCATAGCCTAGAGACACTACAGAAACAGACTTGCTATTGAATTAAGATTTTTTTTTTTTTTTTCATAAGGAAAAAATACCTGCACAAAGACTTCAGTGGCAAAAATCATCATGGCTGGGATCCTCTTCTGATGTGGCATTAGTACAGTACATTGACCAGTGGGACCCTGGTCAAAGACTCAGGCTCTCATATCACGTATCATCGTACAAATAAATAACAGCATTGTTCAAGACTAACGATTACTATTATTATTTCAGCAGAATACAACTATTTTGAAATATTATCCCCAGGTAGACCTTCTGCTCATAAATAAAAGAGGTTTTTTTAGGGTAGTTCCTCAGCTAACAAAATAATTATCCCATAATAAAAAGCTTGTCATTTGGAACAAAATGGCTCAACAAGGAGCTGTTCTGGGAGACCTAGAGCAGGATACCTGCTCATCAACGCCGATTAATTTCCTAAGGGAGATGTGCAATTTAGCAGTGTCAGCGTAGCATAAGCAGCGCTGTGTCCTGCCCTCCCCCCCATTTTCTTTCACACTAGTAAACGATAAAACAGCTAGACAGCCCTAACTAGATTGGCATCTCCAGGAGAAATGAAACAAGAGAAATTAATCTACTACCAGCCTTTATAGGAGAAGGTACACCTCTTCCAAAGGAGAAATCATTTTTATTTGAAGTTTATTTTCATAAGCAGCAGCCTGAAATGTCCACTTTTTTCCTTCAAATGAGCAACAAAAACGTGCTTTATTCTTCATGTTAGAGAAGGAAAAAAGCATCAGCGAATTCTTCTGACTCTGGTGAGTCCCCTGTCTTCTTTCGACCTGGCCCTGCTGAGCACACGGTGGGGGTGGCGGGGAAAGGAAGCCCGAACCATTAGCCAAGCAGAAATTTGAACTTGTGCCCAAGTCTTGTCTCCCACGCAGCCTGTGCTCATGCCTGTTTGCATTGCACACACAGCTTTAGCGAAGGACTTTTTGGACAAGTTCCAGTATGTTCTGGCGGGGGGGGGGGGGGGGTGTGTGCGAAATTTGGATGCTCTGGGTACATTGGCACAGGCATGTTGGCTTTCCTGTGGTCTGGACAGCTCGGGTGCAACTAGGGATGAGCACGGCTGCAGCTAAAGCCACCGATAAACACTCAAGAGTGTGGTGTGGGGACTGAAGCGACAGCATACGTCAACTCAAGCCACTGCAGGGTACACACACAGTCAAAGATTTCTTCTTGCCATGCCCACCCGGCCAGTTTAGTAAGCAGCAGACATAAAAATACCTCCATTTTGGCAAAGTAACACAAGAAGGAGCCCAAGGGCACAGAGAAATCGGCAATCTGGAATACTTCACATTGGAAGTCCTCTCAGAATGATTCCCAAAGTGGAAATCTTAAAGTTTTCAGGCTGTTATTTCAAACTAGCAATAATTTTTTGGCTTGTCAATGAACGTACCTCCCACATATCCAGAAAATCTGTATCGCTGGGAAAGACCATGCCATTTCCATCTGCAGGAAATAGTTCCTCTCCTGCCTATCAGCAAAAAAGAAAAGCAAGTTTAAGTAGGCTGTATCGTTAAGTAGTTAAAGAAATCACTTAGAAATTCTACAAGCAAGTGGAGCTGGAGACAAGCTGGATATCCTGGCTTATGTTTGTGTTGTGGAGAGAGGTGGCCGAAACCAGTGATATGTATGAACAAAGTAATCTTCAAGAAAATCTACCTCTTGAGAATCTGTCCTGCAGGCAGAGGAAGGGCAGACACTTCTATGAGCCTCAGTCAAGTTGGGGGAAGGCCAGGGATGTGACATGATGGGGAAATGAGGATTTATTTAACCTGGGGGTAGAGAGAGAAGAGAAAAATAGGAACTAAGTAATTCACAACTGTTTGATCCCGGATAAGCAAATGACTGCCAAATCCCAGGCTTTAAGAGGAATGTGATCTGGATGGTAATTTGATACATAACGTGGAAATGCTGTGCAGGGTAAAATAAGGAGATTTTTGTACTACAAGACCTAGCTTAAGCAGCCGCAACCTTACTTTTCCTCCTGGGCATTCCATGTGGAGGTTTGTCATTATGTCCTAATGAGGTTTAACAACACTGCTCATTAGAGAGGACTAAGGGCATGTCTGGTCCCAAAGGAAAAAGTGGCAGAGCTCTGACAGATGGCTCCCAGGAGTTAAAAGGCTCAATATCTTGAATCCCATGGGCCAGTGCATCAGGTAGAGATCCAGATCATCCAGTTGGAGGGCAGCAAGCGTTTTCTGGCGTGCCTCCTTCACCAGGGATCTCTTGTGGAAGGTGGACGGCAGCTGCGGGGTAATGCAAAGCCTGGGAGCTGCTCTCCTAGCCTTATGACCACAGAGCATCCCTGACAGGGGAACACAGAGCGCAGACACAGAGGCAGCTCATGATACGGCGTATCTTCTCGTCTTGAGGAAGCGCCACTTTTGTGCACCTTATTTTATTTGCAGTACTGTCGGTTAAGTAAAATGAGAATGAGATACTCTAAAACTCCAACGATTCATAGAACAATTAAATAAAACTAATTAAAAAAAAAAAGCGAAACTGGTGAGAATCAACCCACCAGCTTCCAGCAGATAGAAGTTACTTTATTTTTCCTACCATTGTTGTTGGGGGAAAAAACAAAACAAAACAAAGCATACAGGAGTTAACATGCTGCGGCCGGCAGCACAGCGGGAGCGACCACGAATACAATAGCCCTGCTTCCTATCTCAGAGGCAACTTAGAGCACGGCCTCAGTTCCTGTCTCCATGGCTGACAATGGATGTGGACTACAAAAAAATCCCTCTCAAATCAAGTCTTTTTTTTTTTTTTTTCCCCAAGAGTTGACCTCTTCCTTCCCTCCCTCCGCAAAACGCTTTGCCCTGACAGAGAGGAGTTAATTCCCAGACCAGCTTCGTTCCCTGGCACTTTGCAGGTTGGGACCTTATCCCTCCTCCTGAGAGCTGGCCTTGCGTAAGACAAGTTATCCAAGGACACACCTTACTGACAATAAAGAGGTCTTCTCACCTCACAACCCCCTCCTCAATTTCTTCTCGTAGTGCATGCCCCATCTCACTCTCACTCTGGTACAGACAGGCACAGTCAAAGTGGCGGCACCCAACATCAATGGTAAACTTCACTGCATCTCTCGCTGCTCCTTGGAGAGACTGAAACAAGAAGAAAAGTCAGTAATTTGGTAAATAGCAGAAAAAGGAGTTTACTGTTCTCCAAATCTGGAGACTTTAAGCCCCTAAATAATGAGGTGTTCCAATTTGGATCTTGTTTTCATTAGTTTTGTGTAATAAAATGGCCACAGGGATCACTGATGAGTTGCCTGAACTGATCTGCCCTTTTTTAAGGATGGAACATTCACGTTCGGACATTCGAAATAAGTTATAATTTGCCCAGAAATTAAAAGCAATTAGTGTGAGATACTGGCGACATGAGGAAATGAATCATTTCTCAAAAGCTTGCTGGCCCTGCACGCAAACAAGCCAGCTTTTGTTGACATATGACAAGGGAGGTGAGAGGACAGCAAAACACTACAGACAGTGCCACCTCCTGGATAAAACACACAACCTGGTATTTAATAGCAAAGTAAATTACTTCAGATTCTTGGCTTGGAGACACTGAAGAGTTGTTTGATGACTGGATACCAATTCTGGAAAATGGCACTTTCAAACAGAAACATGATTCAAAAGCATGACCACCTCCTACATTTAACTTTCTTACATCATCTTTTTTTTTTTTTTTAATGATTTCACTTCTCCAGATATTTCCAATCGAAAGGTGCTTAGTTGATTCACCTAAATTTAAAAAAAAAAAAGACATAGAAACTGCAGCGCTTTTTTCCACAAGGCTACACACCACCAAATAGCCAGCTTAAAGTTTTACAAGTTGTCCTTTTTGCAGCCCCTTTCCCCATCCCACCCCTTCCTACATATGAATGCTGCTGCTCCCAGGGCGGCACGGGAAAGCAGGCCAAATGCTGGGCATTATAGAGTGCCTTATCTCGGGGTGCTGCTCCAGCATGGGAAAGCTGCCGTGCAGGAGCGATCGGCATCACTTTTGGATGGAGGAGTCATCAGTGGAGAGCAACAGTGACAATATACCCTGTGATTACACAAAACTCTGTAACGTGAGATGTTTTTCAGAAAAAATAATCCATTGCTTCATTTTACGTGGTGCTCACTGAACAGGACTTCAAGATCCTGAAGTCAGAGCGACTGGGTAAAGGAGAGGCCCCGCTGCCACACCAAAACACAGGGAGTCGCAGCTGAAGTTGCTGTGGGAACCTTGAGATTGAATAGCTTTTATTAAGTAACCGCAGTGGGTTTGGGCCATGGTTTTATTGCATTAACACAAGAGAGTTTTGTGGTTCTGGGGATCATGTGTCCAAAATTTTCCTTTTGTTTAGTCCTAACCGGTTCCTGTTAGCATCTTAACAGGTTCCTTCAGAGAGCTCATCCAGCACAGCGTCAGTGCCCTAAGAGGCCCCACGCAAGGCACGCTTGGTTTTTTTAAAGCCTACTTAGTTACTTTAGGCTTCTTAGTGTCTTTTGTCATCAGACCAATCAAGACTGAAAGGGTTAAACAAACTCAGCCCCATTTGTGCGTAAGTTATATGACGATGTGCAGCAGCTGACCCAAAAATATAGCAAGTATAATTTAAGATACTTTTATGCTGACTGGACAGTGTTTCATAGAGTTGCCAGCCTGCAATTCAACATACTTAGTTTCCAGTCTCAAATCCAGGGGACAATCCACTATTTTTTTTTCTTTCTTAAGCAGCTCACGTTCTTAAAATTTTCAGCTCATTTCCAGACTCCTCTTACACTTATAATTCAGTGTATCCTTAATTCTTCTCTCTTATCAAAAGTCCATTAGATAACATTTGCAGGTAAAGAACTACCCAAACTATTTTCCTGCAAAGTGCTGCGTACTCATCTGCTGCCATAGAATAAGTTATCCTCAGTGTCTAATGAGTTAATGTAAATTCCCATTGCCAAATCCACTCGTTGCCACTTAAGTTCCTGTACATACATGCACTCATCAAGGATTCAAGTTCCTATACCTACATGCACTCATCAAGGATGACATCTCCATGACACGCTGGGATATTAATACCCAGTGCCAAAAGTGAAAAAAAAACCCAAAGAAAAACAAGCTAGGCAGAAGTTTTTACTTTTGTAGTATGTCATTTTTTTCCATAGCTAAGAAAAATCTCCTTCGACCTGCTCTAAGTAACCACTACCTGCTCACTTAAAAAAATTCCTGAAGGACGGGTGTAAATCCCTGGATTACCTGAGATATTTCAAAAGGCAAGAAACACCACGCAGAGGATTTGCTGCATTTTCCTGACCTGAGAAGGAAATTGCTGTAAAAGTCTACCATGATTCTCAGCAATTTCCTGGTGTCACCTGCGTGAGTAGAGGCACAGGGAGGAGGAGAGGTCCCCAGCTCCAGCAGGTACCTGCCAGGTCCCCAGTTCCAGGATGGGCATCCTCGTGTGGGTGGGCAGCTCCAGGTAGGTGGCCATGCCTGGTCCCCTCCCAGCTGCCGCAGGCAAAGAGAAGCTGCAGCCCCTTGCAAAACTTTTTAAATAGGCTTTGCCCCTCCCTCCTGGCTGCGGACAAGGAAAATATGGGCAGAAGTGCTATAATAAGCTAGAGAAGGCAAGGATTTTGCCTTTATCTCACCCTTTGAAGAATTTAAAAACTGATGGTGGGCTCCTCACACGAATTTGTTGAGTGAGCCTGTCATGCCAGTTATTCATATTGCATTGACCAGGGTTGCAGCTTTTTGTATACCTCAGAGTCTCTGCTTTTCTGCAAGAAAAGTGGTATTTGGGGAGTTTGCACACACCCCAAGAACTATTTCTCATCTAACCTGTCTGCTCCCGAACACATCACCAGAAGAAGCCACAAAGTTGTTTGTCTCAGGAGGAGGCACAGTTCTGCCCAGAGGAGGGACCAATGTTAAAAAAATTCCCAATACTGCTTCATCCCCACAGCACCGGGCACCCGTATTATACACATCCACTCTGCTGCCCCCATTGCAGCTTATGGCTCGTGCTCTCAAGCTGCGGGACACAAGGACAACACAGTCCTTCTAAGGAAGGGTTTCCCCTACTTGAGCGAGGAGCTGAGAAATAAACAAAGCTTTGTCTTTTCGAGATCCACCGTGTTAGTTCGGCGTGACTCTTCAAAATTAAAACTGCTTTATCTGCAAGACTGATGGTCACTAACGGCACGCTATGGCACATTTGTGTTTCCTGGAGCAGCCACTGTGTCGTTTTCTATGCTGACCCACTTTGCAGAAGCCAAACAGCTTCAGGTGTCTTGTCCCTTGACACTGCGTTCATGTTACTTTATGGCCTTTTCTGTTTGCAGGCTATCCTACATTAGGTTTTTTTTTTTACCATTCACAACCAAAAAACTTCTTCTGCATAAGCTGAATAACAGTTGTGCAAGCCTCAGTAGGAACAGCAGCCTAGTCTGGAAAATCCCAAACCTCTCTTTTTTATGCAGAGCGGGTTTGACCCCAGCCTGGAGGCTCCCATGTCCTGCCAGAAGGAGCTGGCATGCTACCCGCTTTCGGAGCCCTGCCCAAAATTTTGCAAGAACTCATTTTAAAGATATGAGTGGCAAGCATTTATTGTTTATCCAGCCATTAATGAATTTTTCCTTCCCTGTCATTTGTTTGCCTGTTACAGGCAAAACCAGCCCCAGGGTAGCACCGCGTTTCAACAGGCTGGGTCTCAAATGCTCAGCGACCTGGGGCAGGTCACTGCGTTCAGGCACTTTTTACTGCATGCAGACCCTGCATGCAGAATATACTCAACCTGAAAGCATAAACCTGATGTTTTGAAGTTAACGCAGATGAAAGTCAACAAAGCCTGAGAGGCTGAGCAGGAGCATGCTCGCCCCTCCCAGGGCAGACACCCAAAGAGCCCTCGCAGGCCAGCAGGCATCAATCGGGTGGCCAAGGGTCCACCCTGCTGCTTCCAACAACAGGTCCCCAGTGGCACCGAACTCCCGTCGTCCAACACCAGATTTCCTCTAGGGTACTGTACCTTTTCACGTCGGGTAGTTTTCCTCTCGTATCCTCACATTGCTGGTGACGCTCGTCTCAACCAGCAGCAAGCTGCCCTCGCCTGCAGCCTCACCTTGCCCGTATGACTTGACGCCACAGACCTTCTCGCTGCTCCGTCCTATGGCCTGGCCTTTTCTCCAGCCACTGGAGCCACAGCAGGCTTTGGCCACCTCAACCCTGCATCCCAGGGTTTTAATTGAGGTGTGCAGCTTTAGGACAAACCAGAGGAGAACCCTTTTGATTTTATTTCTGAGATCAAAAGATCACTCCTCCTCTGCCTGAATTCTGCAATGAAAGCAAGGTTTAACCAGCAGTTGCGCTGCTCAGTGCTACTATGTGGAGATTTGATGCCCTTAAGCGGTTTTTCTCCTTATCCATGAGAAAAATGGGTTACGTAGAGGAAAGATATACGATGACCACAGCTCTCTGCATCATCCACCTGATGCCCTGGTCACAGTGACTGCCGAGGTACCCGTACAGCTTGTCTGCAACCAAAGACGGCAAGAAATTCACTTCAGTTCGTTGCAGAAACTAATGTAGATTAACAACAGGCCGTCTTTCCAGTACAGCTGTCATGTCCCCTGTCCCTCAGTGACGTGTAGCTGCCTCCCTAAAATGAGAGGGACTCTCCTGCTTCCTCAACCACTGCTCTGCCCATGACAAAGGCAGACGACATGGAGAGGGTTATCCCACTCACTGCTCCAGCCATCTCTCACACAACAAAGCATCTTTTCATGCTGAATCAAGAACCCTTTCTTAAGCCTGTGTGAAGGTCTTAGTTCACTTTGCCTTTATTTTTAAGTCCTTGTTCAGTTTTTCACAGCACTTGCAACTTTTTTTTTTTTTTAATTCAGGTAGATTTAGCTCAGAAGCATTTCTCTTCCAGTTTCTTGACTTCATATATGTCAGAAATTTTTATCTATCAAGCTCTCTAAAGCATTGGTGACTCCTGGGCACACTTCCACAGGCAGGTGCAAGCAGCGCTGAGCCTGCCAACTTGAAGCTGGTAAAATATAAGCCAGCCACGTGGGAAACAGCACGGAGTCAGAGCTAAATAGCTCTCTTCGAAAAACTAATTGCTTTGTAAAATACCTTCGAAAGGTTGTTTGAGGTTTCTGTTTGCACTTGTTAGGAAAGTGCTGCTCCCCGCTCACGGCTTCAAGACCAAGCTGTGTTATCAGAAGAAATACCAGCATGGATGTTACTGGCAAAGCCGATCCTGTCTTGATATTGCCAAAATTTCCCTGGGAGAAGCATGGCTCCAGTCAGGGCAGGACCAGAAACCTGGCGTTAAGGACAGGAGACCAGCAAGACAAAGCTGCCCGAAAGGTAGCGCTCCAGGAAATGCTGGGGGCCAGTGAAGGGCCAGCGCTGGCTTCCAGGAGGGCAAAAACTGAAGCTGTTCCCCGGGCCAAAAAAGGCAGCGACTGCTGGTGACAGAATGTGCTTAGCAAAGTTAAACTGGTTGGAAGAAGATGCCTTTTATGACTTAAAACTACCACGGTTCCCCTGCAGGAATATCATCACAGGATTTGCTATTGGAACCTACCAAACACAACAGATTATTGTGATCCACAAAATTATCAGTAAAGCCATTATTATTAAAATTACTAGTAATGCTAAGTCCTAATATGATTTACACATTTCACTGTAGTTTAGAGTAACTACAGTCTTATTCAACCCATCGTCGTGGTTTGGCCTCAGCTGGCAACAAAGAACCACGTGGCCGCTCGCTCAACCCCCACGGCAGTGGGGGAAAATCAGAAGAAAAAGGCGAAACTCATGGGCTGAGATAAAGGCAGTTTAACACAACAGCAACGGAAAAAGAACAACAACAATAACGCCGATGGAGGAATGTACACACAACGGTTACTGTACCAGCACCCACCGACCGGACCCCGGGCATCCCCAGCCCGCTCCCCAGCGGCGACTGACGACTCCTCCCCCTCCCCCGGCCAGCACCCCCTATGGACTGGGCATGGCCTCACATGGGATAGAATACCTGTGTCCCGGGCCAGAAAATTAACCCTATCCCTGCCGGAACCAGGACACCCATGTTTTTTAATCTGTATTAGAACAGGTCCTTTTTTGAAGGTCTTTTTTAAACGTAGATCTCCCATGCAGCATTTTTTATAAACACCAATGATAACTAGTTGATAAGTGGCTCTTGTAAATTAAAATTATACTGGAAGTAAAGTATCAAAAAATTATTTCTCTTTTACTTCCATGTATAATTTTGGGATTTACAACCTATTGAAGTTTTAGATTGTACATGTGTGTGATATATGTATTTATTATATATATATTTACTTTTTTCTATGTGTTTCTTGAAGGTGGGGAATACCTGAACCTGAGGAGGAGTCTGTCAGAGATAAAGCAGAGAATGTGTATTTTGCTATTGCTGCTTCCCTGAAGACATGATAATCCCAAACCAAACAAAAAACAGAAAGGAAGTGTTACCAGGACCTAAAATAATCTCTCCACACACATAGTCTTGGCTTTATCTGGCTTTTCAAAGCCCTTGCTACCCATGCTAGGCGTCATTCGCACAGTGGCTCAAACACAGGACAAATAATCCTGGCTCCTTTGTGGTGGCTCTACGGCGGAAAATTTTTTTCTGGCAGAAATCCCAGTGGTGCCAGCCCCTGGGCGAGGCAGACTCCACGTTATAACTGGTCTCCATATTATAACTGTGCACCAATACACTAGCACTGAATCCCCCTGCACTTAGCTAAAAGTCGCCCTCAGGCAGTTTCTCCAGCATACGACTGAGGCAGAGGCAGCCAAGGTGACTCTTCGCAAAAGCAGCTCAGATCGGGCAGAGTTTTTGAATCTATACGCAATGCAGTTTGCACACCTCCCATTCCTCCCCTGGCCCATCTGGAGCTGGAAGCGATGTAAGCTTTCACGTGACAGCAAACCTGACAATAAACCCATTGTGTCTCCAGCACCAGGGCAAACTGCACAGGGAAGGTTTAGCCTCATTTCCTCTGCCGTTGGAGCTAAAGATTAGCAGTAGCTCTAGCCTGAATACTTAATCTGAGCATACAACCTCTGTGCATGTGGCCTGTAGCCTCCCACCTGCATTTATGGTGTTTAGGAAAAACACACTGAGAATAAACCACAAGACTTATTTTCCAGAGAATTTATTCCACACTATTTCATTTAAAAAAACCATTGATTACAAAGATTCTTAATATATCTCAGCAATTGCTTCCATGGTAGGCGATACACCTGGAAGGTTATGACACATCTGAGGCATTTTTCATAAGCATAGCTTTGTTTTTAAATTTCAGGTTATATCAAATTAGAAATGTCTTGTCAGTCTCTTAACCCATTAACTTCTCAATTTCTAGAAGGGCACCGTCTTTCAGCTACTTCACATATGCAAAGTGCTGGATAAAGCACACAGGAACGTGGTTTTCTTACTCACCCATTGCAAGGTGCTTTAGAAAGAGTATAACACATTCCCAAAGGCAAACAGGCTGATAATTCCTCATCCTGGTGAGAAACAATACACTGGCTTTCTTTTTTTTTTCAACGCAGAGTGAACAGTACAAATACAAGACAGTTGAACAGAATACCAGACCTTGCTAGTACTGTGAAATAAATACCTGCTAGTTCATAAAAATGTAATTTCACAGCTATGCTCCAAGATTTCTCAATTCTCCTTCTACATATCAACAGAAAACGGCTATGATTTGGGAACTTCATCACCATTATCGAAATAAAATTAAGTTATATACAGCTGCTATTATAACTAAATTAGTAATTTTAAAACATGCTCAGTCAGTCCCACAGAAATAGCACCCTTGTAAAGATACAGTCAAAGAATATGTCAGGCTAGAAGGTACTTTTAGATCTCAAACGACTGGAATCATGGATCCTTTCACAGACTGTGGTACATCCAGAATTACCACAATAAGTGCTTTAAAAGCATCACAACTAAAGTTTTTAACTTTCCTCACAGCCAAGTCTTGTGATGAGCTTTTAGAACACTCTTCTGATTGTCACACTACCAACCTTCCTTTCTAGCTCTCTACATTTTCCCTCCAGCTGTGTGGTCTTGCCATGGGAGCACAGGCTGAACCAACAGCACAGAGTGACAGGACTCAACAGGAGATTTAAAAATTACTCACTTTCTCTATAAAATATGTTCTCCAGAACACTTTCTGCTTGAGGGACCTTTCCACTTTATGGGCAGAGAAGGAAGGGAGAGAGCAAGACAATTCCAGCTGGCAACCAGCTGAAGAGTACTAAAGGAAAACCCCAGAAGTTCAAGCACATCAAGGCATCTCACTTCTCCTCTTATCACAGTGTATGGATTGCATTGTGCAAAATCACTAGCTAGTTTCAGAATCTCTGTAACTCTGAATATTTTCCTCTCTACAGGAAAGAAAATGCGCATAAATGCCTAATAAGCATGCTAAAACAATAATCATCTGCACAAATATATACAAACTCATCTTGTAAATCAGAACTACTACAATAGCTCCTGATTTTAAAACACCTCTTTATGCTCACACCAACTTTCAAACGCATCTCAAGCCCTGCAGTGATTCATTTTCAGGAAGGTGTTAAGGAGTAAACATCACTGGTGCATGTGTCGTAAGAGTTCTAGTCCTTGTTCCAGCTGTTTCTCAAGACTTCTGGGGTCCCCTGCCCAGCTTGCCAGCAGCTAACATGGCACTAAAAGGGCAGAGTAGGCCTCAAGCTCTTACGGTCTTACTGGCCAGGTATGGCTATATCGCAGCTCTCCAGCCATACCACGTGCCTCCATGGAACATCACACAGGCTTTCAGACCAAACGCTTCCCCTGTACTGGAATCTAGGCATCAACATTAAAGAAACTGGTAAGTCAGCAGAGACAAGGACGACTAACTTTACTATCTTTTAAGAGGAAATTAATATATAGAATCACATAAATACCAAAAATATATGAAAGTTTCTAGGTCCAACAGTCCTTAGATCCTTTCTCTAGCTGAGTCTCTCCTGCACTTTTTTCATAAATAAAGGTGAAGGCAGAGGTCGCTGAGTCGCTGACTGAGTGCAGAATGTCTTGTGGAACATTTATACACGTCCACACTGGTGCAGAGGTGCTGAGTTCCACGGATAACACACAGCTTCCCGAGACATTCTGATACACCTGGATAAGGCTACTGAGGACGTTTTTTCATGTAAATCAAGAGATAGGCCGTTTCTCCCCTGTGGAAGCAAAGAAAATGCAAAACAAGAGGTATGTTTGAAGATCTAGGTTGCAAGTAACCTCCCAGGTTTGCTTCTGCTCAGCTTTTTGAAGTTTAGGTCCACTGAACTGGCC
Source organism: Burhinus bistriatus (assembly GCA_013397275.1). Classification (NCBI taxonomy): domain Eukaryota; kingdom Metazoa; phylum Chordata; class Aves; order Charadriiformes; family Burhinidae; genus Burhinus; species Burhinus bistriatus. Next base: position 215,948 of record VYXH01012787.1, on the reverse strand, counting down.
ATCTCCAGTTCCTGAGGCAGCATATAAAGCTGACTCCCTGGCAGGACTATAGCTCATAGAGGGGATTATGTCTCTCCATGGCTCATTTTCTTAGGACACATCAAAACAAAAACCACAGAGGAATCCTGACTGACATATCTAATTTAGTCTGGATATAGGGTCCAAGTGGCAATCATAAGTAACAAGACCACTCCTGCAGTCCCACTACTCAGTAATCCTACAGGCTCCTAGTATAGTCATCTACAGTCACATCAGAGTAACCAGAATACAAGGATGCCTCTTCTACGCTCCTACATGCCCTGTACATCCCAGGCGATATGCAGTTCAGACCATTTGTCTCACCTCTCTTTGCTGCCCTCATTCCAAACCCCAGAGCAGCATTAGGTGAAAACAGAGATGTGTTTGCTTACCAGTGGAGCTTCGAGTGTCCGTAAGTGCATTTAACATCATCCCATGATACCTGGAGAAGAAAAACACACAAGAGGAGGCTGGTAAAAACTCTTAAGAGATGAACACATTGTGATAGCAGCACACCAATTCTTACAAGGGTGGTATAACTAGTACTTCCAGGAACTAAATACCTTTTAATAAATCAGTTTAATACTTTTACCCTTCGAGGAAAAACAGTTCCTTTGCCTCTTCTGAACACATACATTAAACAGATCTAGAGTACATAAAGTAGGATATACAGCAAATGGCTGTTTTTGCAAATTGCAAACCAGAACCTGAGGCCTTGTTTGGTAAAGAAGCTAGAGCCATTTTGCTCTCAGCTCAGAGTATCCTGTAGCAGAGGAATGAGGTGCATAAAGCTCTGCAGCTTCAGTTTTCTTTTGTGGTTCTCTTTAATCAGCAGTCAATCAGACTGTCCAGGAAGCTACAAAAGAAATGTGAATTTGTCCCCTCACCTGGCAAACCTCAGAATCGTTGAAGCAATACCATTTACATTCTGTGAGACTTCGAATATAGGCACAGTAGTGTCCAAAACTACTTGATCCTGAATGAGCAACAACAGCAAAAAGTTCATACTGCCAGGCAGCCTGTGAAGAACCACAAAGAGTAACTTGCAGTGCAGCAATTCTCATTTGCCCTTGGCTGAAGAGAAGCAGCAGCCAGGACATCAAGAATGTGTGTTTCATAAGGAAAAAGAAAGATCAGATTGGCCTTGAGGATTCTGCCTTTTTTGCTTTTACCCTCAGAGTTTTGCCTGCCAGCTAGAGCTGGCAGCCTCCCTGGAGATCACAGGAATGTGAAAAAGGCAGTAGGACAGCAAAGGGGCAGCAAAGGGGTTATACTGCAGCCGATACCGCACCAACGAGGTTTTGCTGTTGTCACATTTTCCCTTGTTATTTCTCAGTATGGGAAACCGATCCAGTGTGGCAGATAACTCTCAGCTGCTTGGCAAAGCTGTCATCTCCCTGATAACCTCAACTCTGTGGCAAACAACACTGCAAGGGAAACTGCCAAGAATGGAGTTCCCCTGTCTTGGACTCGTGACCCCTCTGCAAAGCAGTAGGTCTGCTGCTCACTGAGGCCATCTTTCTCTGGAGGCTGAACCACAGGACAGAAGTTGCCTCCAAGACACTGTTTACAATGTCTGCATTTGGTCATCCGAATCATAGAATGGTTTAAGTTGGAAGGGACCTTAAAGATCATCTAGTTCCAACCCCCCTGCCATGGGCAAGGACACCTCTCACTAGACCAGGTTGCTCAAAGACTCATCCAACCTGGCCTTGAACACTTCCAGGGATGAGGCCTCCACAACTTCCCTGGGCAACCTGTTCCAGTATCTCACCACCCTCATAGTGAAAAATTTCTTCCTGAGAACTAATCTAAATCTACCTTCTTCCAGTTTGAAGCCATTACCCCTCATCCTATCACCACATGAATGAACTGTGTTTTCATCTTTTCTTCAGTATATTTAGAAATGGAGGAAAAAAGTTATACTAAACACTCTCAGAAAAAAAGGGACTGTTTTGAGGGGGTTTTTTTGTAAAGCCTGGTTTCTGTCCTTACGGCAGAAAGCTCCAGTTATGCTGCCTTTGGTGATTTAATCTGAGCACAGAAAGTTGAATAATGCCTGAACCAGTTAAAAACCATGGCACGTGAGCCAACACCAGGCACAGGTAAAGCCTGAGACATACATTTTTAAGACAGGTGCTTTGAACTGAGGCAAGTACTGGTGTGCTCTCTTAAGTTTTTATGAGACTTGAGCAGAGGGGAGAAGAAAATCTGGTCTTCTTAAACAGGGCATTAGGAATATCTCACCTTTTCACTGTCATCTGCTTGGCACTGATTTTCTGTCAAGACTGCATTGAAATCAAGGTCTTGTGGGAATGGCAGATAGTGACTAAGCTTGTGAACATCGGCTGATCTTTTGAAGCAGAAGCGCTTTAGGTGTATGGTCAGAGTCTGTGGTAGATGGACTAGCTTCATGCTCTGTAAAGCAATAAATAATGCAATTGAAAACTAAGGAATAAACCCTGGGGAGGTGGGGTGGAAACAGCCATTGCCACCCAGTGAATGGAGTGGAGAGCAGCCACCGCTACAGGGAATGACTGCCAATTCCACCAGACAGCAGATGTCAAACCTTTGTAGCTCATCTGCACACGAGACACATACACATAACAAGCTGTGATAACTAAGTTTCTCAACTTCAGTGTGATCAGCACCCAGCCTTGGGTGTCTCATGGGCTGCTTTGTCTCTCATCTGCTTTCTTAATGCTAGGTTGGTAGCACTAGGTAGGTGAGGAGAGGCAAGCCAACTTCCTTGTGACATGTGGCCACTAGAGCTCCATGGTGGATGCCAAGCTGACAGCTTACTGCTTCCAGCGCTGTCTTTATTGATATTACTGTTGGTGCCGTGGCTGCCACCAAGACATACGGATGCACTGTGGCCTCGAAGGTGGCCCACTGGTGAAAATGTTGTGGAAAGTCCCCTCCAAGCCTTGAGCTGAGGCAGTCTCCCTCATGCACCTCTCTTCAATGCACTTGCCTCTTCATGAAACAGCTAATTCATTGGCTGGCAGAGACCAATACTGTAAAAAATGGGGAGCCCAGTGGAGAGCAGAGAAGAAAGGAAATCATCCTACAATATCCTACTTTTATGTGTACGCACAGCTCCAGTAACATATTCTTGTCTACCCCTGGAGCTATGCAGCAGTGTAAAGCCCCACAGTGGAAACACAACACAAACCAACAGAAGCTTTTCCGCTGGTACAGAAATGCTACCTCCCTCGGTGACTTGCATTAAAACCCACGAAAGCATTCTTTTGTTGCTAGAGCTATATCTAGAGTAGGGATCTTCCTAGCAGGAAAGATGCATGTGTTTTATACCTGCCTGACATTGCTGTGCTCACAAATCTTTGAGTTGTTGATCTCTTAAACTGATATGGTTGAGTCCTTTCCCACCCTTCCCAGTCCTAAAGGGAGTTCTGAGTATAAGAGACATATGGGGAAATAATTCTCTGATTACCTGCAGAAAAGGTGTTTTCCTTCCACACTGTTCACAGAAACACATGTTGTGATCAGTCAACTCTTCTGGACGGAAAAAGTATTGCAGAGAGTCCTCCTAAGAAGACAGAGGAGATTTCTTTCAACTGAATTCCTTCAAGCTGGATTTCTGTTTCTACTTTGTTTCACAGGGTGCAAGCAAACAGCAAGGCTACATAAGGCATATTTTATTCAAAAGACAAAAGATTGCCTAGCAGCCTAAAATAAGGTACCACATTTTTCCTAGCTGCTGCTGTGATTACATTAGTTGAAAGAAATAGAGCACCACATTTTCCACAGAAAAGATGTTGATGCGTAAGTGTCTTTTATACCTTTTATGACCATTTTTATAGGAGACTCCCTTCTGAAGGCAACAGAAGGTCCAATATGCAGACCAGACCCACTTCTTAGGGAAGTCTGCTGTCTCCTTGGGGCCCATGTTAAAGATGTGAAGAGAAAGCTTCCTACCCTGGTACGGCCTACAGATTACTATCCATTATAGATCTTTCAGGTAGGGAGCGATGAAGCTGCAACAAGTCCGAGGGCAATCAAGAGAGACTTCAGAGACTTGGGACGATTGGTTAAGGGATCAGGAGCACAAGTAGTGTTCTCCTCTGTCCTTCCAGTTGCAGAGAATGATGAGGGAAGAAACAGGAGGACCCAACAGATCAATACCTGGCTCCATGCCTGGTGTCACTGGCAGGACTTTGGGTTTTTTGATCTTGGGTCAGTTTATATGACACCAGGCCTGCATGCGACAGACAGCGTACACCTGCCTCAAAGGGGGAAAAGGATCTTTGCACAAGAGTTGGCAGGGCTCATCGAAAGAGCTTTAAACTAGATTTGAAGGGGGAAAGGGATAAAATCAGGCTTGCTAGAGACAAGCCTGGGGGCGGCACATCAATGTTTGTGAGACGGCGTGCTAGCGAGGTCCTTCAGTCTGCCATCCCAGTGGAGGTAGGGGATGGAGTGCCATGCAATAGCAAAAACACAAGGGATATTGATGGGTTAGAAATAACCAAAGTGCCTGGGAATGGTCAGGTAGGGCTTAGGGCTTCTCCCCCCACAACGGTGACAGGATCAATAGCCCAACTGAAGTGCATCTACACCAGTGAACACAGCATGGGCAATAAACAGGAGGAGCTGGAAGCCATTGTGCAGCAGGAAAACTATGATATAGTCACCATCACAGAAACATGGTGGGATGATACACGTAACTGCATTGGAAGGCTACAAACTCTTCAGAAGGGATAGGTCAGGAAGAAGAGGTAGTGGAGTGGCCCTGTATGTTAGGCAGTTTTTTGATTGTCTTGAACTTAATGATGGGGACAATTAAGGTCGAGTGTTTATGGGTAAGAATCAGGGGAAAGGCCAACAAGGCAGATATCGTGGTGGGAGTCTGTTATAGACTGCACAACCAGGATCAAGAGGCACACAAAATATTCTATAAGCAGCTGGGAGAAGTCTCACAATCACTGCCACTTGTTCTTGTGGGGGACTTCAACTTACCAGACATCTCCTGGAAATCCAATACGGCAGAGAGGAAACAGTCTACGAGGTTCCTGGAGTGTGTGGAAGATAACTTCCTGACACAGCTAGTGAGCGAACCAACTAGGGAAGTCTTGGGCATAGTGATCACGAAATGACAGTTTTTGCTTCTTGGAGAAGTAAAGGGTTAGTAGAACTGTCACCTTAGACTTACAGAGGGCAGACTTTGACCTGTTTAGGAGACTGGCTGACAGAGTCCCTTGGGAGACAGTCCTGAAGGGCAAAGGAGTCCAGGAAAGCTGGACATTCTTCAAGAAGGAAATCTTTAAGGCACAGAAGCTGGCCATCCCCATAAGCTGTAAGACAAGCCAGCAGGGAAGAAGACCGGCCTGGCTAAACCAAGAGCTCTGACTGGAACTCAGGAAGAAAAGGAAAGTTTATGGCCTATGGAAGAAGGGGCAGGCAACTCAGGAAGACTAGAAAAATTGCATGAGGCTATGCAGGGAGAAAATTAGAAGAGCCAAAGCCCAACTAGAACTTAATCTGGCTACTGCTGTAAAAGACAATAAAAAAGTTTCTATAAATACATTAACAACAAAAGGAGGACTAAGGAGAATCTCCATCGTTTATTGGATGTGGGGGAAAACACAGTGACCAAGGATGAGGAAAAGGTTGAGGTACTTAATGCCTTCTTTGCTCCAGTCTTTAATAGCAAGACCAGTTGTTCTCTGGATACCCAGCCCCCCGAGCTGGAAGACAGGGATGGGGAGCAGAATGACGCCCCCGTAATCCAAGGGGAAATGGCTAGCGAGCTACTACACCACTTAGATGCACCGAAGTCTATGGGGCTGGATGGGATCCACCCAAGGGTACTGAGGGAGCTGGTGGAAGTGCTCACCAAGCCACTTTCCATCATTGATCAGCAGGCCTGGCTAAGGTCCCAGTTGACTGGAGGCTAGCAAATGTGATGCCCATCTACAAGGAGAGCCAGAAGGAGGATCTGGGGAACTACAGGCCTGTCAGTCTGACCTCAGTGCCTGGGAAGGTTATGGAGCAGATCATCTTGAGTGCCATCACACAGCACATACAGGACAACCAGGTGATCAGGCACAGTCAGCATGGGTTTATGAAAGGCAGGTCCTGCTTGACTAACCTGATCTCCTTCTATGACAAGGTGACCCTCTTAGTGGATGAGGGAGAGGCTGTGGATGTTGTCTACCTAGACTTTAGTAAAGCCTTTGACACCATTTCCCACAGCATTCTCCTGGAGAAACTGGCTGCTCATGGCTTGGACAGGCGTACGCTTCGCTGGGTGTAAAATTGGCTGGATGGCTGGGCCCAAAGAGTTGTGGTGAATGGAGTTAAATCCAGTTGGTGGCCAGTCACAAGTGGTGTTCCCCAGGGCACAGTATTGGGGCCTGTTCTCTTTAATATCTTTATCAACTATCTGGGCGAGGGGATCAAGTGCACCCTCAGTAAGTTTGCAGATGACACCAAGTTGTGTTGATCTGCTTGAGGGTAGGAAGGCTCTACAGAGGGATCTGGACAGGCTGGATCGATGGGCCAAGGCCAACGGTATGAGGTTCAACAAGGCCAAGTGCCAGGTCCTGCACTTGGGTCACAATAGCCCCGTGCAACGCTACAGTCTTGGGGAAGAGTGGCTGGAAGGCTGCCCTGCAAAAAAGGACCTGGGGGCGTTGGTCGATAGCGAGCTGAATGTGAGCCAGCAGCATGCCCAGGCGGCCAAGAAGGCCGATACCATCCTGGCGTATATCAGAAACAGNACTTGGCAGTGCTAGGTTAACAGTTGGACTTGATAATCTTAAAGATCTCTTCCAACCATAACGATTCTATGATTCTACTTCAAAGTCTTACAGGTTTTGAAAGAGGTTCCTTTAGGCTGAAACAGTATAAAGAGGTCACAGAATTAATAAGGTCTAATGGTCCAGTGTCACCTGAAAAATTCACTGTCTATTTATGGCAGCACCTACCAAGCCACCATCACTCCTGTATCTGGATATCAAACAGCAGTACTGATTTAACAGTAAAAGAACACTGCACTGGGCAAATGTAGTTTGTCTGGCCAGGCATTACAAGTTATCTAGGGCACCTCACTGTGGTATCTAAGGTCTCATAGGTACACATCACTGTGTAGTATCAGCCTTTGAGTCTTACAGAGTATTTAGTCAATACTCTTTTCAGAAAGTCAATTCAAAGACTATTTTCCATCCCCCAAATCAAGCAAATTTTTTGAGAAATACAGAACCCCTCAAAACAAAGAAGAAATGTGAATGAGAAAAGATCACCTCAAAGCCCCAGACACCCTGCAGAGATTCTTGCAGAGATTCAAGATGAATCCCAGGAGACACCATTGCTGCAAGAAGGCTCCCACAGTGAACAGAGGGGAATCTTCTTCCTAAGGAAACAGTGCTGCCACTGAACTTACCAGAGTCTTCAGCATCTGAGAATTGGAATCCAACACTGGGAGTGGAAGGGTTAACATGCTGCTGTTCCTCTTTGTTTCTAGAGAGCATTTCTGACAGGCCAGGTGCTCCTGTACACAGATAGTGTACAAATAACTCAAGTCTTCAACCTGGAGGGGTGAAAAAAGGCCAAAACAAGGTTTATGAAGAACACAGCTAAGGTATTTCCCTCTGTGGGTGGGAAAGCCCATGTGGACATGTTACTGCACACAATGCTGCTGCTTTAAGGCTTGAACTCAGATCTGACACTGATTTATGTGGACAGGGCACTTCCCACCATTTAAAGGCGAACAACTGCTTTCCCTCATCCTTTAGCAGAGGAGAAAGACACAGCCTATAACAAGATCAGACTGTTAAATGTCTGCTTTGATGCAGAATTTTATTGGGGTTTTTGAAACTGCAACAGGAACCTGTCTTTTGTATGAATAAAACTACGGCAGAGGGTGAGGAAGAGTCACTTTCCTCCTACCTTACACAGCTCTCCTGGGAGGGACTGTCACATACATGACATACTGACAGTGATTAATTATAATGAAATGCACATGGCTGACTTCAAAGGATGGAGAAGCTGTGTCAAGACATGCCAATAAATGCTTAAAGAAATTTTGGGAAAAAAGAAATGTAAGGTAACTAAATTCAGTGTTGCAAGAAGATCAATCTTTTTGTTATTAATCAACTTTCCCATTAGAACAGAGACCCTAGCATGCCCTAAAAGTAGGATGAACAAAAGTTAACTGTGATTCAAAATGTTGAAGCCTATGAAATCAAGATTCCCCCTCCCATTTGAAAGATGCGAGGAAAGATCCAAATAGAGGATAATTTTAAGAATTTCATTTAGGACAGTTGTCAGTGAATGGGATTCTTCTTCAAAAAGCAGAGGAAACCACACACAACAAGGGCCAAAGGACCTGGTGTTCATTTCAGTGACCATCCTTACCAGCTCCGGCTTTTTCATCTGCTGCTTTATCAAGTTCCACAGAGTCAGAAAAAGCTGGGCAGCATCATGCTGCACAAACACTGGACAAACAGAAAAAACAACCTCAATCAGTATTATGAACAGCACCAAGCACAGACTTCCCACAGATGGCAACAGGAGATTTATTGTCACCGGATGCAGGGCTGAGAGTTTACCCACTACCTACTGGAGGATAGGGCTCAGATGTCTCATTGAGTTGAGGGTTGCATTTATTTAAGTCCTTAGAAACAAAACAGGGAAGATTCTGTTCTCTTTTTCACCTCCATTACTCCACAGATTTGTCTCCCCCATCCCCTCACTAAGGCTATAACACTCCTGAGTGCTGGCATAAAAATGACAGGGATGCCTATTCATATGTCTCAGCCACAGAATTGTATGATCCCTACACAGGGAAAAAGCACACAGTTTCAGCACAGGAAGCCAAGGATGACGTAGTAACATTATGCTTTGGGTTTCCACTGTGGCTAAACTGGCATATTAAGAAACCTAAGGTGGTGGGATACAGCTCAGTGCACAGCTTGCTTAGAATGGCTCAGCACAGAATTGCTTCAAGACTGAACTTAGGGGGGTGAAAAATCCACATCCTTGAATGTGAAGAACTGATGTTCTCAGCCCATGATAAACTCAAAATTTAGGAACTGGGAAAAAACTACACATAGTTTAGCAAAATCTTGGTATTTCTGGACTACCTCTATGCTTGATCATAGGTGAATCAAATTTTGTGGAATAATCCAACACCATGAGGTGGAAGTGCTTTCAACTTCCCTGCAAGTCTGCAGGTACTGACTTCAGCTGGGTTCTAGTATGATTACAGACATCTCTGACTAAATGAAGCTCAGAAAATATGCTTTTCCTCATGTCTAATAGCACATCTGTGATCCAGGTAAAGACATCACTTGCTGGGATATAGGACTTTATGGACAACACCTGAATTTTAAAGTGGAAGGACAAGGTGGGAAACTGTCAAGCTTCACAAACTGTCTTTGGGCATCTCTCTTTAATTGGAAGAGAGAAGGCAGAATGCAGAGCCATTCAGTCTTAGGGGGAAAAATGATGCAAACAGAAATATTCAGGTTATCTCATGTTCCTCCTTAATACAGGGCTGGGCTGGCTACCATCTGTCTCTTTCAGTGCTGTCCTGTTTTGGCTTTTATATGATAAAGATCAGGGCATTTGGATATACCATGTGTATTTGTACACATAAACAGACCCTCAGCATCCCATTGTCACTGGTCACTTGTACATTTAACAATCTCTGTCCTTTGGGATGCTACCCAGGTGGGAGATTAAGCCAGCAAATTCTTCTCTCTACCCTTATAACAAGGAACAGGAAGGATATTGCTTCTGTCCTTGGGGATCAGGGTGAACTCAGTATCTTTTCCACACAACCCCTTCCTTCTAATAAGAAATAGCAGCTTTTTCACTATTATCATGCCGGTATAGCAAGACAAATCAAGCTGTAAGCTGTCCTCTCTCTGCCCTGCACAGCTCTTTCCCTCTGGCCAGTATCAGCAGCTGAGTCTTCTAACAGTCTGATAGTCTTCCCACCCTTTGGACATCATCAAGGATATCCATCAGGGGCTTTTTTTCCCCTCTTCAAAAGTAAGACAGAGCATCTCACTCACAACTGGGGGGCAGCTATAAAGACCACTACGTCATCGTGTACCTAACTCCTCACGTTTCTGAATCTCAAGGAGATGTCTGAATTACAGTCTGCACTGCTTGTTAGCGCTTGATAATTAACATCGCTGGTCTGCAGACAGAGGTGGGCATGAGGCAGCGCTCCTTACATTTCACTCTGTGTACTGAAAGACTGCGAGCGAGGGCTATGGGAAAAACAGCTTTCTGCTTGCCACACTGCATCTCCTCCAGCAGCAGAAGCATCTGGTATGGGACACTCCTACTCTTCTGCGCAGCATGTTGTGGGACTGTGATCCTATAGAGATAAAGCAACAAGAATGGTAAGCAATACAATGGAGAAATATTAGATACCACACCTGAAGGAACAGAGGTGGACAGCACAGATAGCAACTCAAGAGAAACCAGAATGGGCATGTTTTCAGCAAAAGAAGGAAAAAGGGGAAGCAGACACCTGCACTAGCTCATCCCACAGTGCAGGCTGACAGATCTAAAGTAAAAGACCACAATTTTAAGTTGGCCTGTTTCTGAATAAGGGGCAAACTGAGCAGGACCTGAAGTGCTTTCTGAACTCTAGAAACAACATTAGTTACAGCCAGTTTCAGAGCTGTACTTGCCTCCCACCTGCTCATGCCTTGATTCTCAACATACCCTCAACATTTCATGGGCATGTATATCATAATGTCTTGAATTCAACTATAAGCCAACTGGAAAGCTCTTTATCCTCCCTAAATGTATTGCAGTCAACAGGTTTCTCTAAGTCTTTCTTCAAATAACAATGGTAACCTATTGTCTACATTATTTAGCTCTGCCATTTATGACACTTCTCATCTCTGCATGTCTGTAACATGCCTTCTTCTCCCTCTGCACACTGCTGAGTGTGTAAGAAATTTGGAAAATGAAGGATTGAATAGGAATGATCCACCTAGATGATTAAAGCTGCAGTGAACTGAGTAAACTGAAAACAAATCAAATCAGTTATTAGTGTGATTGCTAGGGAGGCAGAAGCCCAGATTCGCCTCAAAAAATTAGAGAGCCCAGTCAAGCAAAACAAAATAGCACTACGTATTTGCTATCTGCAGCAATACTTACTCTTCTCTATCAGGCACTAGCCAGGACAATCAGGGGCCAGAGGCTATGGATCACAATATGTTTATGTTTACATGCTTAAAGTCATAAAATTAATAGTGGATGTGGTTACACACGACACATCCTTTAGCTATAATGGCTTGTGAGTATACCTGGAATAAAATCGTATCCTGTTATGGCAAGAGAGAGACAAATCATAAAGACTCAGTGCAGGACCGCATCTTACTGGTGTGCAAATGGCACGTGAATCAGAGATGACTAACAAGTCAGAACACTGCAACTTCTACCTTTGCGGCCCCTAGTCTGTATATGACAGACACAGCAAGGCAGAGACCTCGCTGAGTGAGCTGAAAGCACCTTGCTAGCACCTTGATGATCCAAGCCTTCAAATGTACATCCCATATAAAAAAGGAGTGGAGACAACAGAGCAACAATGGAAGTATCTCAGTTCAAATAGGTGGTACCTTCGAAGTATCCCTGTGAAGTGTATATTCATGAGGAACACTTGGAGCAGAGAGTTCAGACAGCAGCTCTGTCCAACATTGTACAGTCCAATAGCTTCTGTAGGCACAGAAAAAGAGGAAGTGAGGCCTGGAGGTAGGTACAAGAAAAGAAACTGAAAATTATTTGAAAGTGGCGAACTCCTCTTGCGCATATCCAGCCATTCAGTGCATAAGCCCAGCATCTCGGTCAGATCTGAGAAAGCGTTCAATCTATTCTTATGTTCCTCAAGCAGGTAACATTTATTTTTGTTTGGCAACTGACAGGAAAAAAACAAGCCTGGATTATGATATTATCTCCCAGTTCCTCTATTTTCGGTCCTCTCATAACACACCCAAACATAAAATAATAAAACAGAAGTCCAAGGCTGCCTGTATGAGGATTTTTATTCAGCCATTTATACAGCCAGGCGTAATAACAAAATGAAGATCTACATGTGGGACCACACACTAGCTGTCTACCATACAGGCTTCAAGTTTCCCCTTCAGCCTACCTCTGATATTCTTTGTCTCAGTTTCAAAGAAAGGAACTAGCCTGAAAGAAGTGGAAAAAGTGAGTCACAGCTGTTTGCACTGCATATAAAAAGATGGCATATTCTGTGCTCCAAAGGGGTATAAATAATCATGATCAGAAATTACAAGTTTTTGTTCTGAAGTCAAAGGGAGAGAGGACATGAAACAGAAACTCAGAACAACTCAGAAATGCATACAGTCGGTGGTAAGGGTGGGCTATAGCTGGGATAGAACAGCATGGACACCTGAAATACTGACGACAGCTTTTGAGAGGCCAATCTAGTGATGCAGCAGAATAACTAGGGTCTAGTCCATGGTTTAGCAAATCCAGAAGCAATGCTGGCTGTATTTGGAAAGAGACAGGGCTAGCATCTAGGCCTTTTTGGCTGCAATGGCCAATTTGAGGACTCAAAAGGGGAAAAAGCTCTGAGATCCTCACGTAATCCCTTCCCAAAAACCCAAAACTGTTTACTTGGCAGGGTAAAATGTGAATCATCTGCATATTCCTCAGTGAAGAGGTAAAGAATAGGAGAAAATGAAGCCTAAGGACAGAGAATGGAACAGCAGGCATTAGAAACAGAAAAAGAAGAGTGAAGAATAGACAAAATATTATTACCATTTTTTAAATCTGCCACACCAAAGACTGATGTTAACCTCCGGTCTTCGGCCTTCGGCTCTTTGGCTTCATCTTTACTATCTTGTACTTCTGCTTCTGCCTTCATGGTCTCACTTAGTGCCAGCTCTAGTTTCTTGATTCTTTCTTGGCGTCCACTTCTTTGTCCCATCAACAATATTGTACAAAGACAGAAGGACTGCAGAAAGACATAGAAAGATCAGTAAGACAGGGAGCATACAGAAACACAGGATTTGTCTTTGTATTTGATATTTTCATTATGAAAAAGCTGGAATGTCAACAAAATTAGTAAGATTACTCGGACCGGCATTTGGTATATTTCACTTAACGTGGGTATTGTAGGTGTGCCGGCTATTGGCAAGGTAACAGACATGGAGCTTGATGGCAATTGGACATGCTGTCTTCCTTTTGCGGCTAAATAAATAAATGAACCTTTGGTTCCACAGAAGCAGCTCCACCTAGCCAGGGAACTCCAGATACCCCTGCTCAAGAAGACTTGGTAAATAATATGATTAAAATTGTCCAAATGGCAGATGCTGCAAAACTCCTCTGTTTAGTAAAAGTAATGCTTTATCACCCAAAGTATCCCAAGGGTTCAAAAGGGCAAATTTCACCTTCAGCCTTTTGAGCTGATAAGCATTTGTTTGTTTTCTATACTGAGCTATCTGCATTGTTTTTAAGCGCCTTAGTCACAGCTCTACTATGGCACTTTGGACTGTAATTTTTAAAGGCATTTAAGCACTTAAATACCAGTTTCTTTTTATGCTCCTTCAAGTGATCACAGGCAAAGTAACTGTTTAAGCAAGAGAACCATTATAATGCCTTGATTTTCAAGGGGGTATTGAACAGACCAATACTCTGATGGTTCTTATGACTCAGTTGCTGGCTCTTTAAATAAAAGTTTTAAAAAATCACCAATCTAAAGCAAAGTAAACATACGCAAGCAAAACAGTGTGATAAATGCTCAAATGCAATTACATAAAATGGAACCCTTTTAAAAGCCCTTCAACAGGGAGGCAGAATCAGAAAAAAAAAATGATATTTTTTTTTGTATTCACAGGGGGAAAAAGACCCCAGAAAACAAATGCTCAGAAATTATTATTTTACAAATATTAAACAGCATGTAAAATGAACCTGAGGCCAGAAAGGGAAATAAACAAAAAATCCTGGTTCTGCCTTTCACAAATAGAAAATCTTTGTTTTAAAAGCATGTTATTTTTCAGGTTAACTCTGCTTAATAATGTTAAATATCAAAGTTTCTGAAGAATTTATCAGGCAGGGAAACTAGAAATGAATTTTTTTCCCCCAATTATTACTTTTAACCTTAAGTATACTTTTTCCCTACTGTACTTTTGATTCTTTATTTTTGAAGATTACTTTTGAACTCAAACTGTCAAACACTCAGATTCACTAAAGACTGTGTCATGGTCAAATCTGCTGAGGAGTTTTATTTGGAAAAAAACCCAAAACCTCAGATATTCAAAGACAGATACAAGAATATCGCTTTTTATATCCAAACCCACTGATTAGAACAGCTACACAGGAAAAGAGAAATCAGGTTCGATTTCTTCCTCGGCAAAATGGAGTCTGTAACACACTGCCTCTTCCCCTGAAATGATTTAACCAGGCATTCAGGTTTCTGAAAGCCCAGCTGGAGCAGGAGCCCATCTTTGCTTGTACAGCGAGAGCCACTGGGTTTAGTTGGCATAGTATCAGCCAGAAGGTAAGTAATGCTCACAGCCAGCAGGGATGCCAAAGGAGACAAAAAGGAGGGGGAGAGGCAGAGTAGAGGTAGCTAAACAACAGCTATGGATGTACTGGGAATGAGGTGAACTTGCAAGACACAGCGTTTGGGAGAAGTAGGGTTAAGGGTGGGATGAAGGAGCAAGCTCAGGGCTAAAAGGCTTTGAGTGACTTGAGAAATGGGTAGAAAGGTATTAGGGCAGGAAGGTGCAGGGGGATACAGAGATGGGAGGATTTGGGTCTCTGGTTTGATGAAACTGTCCCCCAGGCACCCAGGCATTACTGGCAGGAACCCTGATGCAGGAGAAGGGACACAAACAAAACTTCCCAACCCTTGCACAGAACTGCCTCATTTCAGCTATCAGAAACACAGCATTCCTAAGATTTGCACTTGACCTTCCTTTTCCCTCCATAAACATATAAAAAAAACTGGTGAGGGAGCTTAGGAATTGAGGAGCCAGCTCCCCGCCTGCCCCCGATTTCTCCTTTCTCACGGGAGGAGCAGGGTCGCTTCTCGGTTTCCTTTGCAGGTCATGGCTAGCACTCAGGGTACTGCTCCCTCAAGGCTGGTGCCTTGGCCGAGCCAAGCCACCACGCTAGCGCCAGGCAGAGAAAAGGCAGCGGCGATACCCACTTCGTAACCTCCACCCTGTAATCAGCTAGCCCTCTCGCTTGCCCTCCCTCAGCCAGCCCTGCGGCCTCCCTTTCAGCCTGGCCTGCTCCACAGCCCACCTGCCCTCCCACGACAAACCCCCAACCCTCCTTTCACACCCCCATACCACAGCGCCCAAAGCCCCCCCTCCGCCTGAGGAGGACCACCACCTCTGTCCCTTGTCACCTCTTCCCCCCCCCCCCTGTCGCTCTTTTCCC
>VYXH01012787.1:163469-199863 GCA_013397275.1 Burhinus bistriatus | reverse complement strand
CCCCCTCCGCCCTTTAGTTTTCGTTTCCCGCTCGGCGGAGCGCAAGGACAGAAAGTGAACCTCGGCTCCGCCGTGCGCCGCCGCCGGGGGCGGCCGCGCCGCCTCACGCCTCGCCGGCCCGCCGCTGGCACACAGCCGCGCCTGATGGCCGGGCTGCCCGGCGGGGTGGGCCGGGGGAAAGGCGGCCGAGGTGGCACAGCCGGCTTTTGCTCCAGGGTTGTCCACTCGCCTCTGGGGCCACAGGACCGGGATGAACTGCGCTGACAGCAGGCTGGGACAGCCGCCCCACTGGGGGAAGGCAGGGGCCCCCTCCGTCCCCTCCCTGCTCCGCTCCAGCACCTCGGCCTGCTTCAGTCTGGTTTCTTCTGGGCAGAGGCAAGAGTAAGCTTTAAAGGGAGGGGTGAGAAATTGAACTCTGCAGAAAAAAAAGCCCAACTCTTCTTCGGCAGAGGCAGTGCCTCAGGGTGTTTGTTCTGCCCAGACTTCGTGTGGTTGCTTGTTACCTCTCAAAAGCAGACGTGTCTTCGGCCTGGCATTTGTTGGGTTTAGCCACAAAAGCAACAGAAAAGCCAAACTCTTTGTCAAGGCCTACAGTAGCCTACCTGGAAGCAAGAAATAGCTTATTTGATATAACCCCAAATAAGTAACTCTCTTAGAACTTAACCCATGTGGCAAACTGAAAGGCTTGGCAGTTTCCCGTCTGATGGTGGGCCGTGGCGTGCAGCGGGATATACGAATGCCAGCACAACAGTAATCAAATACTCCAGCACCAACCCGAGCTGTGAGATTTCACATCTCAACAAGTCACCTATGTCTGGATGAGCAGAAGTGCTTGGTGGCTGCTTCTCCAGTCTGTATTTTGGGTTTCCAGGCTTTCCCCTTCATCTTGTTCCTGGGTGTCTGCAGGAGGAACAGAGGGGCACAGCATGCCATGAGGGAGCTTTGCTTGTCAGAGGATGGCCACTGGCCCAGCTTTGCTCCACCTGAGGAGGCAGGAGAGTTTAAAGGTAAGTGAAGCTGCCCAGCAGAGCTCTGCCAACTAGAGAAATGGCGTGGGTGATGTAGGGACTCCTGCTATGTGTGTGAAATAGATTGAGTCCCCAGAAGGGAGAGTCTCTGTGTGATTTGGCAGGGCGCACCTACCTACCTTTTATGGAGGAACTCCAGCTGGGTCAGAGACACCACATTCTTCCCTTGCAGCTGCCACCAGATGGTCCCCAGGGGCAGGTTCAAACCCTAAACCCTTCCTCTCTCTCTGTAGGATTGGTTCAGCTGGACATGAGGGGTTAGTGAGGGGAAAGGTGTTGACCCTCCCACAGGCTGTGCAGGGCTCCTGGTGGCATCCATCTGCCTTTCTTTGCTTCCTAGAAGCTCACTGCTGTCTTTGAGGCACCTGTTTGCCCCTCAGAAAAGCCGCTTCTATGAGCTGCTAACAAATTGAATTCTCATGTGTTATGCAGAAGCCTTCAGCTGTTGTCTCACTAAGTTACTAAATTCAAAGAATGTTACAGAAAAAACAGGTGTGAGGAGGAAAAACACGGCTTAACATAGCCCTAACTTGCTGTCTCCTTTCTGTATTATACAGACATGTAGCAGTTATAGAGGCAATTTAGGAGTTGAATGTGGAAGTCCGTTATAATATTTCTGCAGCAAAGATGGTCTATAAGGCATTAAGTGACATAGGTATTCTTCTTATTAAAATACTGTTTGTTCCTCTTACACCTACAACTAAAGAGCCAGCCCTTTGGGGGAGTGGCTAGAAGACTTCATTTTCTTTGGAGGAGGATGGATGCAACCCTGATGATGATGGGAAGGGATGTTCAGTGCCTCCCCTTTGTCACGTAACGCAGATTACTTCAGGTGCATCTTCTGGGAGAAGCATTATGCTAACATGGATTTATTGTGGACAGAGGCTAAACTGTCCTCAGTTCTGTTAGCACAGGTGAGGACAGCATGCACTCCCAGCCCTGTGTCAGGTACTTCTGTGCAGCCCCCACCCTGCTTCACTGAACCGCGGGAAGGAGACAGCACATAGGAGGCTTTCAGAGGAGTTGTCGGGAGCCCATCGGAGCTGTCGTTGCAGTCCCCACAGAAGAGGTCCCAGTTGCATACCCTCTGGGCAGGTTATGGAGAACCTGCTCACACAACCTGGCTCTACTGGAGGCAGCACAGCTGCCTGGCAGTCTCTTCAACCAAGGCACCAGTGGCAGTGAAAAGTTTCCTGCATTGTCACATGGACAGGTATGGATATCTGTAGAGGCTCATGAGCGGAAGGGTACAAATGACTCAGCATCTTTGCTGTGACTGTGGCAGAGCCTCTTGGCAATGGTTCAAATTTAGTGATGTTCCCTTTCTATCACTAGCTTGTGTGGCATCTGCCTGACAGAAGGGAGGAAGAGAGAGAGAAGAACTGCTAAGCCATAAGTTGCGTAGAGACAGTTAAACCACCAGAGCAAACTGACACTGGAGATTAAACAGGAGCTTGGTCTGACAGGTCTGTGGAAGCTAGTGAAGTGGTGTGCAGCGGAAGTGGCTTTTGGTAATGACCCTTGTGAGAGCCTGGATGCTCGATTAAGAGGAGCATGTGTCTTATTGAAGAGTATTTTCAGCTTTGCCTGTGGAAGTCAGTTGTGACACCCCACTTCCAAAACAACTAACGAGTAGAAGTCTGAGCCCAGAAAGTGTGCTGGGATTGAAGGGATGGCTAAAACTGAAAGATTCAGTGTTCAGGTCTCCAAATACCCTGCCTGGTGAGCGTTGTGGTATAGTGTCACTGACAAAAGCTGCTAGCTCCTGATAACTGCCACAGCGCTTCTGAAGTAATCTCCAAGCCATTCCAAAGAGTTCATTGACTACTGCAAGAGCAGGGATCCTGATTCCTAAGTGTCGTGGTTTGGTCCTAGCCAGCAGTAAAGAACCACACGGCTGCTCTCTTACTCGTCTTTCCCCACCCTGCGGTGGGATGGGGGAGAATCAGGAAAAAAACCCACATCATAATACCGTGACCAGAACGATACATAATGGTCTAACATGAAAGAAAGAATGATAGGGAGTGACATACCAGAACCCTATGGCAACCCCCTAGTGCACCTGGTACTCATGGCTCCTACTTTTGAAGATAATAACTATAATAGATCACTTTTGTCAACATATGGATCGTGGCCACAGAGAGGGGGGTACCAGGACCACAGGTACTGGGCTTGCATAACCGATGAAAAAACCCAGACCACCCCATTGTCCGAGCTGCGCCGAGTGGAAATGTACCTGACGAAAATCAATTATCTCGTATCCTATAAGTAGCGATTCTAGTAAAGACCCTTTTGAGCTCTTCTGGATCGCGGCGGGCTGTGGCCAGTATTTCCCCTGAGACGGGATGCTGTCTCGGGCAAACACCTTGAGGACTAGAGACCAGGGCGAGACAGCCTCTCTCGAGCCTCAATTACTGCCCGTTGAGGAATGCCGATACATTGTGAGTGTTTACTCTAACTCGAAAGGGAAATTTTAATTATAGGCTAGCCTCTCTTTCGTACATCTCTCCATTTGTATATTTATGTGCATTAGCTTTATGGATGTGGATGTTCTTCCATTTTCTGTGCAGGTGTAGGAGTTAGAAGGGGTACCCACTGACTCGACAGAGTCGTGCGATACTAAGAGATCTTTGATTTCAGCGGTTATAAATGGCAATGTGTGTGTATAGGTGTGTGTGTAGGGGTGTGTGTGTGCACGCACTTATATGCTTTGTTTATACATATATACATTAATCTGAGATCTGTGCTTTTGCTCTTGTATGTATATGTATTGGTTTGGGATACCTTACACTAAGTTAGTGTGAATCTTGTAATCTTTGAATCTGTAATCAAGTCGCTGTTCATTTATTTAGTTAAATCACTTTCTAAATCTTTAAATCAGTTAATGATTAAGTGCTGCTAGAACTCAACCTCTTGATCTGCCTCAAATCACTAATAAAACTGAACTGCTGCTAAATCGTTACTGTGTCTAATACTTCCATCCTGTGACACTCATGGGTTGGGATAAAGGCAGTTTAACAGAACAGCAAAGGAAAGAGGAAAACAGCAACAATAATACCGATAAAAGAATATTACAACACAAGTAATACACAATACAATTTTGCTCACCAGCTGATGCCCAGCCCGCTCCCAAGCAGCAATTCCCACCCCCCAGACAACTCCCCCAGTTTTATACTGAGCATGGTATTGAATATCCCCTTGGCCAGCTTGGGTCAGCTGCCCAGGCTGTGTCCCCTCGAAAATTAACCCTATCCTAGCTGAAACCAGAACACTAAGTGTCCTTGCAAATAAAATAAACCACAACATTGATGATCAGGATGAGATTTAAAAAGCTTTCAGGAAGTTAGGAACTCCACACCCAGTTTTTTAGGATGCATGAAGTACTCCACACTGGATCAAGAACTTCGACTTCTTCATTGCATCACTTTCAGCAGCTGTTCAAAGAACAAAGCAAGCAATTCCTCTGCCATTTTTTATCACATTTTTCGTCTTTAACTTGCCACCTATTGCTCCTCTCTCACTGGGAGAGCAGGGTCACTTCTCAATGTGAACACATACATGTGTTTCATGTATGAAATTTCCTGTTTCTGGTTTTAGTCCCAGTTCAGGACAGAACTGTGAGGGAGGCCATGAAAGAGTGTAAATCCCACCCGGTTGGGTAATACTTATTCATATTGCTTCAATTTAGGTACATAATCAAGTGTATCCTGAATAGGATGTTTTCGTAAACAGAAACATTTCTGGTACTACATAACTTCGTAGTTTAGTAATTTACTGATCTGGTTAATTAAAGGCACATAATGCATACAGACTATACAAGTTCAATGTGATGTACCTTGAAATGTAACTGCCAACAGAAATAGAAATCTCTACATGAAGATTACAGAATCAGAAAATGGTTGAGGTTGGAAGGGACCTCTGGAGGTCATCTGGTCCAATCCCTGTGCTCAAGCAGGACCACCTAGAGCCAGTTGCCCAGAACCATGTCCAGATGGCTTTTGAATATCTCCAAGGAGAGAGACTCTGCAACCTCCCTGAGCAACCTGTGCCATTGCTTAGTCACTGTCACAGTAGAAAAGTGTTTCCTGCTGTTCAGATGGACCCTCCTCTGTTTCATTTTGTGTCCATTGCCTCTTGTCCTGTCACTGGGGACCACTGAAAAGAGCCTGGCTCCATCGTCTTTACTTCCTCCCTTCAGGTATTTATATACATTGGTAAGATTCCCCCTGAGCCTTTTCTTCTCCAGGCTGAACAGTCCCAGCTCTCTCAGCCTTTCCTCATGGGAGAGACACTTCAGTCCTTTAATCATATTTGTGGCCCTTTGCTGGGATTTATCAAGTATGTCCATGGCTCTCGTGTACTGAGGAGTCCAGAACTGGACATAGTACTCCACGTGTGGCTTCACCAGTGCTGAGTGGAGTGGAAGAATCACCTCCTTTGACGTCCCTAAGCACACCATAGCTAGCCATTTGAGGGAGGTCATTGTTGAACTCTACGCTGCACTGGTGTGGACCCACCTTGAGTACTGTGTGCAGTTTTGGGCGCCTCAGTATAAGAAGGACATCAAACTATTAGAGTGTGTCCAGAGGAGGATGACCAAGATGATGAAAGGTCTCGAGGGCAAGACTTAGGAGGAACAGCTGAGGTCACTTTTTTTGCTTAGCTTGGAGAAGAGGAAGCCAAGGGATGATCTCATCACAGTCTACAACTTCCTCGAGGGGGGCAGCGGAGGGGGAGGTGCTGATCTCCTCTCTCTAGTGACTGGTGACAGGACACAAGGAAATGGAATGAACCTACATCAGAGGAAGTTCATATTGGACATTAGGAAAAGGTTCTTCACTGAGAGAGTGGTCGGTCACTGGAACAGGCTCCGCAGGGAAGTGGTCATTGCACCAAGCCTGTCAGAGTTCAAGGAGAGTCTGGATGACGCTGTTAGTTGTATGATTTAGTTTTAGGTAGTCCTGGGAGGACTTGATGATCCTTATGGGATGGGAGGGAGTTGGACTTGATGATCCTTATCGGTTCCTTCCAACTTGAGATATTCTGTGATTCTATGATCTACTTTGCTTAATGCAGCCCAGGATACCATTCACCTTCTTTGCAGCAAGGGCACATTGCTGGCTTATGCTCAACTTGATGTCCACCAGGACCTCCAGGTCATTTTTTGCAAAGCTGCTTTCCAGCTGGGTGGCCCACAGCATATATTGGTGTATGTGGTTGTTCCTCCCCAGGTGCAGGACAGGACTTTGCCCTTCTCCTTGTTGAACTTCATGAGGTTCCTGTCAGCCCGTTTCTCCAGCCTGTTGACATCCCTCTGGATGGCAGCAGGACTCTCTGATCTATCAGCCAATCCTCCCAGTTTTGTGTCATCTGCAAACTTGCTGAGGATACACTCTGCCCCATCACCCAGAGCATTAATGAAGATGCTGAACAGGACTGGATCCAGTATTGACCCTGGGTACACCGCTAGTTAGTGGCCTCCAACTAGACTTTGTGCCACTGATCACCACCCTCTGGGCCCGGCCATTCAGCCAGTTTTCAGTCCACCTCACTGTCTGCTCATCCAGCCCATACTTCAGCAGCGTCTCTATGAGGATCTTAATGGGAAACAGCTTTATTCAAGTCTAGGTAGATGATATCCACTGCTCTCCCCTTGTCTACCAGGGCCAGTTGTTTCATCATAGAAGGTTATCAAGTTAGTCAAGCATGACTTTCCATTGGTGAATCCCTTCTGAGTACTGCCGATGATTTTCTTCCTGTTCACGTGCCTGGAAATGGTTTCCAGGATTAGCTGCTCCATCACCTTACCAGGGATCGAGGTGAGGCTGACCAGCCTGTAGTTCCCTGCATCCTCCTTCTTGCCCTTTTTGAAGATAGGAGTGGCATTTGCTTTCCTCCAGTCTTTGGGCACTTCTCCCAATCACCACGATCAATGAGAGATTAAGAGTGGCCTTGCAATGACATCTGCCAGCTGCCTCAGCACTCATGGCTGCATTCCATCAGGGACCTAGACATAGATAAAAAGTTGCTGAAGGGTTTCCTAGTCAAGAAAAATTGTTGTTGCCAAGCAAAATGTGAATCCTATAAATCTGAGATCTTTCATCACTACTTTGAACTATCTTTGAGTGAACATTCAAATGCCTGTATTGCAGACTCACTTACACGTGGTGCACTAAATAGAGATTGCCACAGATGACACAGTGGTCTACTGGATAAGGCAGAGGTTGCTTCTTGCGGAGGAAGAACCATTCAGGTATAGTAAGGAATACTGAAATATTTTCAGTAGGGATGATGAAAAATAAAAGGTTTTTTTACGAAGGAGAGAATTTTCTCATTTAAAGAGTTTCACAGAGACACAGAAAAAACATTCTTATGCCTGCTGCAGCTGTACCCAACCACAAAGGATATTTGTTTTCACAACACAGGTGTTTATCCCCCAAACATGGAAAATTTGCACTGCTGTTCTGGTTTCAGCTGGGATAGAGTTAATTTTCTTTCTAGTAGCTGCTGTGTTTTGGATTTGGTGTGAAAAGGATGTTGAAGAATGCTGATAACACATATTGTTTTAGTTGTTTAGCTGGCCAACGGAATATTACATACCATAGACATCATACTCAATATGTAAGTGAGGGTTGGCTGGGGAGCAGAACTCGGCAATCGCTGATCGGGACAGGCTGGACAATCAAGCATTGGGTGGTGAGAGCAACTTGTGTTGTATCACTTTAATTTTTATATTCTTTTACCATTATTGTTATGATTATTTTCCTTTTTCATTACTGTTCTATTAAACTGTCTTTATCTCAGCCTATGAGGTTTTTTCCTCCCCTCCTTTTCTCCCTCTTCTCCCTACCCTAATGGGGAGGGGGGGCCTGGGGAGTGAGCAAGCAGCTGCATGGTCCTAGTTGCTGGCTGGGGTTAACCCACAGTGGCTAGGTGTTCAAAGAGAGGGTCCCCTCTATACATCGTGCAACTGATGCTATGTGGAGTAAGTGGGTCACGCTGATGACACAGCAGGCTCGAATGGGAAACCCCAGTCACCCAGGAATCTTAGAAGTGATCATGGACTGGCCAGAAGGCAAAGATTTCGGAATATCACCAGAGGAGGAGGTGATGCATGCTGAAGAGGCCCCACTGTATAATAAACTGCCAGAAAATGAGAAGCAGTATGCCCTGTTCACTGATGGATCCTGTCGCATTGTGGGAAAGCATCGGAGGTGGAAGGCTGCTGTATGGAGTCCTGTATGACAAGTTGCAGAAACTGCTGAGGGTGAAGGTGAATCGAGGCAGTTTGTGGAAGTGAAAGCCATCCAGCTAGCTTTAGACATTGCTGATCGAGAAAAGTGACCAGTGCTCTATCTCTGTACTGACTCATGGATGCTGGTAAATGCCCTGTGGGGGTGGTTACAGCAATGAAAGCAGACCAACTGGCAGTGCAGAGGCAAACCCATCTGGGCTGCTGAAGTATGGCAAGATATTGCTGCCCGGATAGAGAAGCTGGTTGTAAAAGTATGCCATGTAGATGCCTGCATACCTAAAAGTTGGGCCGCTGAGGAACATCAAAACAACCAGTAGGTGGAGCAGGCTGCTAAGACTACAGTGGCTCAGGTGGATTTGGACTGTCAGCCTAGGGGTGCATTATTTATAGCTCGGTGGGCCTATGACACCTCAGGCCATCAAGGAAGAGATGCAACATATAGACGGGCTCGTGACCGAGGGGTGGACTTGACCATGGACACTGTCACACAAGTTATCCATGAATGTGAGACATGCGCTGCAATCAAGCAAGCCAAGCAGTTAAAGCCTCTTTGGTATGGAGGACGATGGGTGAAATATAAATATGGGGAGGCCTGGCAAATCGATTAAATTACACTCCTACAAACCTGGCAAGGCAAGTGCCATGTGCTTATGATGGTGGAAGCAACCAGCGGATGGCTGGAAACATACCCTGTGCCCCATGCCACCACCCAGAACACTATCCTGGCCCTTGAAAAGCAAACCTTATGGCAACATGGCACCCCAGAAAGAATTGAGTCAGGCAACGGGACTCATTTCTGAAACAGCCTCATAGACACCTGGGACAAAGAGCATGGCATTGAGTGGGTATATCATATCCCTTATCATGCACCAGCCTCCAAGAAAATCGAATGATACAATGGACTGTTAAAAACTGCACTGAGAGCAATGGGTGGTGGGACCTTCAAAAACTGGGATACACGTCACAAAAGCCACCTGGTTAGTTAACACCAGGGGATATACCAATCGAGCTGGCCCTGCCCAATCAAAACTTCCACAGACTGCAGAAGGAGATAAAGTCCCAGTAGTGCTTATGAAGAGTATGTTAGGGAAGACAGTCTGGGTTAGTTCTGCCTCAGGCAAGGCAAACCCATCCACAGGATTGCTTTTGCTCAAGGACCTGGGTGTACTTGGTGGGTGATGCAGAATGATGGGCAAGTCCAATGTGTATNCAGAAAGAATTGAGTCAGGCAACGGGACTCATTTCTGAAACAGCCTCATAGACACCTGGGACAAAGAGCATGGCATTGAGTGGGTATATCATATCCCTTATCATGCACCAGCCTCCAAGAAAATCGAATGATACAATGGACTGTTAAAAACTGCACTGAGAGCAATGGGTGGTGGGACCTTCAAAAACTGGGATACACGTCACAAAAGCCACCTGGTTAGTTAACACCAGGGGATATACCAATCGAGCTGGCCCTGCCCAATCAAAACTTCCACAGACTGCAGAAGGAGATAAAGTCCCAGTAGTGCTTATGAAGAGTATGTTAGGGAAGACAGTCTGGGTTAGTTCTGCCTCAGGCAAGGCAAACCCATCCACAGGATTGCTTTTGCTCAAGGACCTGGGTGTACTTGGTGGGTGATGCAGAATGATGGGCAAGTCCAATGTGTATCTCAAGGGCATTTGATTTTGGGTGAGAATAGCCAATAAATTAAATTGTATGATGTTAATTACTAAATAATCTTGCCACTGTATGTCATCACTGCTACAGTTGCTATATGCCATATCAATGGTATTACAGTAAGAATCACCCAAACTAATGATGGAAGAACTTTGATAAAACTGACCAAAGTGTAGTGGTGATGGAACTACAACTGCCTTCAGCACCTGGCACCCAGCATCTTCCTCAAGATTGACATCTTCAACCTGCAGACCGTGGGCATGGGCTGCGCCAGATGCACCAGCTGTGAGTTCCGGATGCAGCATGCAACAATCCAACACCACACACACCATCTTTCCTGCCCTGAATTACTGTTATGAAAGATGGAGCCCAAAAGTCATGGATTAAATGAACTCAATGGACATTTTAGAGGGATGGCCCATAGACTAAGGGAATGATACCTCTGTGTGCGTGTGTGTGTGTAAATAGATATATATATGTATATATATGTAAAAAGACAGGAAAAGTGATGATTAATTGGGAAATGTAGGATCTAGGCATGATGTAGATGGTATAGAATAAGAGGTGGACAATGGCCTGGTGTCAGCTGGGAGAGAGTTAATTTTCACAAGAAGCTGGAGGGGACACAGCCAGGACTGCTGACCAAAGCTGGCCAAGGGGATATTTGATACCATGTGACGTTGTGCTCAGTATATAACAGGGAGAGTTGGCCCGGGGGAGGGGATCACTGCTCGGAAACAGGCTGGGCATCAGGTTCCTGGTGGTGAGAAACTGCACTGTGTATTACTCGCTTTGTATATTCTTTTATCAGTATTATCGTTATTATTTTTCTCTTCTTTTGCAGTTCTATTAAACTGTCTTTATCCCAACCCAGAAGTTTTACCTCTTTCTTCTGATTCATCCCAGCTGGGGGGAGGAGTGAGTGAGTGGCCATGTGGTACTTTGTTGCCGGCTGGGGCTAAACCATGACAAGATGTCAAATTAGAACTTTGAAAAGTCTACTGATTCACTGTGCTCCATTATAAGCTTGCATATATTGAATTGTAGTGGTTTTAGCATGTGTATTAGAGTTTGCAGAGGCTTACATTAAATGTGCAAAGAAGAAGAGCAAGTCTTTTTGCATTGCTGGGAGTAGTGGGGCATTACTACAACGGATAATATCTTACAGCACAATTTACCTGTGATTTATGGAACAAAAGATCTCTCTATATGACCCTTCCTAAATTTCTGTATATTACATACAAAAAAGATGACCTAAAGGCAGACACGTGCAATACACAGACAATTCTGTGCTCACTGGAAACAAAATGTATTTTAAAATTACTCCCCATCATTTTCTTCTTCAAATGAGTCAGTTCCCACTTCTTCATAGTCTTTCTCCAGGGCAGCCAGGTCCTCTCGGGCCTCTGCGAATTCTCCTTCCTCCATGCCTTCACCCACGTACCAGTGCACAAAAGCTCTCTTTGCATACATCAGATCAAACTTGTGGTCAAGCCTTGCCCAAGCTTCTGCAATGGCTGTGGTGTTGCTCAGCATGCAGACTGCTCTCTGAACTTGGGCTAGGTCTCCGCCAGGAACTACAGTAGGAGGCTGATAGTTGATCCCCACCTGGAAACAGGAATATGAGAGAAGGTTGTAAAAAGGCATGAGCAGAAAGAAGTCAAAGAGATGAAAAAAAGTGAGTAAAGTTACAGATGCTGGGGTAGAGTGATGCCACTATCAAAATGACCAGATGGCAAATGCCATAAAAAATAATAAAGTCATAAACAGTAGATACATGGTCATTTTAATGTCTGTATTATTCTTCTGTTTAATGTACACTGGCAGCTTTCTTAACAGCTACTCAACACTGAACATACAGTTTCACCAAGGTACTCTATAGAAACTAATACAGAAAGCTGGTTCCCAGTTAAATTTTTCATTCTTAAGCCAGCTATTTGTATGACAAATGTTTTTCCACTGCTAATGTCTGTATTATTATTGAAATTATGTTTCCCAACACTGCTATGTAGCCAGTGGGGAGAGGCTGTATAATATTTCTGGATGAGGGTGTTAACTGACAGATTCCCTAATATCAGCATTTCCTTTATTTATTGTATTGGTTTTGGTATTCCCTTAGTTTTAGATGATGCTTCAGAGGGAACACTCACTGGCTGTTTCAAAATTTAGGTGTGAAGTGAATACTTCTTTACATTTTAACGCGTATACACTTCAGATTTCCACTTAAGTAAATATTTAGGAGTCTGTGTCAATAGGATGTCAAAAGGAAAAACAGCGCATTTGCATCTTTCTTTAAATACAAGTTTTCCACTAGACTGAACTTGCCCTTTAAACATTAAAGGGAAGCTCATGGCAGCCCTACTCACCTTGAAGCCTGTTGGACACCAGTCGACAAACTGGATAGTTCTTTTGGTCTTGATGGCAGCAATTGCTACATTGACATCTTTGGGAACTACATCACCACGGTAGAGCATGCAGCAGGCCATGTACTTCCCATGTCTTGGGTCACACTTCACCATCTGGTTGTTGGGCTCAAAGCAGGAGCTAGTGATTTCAGCCACCGAGAGCTGCTCGTGATACGCTCTGTCAGAGGAGATGATGGGGGCATAGGTCACTAAGGGGAAGTGGATGCGCGGGTAGGGCACCAGGTTTGTCTGAAACTCCGTCAGATCCACATTGAGTGCACCGTCAAAGCGCAGCGAGGCGGTGATGGAGGAGACAATCTGGCTGATGAGGCGGTTGAGGTTAGTGTAAGTGGGGCGCTCGATGTCCAGGTTTCGGCGGCAGATATCGTAGATGGCCTCATTATCCACCATGAAGGCACAGTCCGAATGCTCCAGAGTGGTGTGCGTGGTCAGGATGGAATTGTAGGGCTCTACCACAGCGGTGGAGACCTGAGGGGCTGGGTAAATGGCAAACTCTAGTTTTGATTTCTTTCCATAATCCACGGAGAGGCGTTCCATCAGTAAGGAGGTAAAGCCAGAGCCAGTACCCCCACCAAAGCTGTGGAAGATCAGGAATCCTTGCAGCCCAGAACAGGCATCAGTCTAGAAAGCAAAAGAGAAAGTGAAAGAATAGGGGCTGAAGAGGAACGAAAACACTTCATCTACTATGTGAGCTTATTCTGAGTTGAAGCAGAGAGCAGTCATTAGCAATACACAGCATAGCTTTCACGTCAGGTTTTCTTGAGAAAGTGCTGGCGATAAACCTATCCTTTGCTTCCTTCACTGTCTCAACTTCTGACATAAAAATTGGACTCTTATCTGTGGACCTTCTCTCTTTGAACTTCACACTTCTTTTAGTTAGTCTAGCTGAAAGCAGCAATGTAGAACTGCCTAATCCACCCATCTCTATCAGTATTGGTGCTCCATGGCTGTGCTAATAATGAAGAATTACATATTCAGAACCACTGATTAAGAATATCTGAAGGCATACATCTGGGAAGTGAACTACTGGGCTTCTCCCTCTTGGATGAGTAATGATGCCTCTGTATGTCCTGCAATCTCTTTTCTGAGCCATTGGTATCATTTGTAGTTAACAAGCTACCTCTTCTGCACTTCTTTCTTCTGCAGAATCCAAACTGCTGTTTCAAAACTACTGGGACTTACCAGCTTACGAACACGATCAAGCACCATATCAATGCTTTCTTTGCCAATGGTGTAGTGGCCGCGGGCATAGTTATTAGCTGCATCTTCCTTTCCAGTGATCAGCTGTTCTGGATGAAAAAGTTCCCGGAAGGTGCCAGCCCGCACTTCATCTGAACAAGAAAGAGAAATTGTAAGAAGCTGCATGGCTGCTCTCCAGTGCCAACAAGTTCTGGTTGCTGTTGGCATTGATGCAAGCTTTCAGTCACTGGAGGTCATGACTGCAAAAACCAGATGCTGATGGAGAAGGGAAAACTGTTTCCTAAGCTTTTTTAAATTGTTGCATTCTATTGATTCATGGTGTGACTTGTATCCAGCCACAGAAGTTGTTATCTTCTAAAGAACTTGTCAGTTGTACAGCCTATACTGAAAAGAGGACAAGTCACCAGAAAAAAAGTGTGAAGAAAATCAGATTCCCCCAGGTGCCCTAATTTTTAGAAATCCTTTTATTCCTGGAGGGAAACTGTCAGGCTCCCACTTTGGATCCAAGTTGGAAAAAAGCAGAATTCAAATGGGGAAAATGTCACGATGAACAAAACCAAAAGTTAAATATTTTTGCAAAGAGAAGTCATATAAACCATGTGTACTAGCTATTAAACTGCTGAGGATCCTGCTGTTGCTATAACACCTATGGAGATAATTGAGTCTTGCCAGAATCTAGCATTTTGTGTCAGAAGAAAATTAATTTTATGCTATCTAGTGGTAGACCAAAATACAACGGGTGTGCTGCTTTGTACCAGTGGAGACTGGTGGCACATCATGGTGATATTAGGAAGAGTAAGCTCTTCTCCATTTTCCAGGTTTATTTCTATACTGACCTACTACAGTTGGTTCCAAGTCCACCATTACAGCTCGTGGTACATGCTTCCCAGTGACTGTTTCGTTGAAAAATGTGGTAAAAGAGTCATCATAGTTGAGTTTATCATGCAGATCCTTGAAGGTGCCGTCTGGCTGAATGCCATGCTCCAGGCAGAAGAGTTCCCAGCATGCATTTCCTATCTGAACTCCAGCCTGGCCAACGTGAATAGAGATGCACTCACGCTAAGGGAATAGAGCAGAAACAGGGTCAGAAAAACCACCACACATTACTCCTCCTTATTCCTAATGGTAACTTTTTCTCAGTGTATTGCTTTTCAAAAAAATGGTGAATTGTCGCTGCCAGCATTTCATTTGGATGTTCAACCCCATGACCGCAATGAAACTGCACATATACACACCAGATACTGGGACAGTTCTTTAAAAAATCGAGATCTTTGTGCTGTAATATATGGGTACATGAAAACAGGCAGGAAAAAAAAAATATCAGTTACACAAAACTCACCTTTCCTCCTATGGATTGGCCCTGCAGAGGAGCATATCCCAGTTCCATTTATTTTTACTCCTGGCTGGAACCTGACACAGCCATATGGTATCCTTCAACCTTATGTAACCCAAGGCAGGTGATGTCTTTTGATCCTTTTACCCTCTGATAGCAGGATAGAGTGGAAACTTGGAAGAACTGCTTTGAGCAATATTCCCCTCAGGAAATTATTTCAGATTCTCTCGATTGAAACAAATGTTCCTTCAAACCCCTGAGCAGCTATGAATTTTACATTGCAGGGCCAATGCTTATTCAGGCAGTGTCATTGCCATATAGCGTGCTTATTTGCATAATTTTGAACATAGTTCCTGTGGTAGCCAGGAACTTCAATGAGAAGAAAACAACATATGTAACACCAGCCTGCAATAGGCAGCTGCCAATTGCTCCAAAATCTTTTACACTTAGAATACAGGAGTATGAAGGACCTGGTGCTGGATTTCGTAAGTTCAGAAATAGAATTATAAAGCAGATAATTTTGAGTTATTCCAGGCAATTATGACACCGGGTGTAGTGAAAGGCAGTTTTGTAAGGAGAGAGCGGTTTCAGACGTGGAGTTTTTCAGCTTCAGTTTCTACTTTGGAGCAATTATAACTATATTCTTCTGAGCTCTATTTTTGTGATCTCAATGGCCCTGGTTATATTAGGCAGTAAGAAAGGGGCAGGTCATAGTACTGAACACTGGCCTGTGATCGCCTGTGCTGATTGATAATTAGCACACTCTCTGGCACGGTTTTGGCTTTTGCCAGTTCACACTTTTCCAGACAATGCTTGGGCACCATCCAGAACACAACTCATTGTCAAGAATGGTTTCCAGTGAGCAGCTCACTGACCACTGACCAGTTTTGGAGAGGGAGAGAGAATTCAGATGCCTAAATATGAAGCAAGGCATGCTACCTGCCTTCAAGGCCAGAGAACGGTCCTCACTCATTTTTATTTTATAACATCTCATTTAGAGATATCCAATGACTTAGTATCAGATTTGGCCAGTTAATTTTTTTATTTTTTTTTTAATTCTGTAACTGCTTGCCCTGCAAAATCATCCTGTGACCTGAGAGTGAAATGCATCTTCCCCAAAAACTAAATCCTCAGGCAGAATGTGTGACCAGCAGCTTCTCTGAAGCAGTGTTTTCTTCACAAATTGACATATATTTATGTTTTAGAAACATAACTGAAGATATTTTTTCAGAAGCAAGTGGCATTTCAGAAGTCATCACTGGCCCAGTTAGTCATCCTCAGAAGTTCAAATGAATATGGAGAGTGAATTTAAATATTTCATTCAATGAAATATATTGCTGCTGTTCAGTACTCATTTGTAAGCTGCTGACCCTGCAAATGCGCATGCAGCACTGTGTGTAACGTGCTCTCAAGTGTACTTGCACAACCTTGTTTTTCTCAACTGAGTTGTGCAAAAGTATCTGAGTTATGAGAGTGACGCTGAGGTCAGTATGTTGCACGGGAGTTGCAATCTGGAGGATTACTGAGGAGACACTGAAGGCATATTTGGGCTTAGAGAATTCAATTAATGCTGGTTTTGCACAGGAGAGGCTCCTGCTTTTCTTTTAAACCCAGTGTGAATCTGTAAGGCTGGCAGCAAGGACAAAAAGATAGTTTTTTCCTTTTAAACACAGCAATGACACCAGGTGGCTTTTTAAAATATGTTTTAGAGCAAAACTACAATTGCAAGTCAAGCAATACTTGAAACCTAAGGAGCTGCTTTGCTCTGTTCCTCAGATCAGTAGAGGAATGAGTCTATTTTTCACAGAAGGAGCAGGTGAATGTTGCCTTAGAAACTTAATATTGTAAAGCTTAGTATAGGGCTACAGCTGAAGCCTGCAGAACCAGTTCCTTTCCTTTTAGACTGAGCTTTCAGCTGTGCTGGTTTGAAGCAGTATCTCAACCCTGCCTTTTGAGCCAGGCCTCTTGCTGTGACTCCTGCCTTCAACTCCCATCTTCTCCTACCTCAGCAGTAATTTGGAAATATTCTGACAAGGAAAGAAGAGACTAACAAAGAGGTTTCTAATTTTGTATAGTAAACAGCTTTAAAATAGATATCGGACTTTTAGTAGGGAAGAGAGTGGGCCTTCTTGGGAGTCACAGGCAGAGTAAACTGATCTCTACATGATATTTAAATTTGGAGCGTACTCCAAACTCATGTTTCACATCCCATCACTAATGTACCAGGACCTGTCTTAAAAACTGTGGACCTGACTTTTTGTCTACCAAGAGACAGTAGAAAGGGCCAGGTCCTTTGTGAAACTAAACCTGGGACAGCTTTGACTCTATTAAAAAAACCAGAATACTACTTGGCTTAAGTATTTACTGTACAAAGGCAGACGTTAGTCTTCCAGCTATTCCTGAAACATACTCACTACCCTTGGTCTGCACGGGGAGCCTGTGGAAGCGTGTGTCTTGCCTGTGAAATGACTGCTCTCATTTTGGACCTGCAGCTGTACTGGCACAAAATAACATAGTTCTCTGCACCAAAATAAGACTCAGTGCTAGACGTAAATTGGGGTACAAGCTGACATGGATTTCTCACATTCTAAGAGGTTTTGAGAGATTTCTACAAATTTATAATAAACCCCCAAATCTTAAAAATGAAAGGCCTTTTTTACTTACTTAAACGCATACACCTATAAAAACATTCATGCAATCCAGAAACACACATGGATACACTGTATATCTTATATGGAAATGAACCTGTGTGGAGAAAATATAGTTGTAACAGAAAATACTAAAAAGCTAAGGCTCCAGATCTAATTTATCTTATAATTCCACTAATTACAGTGTCTCTGAAGAAAACTTTGGTTCACCATGCCTTACAGCTCCACTGAGATTTTCTGACACTCCTTTCCCTTCCTGTTCCCTGGTAATCGGTGCGTGAGACCAGGGTTTTGTGGCACAAACCACTGATAACAACGGCAGATCCCCCTGCCTTCCCTCACCCACAGCCCTCCCCGTCCCCGTATGACCAGTGTTCCCACATCCCCCCTTACCATAGTGTCTCCAGTGGCGTGTCCTTCCCTTTCAGATCGGTGGTGGCGGGTCTTTGCAGGAGCCCGGCTCTGGGCTGCAGGGCGGGAGGCAGCCTGGGCCCAGCACCCGGCACCTGCTGCTGCGCTTCAGTGTCACAGTGAGGTGGGGAATAGGTCACAGACTCCACAGTTCTGCCCGTGGCATCGCTGCCTCCTGCCCTCCCCGCCACCCCGCGTATGCAAATTCTTCTGGACAGGCAGGGCTCGGATATGCCCCAGATTTCAAATTCAGTCCTGACTAGTTTGGCATGCTTATTAAATCTGAGTGTGGCCATGTAACACGCCGTAGACTATACTTTCTAGCACCTGAGTATTATCCACATATGTCACCTACAAGACACATACCACCGCGGTTCCCTGTTGGGCCAGCCACGTACATGTGTAGAATAGAAACCCCTGATTTCCAATACAGATGACCGAAAGGGGGTAAGAAAGCAAATGAATGAAAAAGAGAAGGACAGAAGAAAAACCAAAAATAGAGAACTGGAAAGTAAATATAATTACCATTCTGAAGTGTGCTCTACCAGGGTTCTTAAATGATGGCCTGACTTCTTTCTGTCCTTACTTCAGCTGCCTCTCTTAATTTACTTCTATTGCTTCTCTTTCTGTGTAGAGTCATCTGGGCTGTCAGCAGTATGGGACAGTGTTCAGTACAGACTCTAACTTGTCTGTCCAAACACAGAAAGAAATTTGATTCTCATTGCAGTGCTTATTGCAAGACATAGCTGGAGGCATCACACAAATGTTCTCACACCAAATTGGGGCAGTTGCCTCCACCAATTTATTGTTTGCTCCTTCTGCACTAGCTCAGCATTGGAAAGCAGCAGCTTCTCTCAGTGGAGAAATCCTCGTGTTTGCAACTCCTAGGTAGCAAAGTGGAAGGCACACTTAATTGCTTGAATCTGAGTATTATGTATCCCCCTGACTTTATAAACATACAATTTATTATGATGTTTAATCAGTAGAAATTTAATTACACAATTCCTAAAATTTAGGTTAGTCTACTTTGACATGATAGTATAAATAGATTGTTCTGCCACTGTTGGCAAGCAGTATCTACGTACCTTCTCTAACTAACACATTTTAACAGTATGAAATAGTTCATACTGTTTTTTATAAACTCACATTTACTTTGGTATATATAGACTTCATTTTGCTGATCTTTACATAAACCTGCAAATCACTACTCTCTGATTTTGGCTAGGAAAAGCTACAGAGATTTCTGGAGCCACAAATATTTTTTACAGAGGAAGAACTCCTGTGATAATTTTTGTCTGCTGCTTTGTTTAAGCTATCTGAATCCCACACTTCTCCAGAAAACCATCAGATCATTACTTTGAGACTGAGAAATAGGTTGTTCTATTATTCTTCTTCCAACGGAACTGGTAACATTCTAGCCAAGCTCCAGCATTCCGGACAATCTGAACTGTTAAAGCTCACAGCTCCACCAGATGTGGAGCTCTGTGCAGAGAATCACATTAGGAAAAAGTCTCACAGTAAATACTGTGAGCAGTCCACCACCCAAATCCTCTTAGGAACTCTTTGAGTCAATATGTCAGATCTAGCAGCTCCAAAACCTAAAAGAGCTCTGTGAATTACTAAATTATTTGCAGCTTAGTCCATTGCTGCATTTTCTCTGCTCTTCTATTGCCCCCCTCCTCTCTTCTGAAATAGGCAGTGAGAGCACCTCTGGGAGTCAGTGTTAATCATTCCTCTCTCCACCCCACTCAAACTCAACTGTCCCAGGACCCATAGACTCACCAATGTTGGGTTGCCACACTGAACAGAGTCTGGGTCATGCCTCACCTGTCAAAAAATTCCAGGTAGTAGGGAGTGACCAAGCCTTGAGCAGCATCCCTGGCGAGTGGGAGTGCAATGTCCATATCCCGTCTCTCTAGAATCAATTGAGCTTGAAGAGCCTGGGGATGACCCAGGTTACCGTTTTACCCTTTCTCACAGATGCATAGCTAAGAAAAAGGCCTTTGCAGATCTGCTTTAGACCAAAGACAGTGCTTGACCTGCTCTGCCATGAGATAGCCCATAAACCCAAGTGCTGGAAATATGTGCTGGTCTGGGGTGATGGTCAGACAGATGTAAAAGTCCTGAGAAAGACTTGGACATACTGTTTTTCATGAGTTTTCCTTACACTGCTCTATCCACCTGTGTTGCGGAGTGCTTAGGCAGACAACCCTCAGCCTAGATTTAGAGGGTAACCTGAAAGCAGAGTGTGAGACTGTGCTCCCAGGTACCAGTGAGTTTTGTTGACTCCAAAGTTGGCCTTTAGGCTCTACTCCATAGAGACATGAGGCAGATATAGCCTGGACCTGGATTCTTGGAAAGAAAGTCATCTTGCTCAATTCTGGCATTCAACCAGTGTGGGCAGATGGTGATGTCTGTCCTGCATGGAATAGGCTTGAGACATACCCTGCATGGGGAGGGTTGATAACCCAGCAGCCTGGTCGAGACTTGCCCACTTCAGCAGAGCTAAATAGGGCTGATCGTAAAAAAAGCTCTGCCATGGAGTCCTGAGGTGTGCAAATAAGTGAATTTGGCATCTGTGCTAGAGTGGCTTTGCTGGTACTGCCAGAGGGCTCGTGAATAACCCATGCTCCTTGGGGTGATGTGCAGCCTGCATGCAACTGGGATGGTCTGGATGTTCTCAGAGGGCTTCTCACGTGCACATGGACTGGGTACCATGCCATAGGTGCCCTCCAGAGCAATGCAACAGAGCAGCGGAGTTGTGAGTTATTATCTCCAATTGTTTATGATTCTATCAAGATCAGCCTCTTAGAGGGATTTAAAAAAAACCCTTAACACTGCTGTACAAAATCTAAACCCTTTTTCTCTATTTAAAAATTGACACTCTCCAAAAATAGCATTTTTGAATAATCTAGAGCTTAGAAGTTCTGTCCACCAGATCTTAGGCCAAGAACCACTGACTCCTATGATCCACCAGTTGTGTTCTGACTAGAGATCAAAATATGTCAACAGACAAACGAAGAACAGCTAACTTCTTTGTCAGATATGCATCACTTCCTATAGATCAGTTATCTAAGTGACTCCCCAATAGAGCCAGAACTGTGGATTATTTTAGAACAGTCATGTGACATCTTACAAAACAGAGCACTCCTAAGAAGTTCTTTGGTGACCATACAAAAACCTCTTTAGCTTTTAATTTTGTGTGTGAAAGTCTTTGCATTTCCCACACATTATAGTACCTTCTTATGTTAGGTGAATGAAGATCTAAATGCTTCCCTGTGTCCCCTGTAGAACTCCATTCTGTCGTTCTGTTGCCACCTACTGGGAGAACTGGCAGCATCTCATTTCAGTTATTTCCGAAATTATCCTAAAGCCCAGTGTTTCAGTATCGATCTAAGTCTGCTATATTGATAAAAGATTGGCTTTCAGGTATTATCCCTAAAACATAGAACTGTAGTACGTACTTTTAAAATTACTTTTAAATTAAAAAAAAATTAAGTACATCTTGGGATACAGTTTCAAAAGAGTTATTTCCTTTTTGTTAAGAATTGTCATATACAAAATTCCTATGTATGTGTTAAAAACTGTGGAATTAGATCTGGACTTGAAGAATTATCTTCCCTAATATAGCAAGTTCAGAACTATAGTTACTAATATAAAGATCAGGCATTCATTTTGCAGATAAAAAGGCAAACTACACTAGTGACATTTCTGCTTTTCTTTATGACCTTTTAGCAATCCTCATACAAACTGAGCTACCAGAAAGGGGACAACGCTCCTCAACAGCGGGGTGAAACAGAATGCATTTCTGTAGCCCTGCTGGAGTTATATGTGCCGAGTATATGTTTCAGTGAAAACATGGATTTTTTTTTTTTTTTTAGAGAAATCCATTTATGAAAGATCAATAATAAATCCAGTATTAAAATAACACTGGTATATATTTGGTCTATCTTCCATCTGCCCCTCCAGGGTGCCTTTTCATCAGTGCTAAGGGAAACCTTTCACATAACCATCAGCTCATAAGCAAGTCAGACACACATGGTAAGGTCAGCACAACAGGCTTATTGTTGTGCTCCAGGCATTGTTCAAGCACCAGGCTGCTCAAAATGTACCCCCAAACAGACACCACTTTCTTTACCTTCTATTCCCCCAAGCAGACACCACTTTCTTTACCTTCTATTACCTTTCTCTTGCTTCCCCCCCCGCCCCCACATAGACCCACACATGCTCCCCACTTTTTCACCACTGGCCCTGTTCTGCCAATTTTACACCTTTATTTGGTAATTTCATCTTTAGTTAGTACCCCCCATAAGCCAACAACCTCTTCACTTTCTGTTGATATCTTACACGCAAGGAGGGATCCCCAAAACTCTCCTTTCACTATATGTAATGCCCAGTAGCTTCTCCTGCCATTACCTTATTAGTTTAGATATAGGTTAGGGTTGGCCAGCCACGTTTCCTGTTCCGTTGTCTGCAACATCCAACAGTTTCTCTTGTTATTCCATCAGTTTAACCTCAGGCCATGGCTGGCCATCTGCCTGCCTGCCTTAACAATATATTGTTTTAAAATCCTCAAACAATGGAAATACACCTTACGAACACTTAAGCTGTGAAGTTGTAGCTGGTGTTCTTAGACATCCGACCTATACCTATCACACATTTTTTGTCATGGTTCTGATTTATTGTGATCTCAGTAAGTCCGATGGAGCTGGTAATGCTTCTGTCCTGCATGCCACAAGCTGGTCATTTTAAGGCCCCTGACTCTGTCATAGATGTTGTTCATTTAGCAGTTACGACAGAAATATCAGCATACTTGTGCCTCCAGACCAGTCTAGTTATGATTGTTACAGCTGCTGCACAAGCAGTGTGCTCTAAACTCCTGCTGAAGCTGAGAGCACCTGAATTGTGCCCCTACTCATGGCAGCTGGCAAAATCATACCTTCCAACCACCCTACAGTGTGGCTGCTGTAGAAGCAAGGGCACTAACACAAGCTGTATGTTCTTGGCACCAACAGAGTTGTCACTGCATCTCACAGCTTTACAAATATTATGTTTTGAACTAGTCTGAAATAAAGACTGAGCACTGTAGGTAGCTTCTCCTTACGTAGTGTCCGTAGCAATTATCTGGGACATTTTGAAGCAGGAGTTCCTCAAATAATATTACAGCTACATGACTGGATCTTTGTATTGAATAAATGAGAGTTTAGATGACAGAGATCCTTTCAGGATAAATTAGCAAAAAAATATGAAGCTTGTCACCCTCTGAGGCAAACTGACTAATGATTAGCTGGTCATATATCCTGCATTTACTGTCTTGTGATCTCATAGAGGAGAACTCATCCTCTTTATAGTCTACTAAGATGTCAATGGGCTAGACGTGTGCAAGCCAAGCAGAAATGCAGCCACATGAAAAAAAGAGACAGAGACAATCTTCCGCACAGGAAAGGGCACAGTGAATTTTAAGATTCCTCTTCCTCATTTTCTTCTTCAAATAAGTCAGTTCCCACTTCTTCATATTCCTTCTCCAGGGCAGACAGGTCTTCTCGGGCCTCTGTGAATTCTTCTTCCTCCATGCCTTCACTAACATACCAGTGCACAAAAGCTCTCTTTGCATACATCAGATCAAACTTGTGGTTAAGCCTTGCCCAGGCATCTGCAATGGCTGTGGTATTGCTTAGCATGCAGACTGCTCGCTCAACCTGGGCTAGGTCTCCTCCTGGTGTAGCTGTAGGAGGCTGATAGTTGATCCCAACCTGCAAATAGCAACAGAAAAGATGGAGGAACAAAGAGTTACGAGAAAAGGGACAAAATTGGACAATAAACAGGGTAAGAAAATTGTAAAACCATTGGTGAGGGGAGGAAAAGAGGTAGAGAAAAACTCAAATCACATCAGGGTTAAGTCTAATGTCATTCAAGCTACTTTTTTGTGCACAAGTCAACTCCTTACCCTCACTCAAAACAAAAAACAAACAAACAAACAAAAAGACTAACCAGAACTGGACTCTAAATTAAGAAAAACTTCTAAGAATATGTCAGTATGCATGGAAAAATTGGGGACAATGAAAAAAACCTCTCTTTGCACAGATGTTGTAGAAATGTTTCACTTGCCAACAATATCTTATTGATAACTTTTGGGGTTTTTTTGTTCAGTTGGTTTAGTTTTTTACATCTCATGAAGAACACTCTCAAGTGTCTCAGTGTCTTCAGAGTATAAGCCTTACCTTGATCTTTCTTCTAAAATGCAATTTAAGTCTTACAAGGTTGACATTTTCCTGTTACTGAATAATAGAAATACTATATATGCTTCCATTTATTTAAATACTTAGGAGTCTTGTGTCAATGCGATGTCCACAGAAGAAAAGGCACATTTTATACAAATCCATCTTTCTTATGTTCCTTCTTCTCACAAATAGAAAACATGCAAGTTCTAAAACTTTAAATATAAGTTTTCCTCTAGACTGAACTTGCCCTTTAAACATTAAAGGGAAGCTCATGGCAGCCCTACTCACCTTGAAGCCTGTTGGACACCAGTCGACAAACTGGATAGTTCTTTTGGTCTTGATGGCAGCAATTGCTACATTGACATCTTTGGGAACTACATCACCACGGTAGAGCATGCAGCAGGCCATGTACTTCCCATGTCTTGGGTCACACTTCACCATCTGGTTGTTGGGCTCAAAGCAGGAGCTGGTGATTTCAGCCACCGAGAGCTGCTCGTGATACGCTCTGTCAGAGGAGATGATGGGGGCATAGGTCACTAAGGGGAAGTGGATGCGCGGGTAGGGCACCAGGTTTGTCTGGAACTCCGTCAGATCCACATTGAGGGCACCGTCAAAGCGCAGCGAGGCGGTGATGGAGGAGACAATCTGGCTGATGAGGCGGTTGAGGTTAGTGTAAGTGGGGCGCTCGATGTCCAGGTTTCGGCGGCAGATATCATAGATGGCCTCGTTATCCACCATGAAGGCACAGTCCAAATGCTCCAGGGTGGCGTGTGTGGTCAGGATGGAATTGTAGGGCTCTACCACAGCGGTGGAGACCTGAGGGGCTGGGTAAATGGCAAACTCCAGTTTTGACTTCTTCCCATATTCCATGGAGAGGCGTTCCATCAGTAAGGAGGTAAAGCCAGAGCCAGTACCCCCACCAAAGCTGTGGAAGATCAGGAATCCTTGCAGCCCAGAACAGGCATCAGCCTGAAAGCCAACAGGAAAAGTGAAAGAATAAGTGAACATATCTTTAAATTACACCCTCAAATAGAGACAGCAACACTCACACCCAGTGCACAACACAGAAGTCAGCAGTTTTCCCACAAAATTCTCATTGTCTGTTTTCCCTTCAGGCTAGAGTATCAATAGAGCTATATTGATCTTTTTTCTTACAATATTAATGCTATAGCAATATTTGAGGTTTTCCATTTAAATCTTCCATTCATATGAAAACTAAGATGGGACACCTGCGACCTGCGTATCTCTGTTCTGAGCCAATGACAATAGTAAAAGCAAAACAAGAGCCACTATCAAAAGAAAAGTACGTGGTGCTTATTTCCCCTCCTATCCTCCTAAGGTCTTGCTTCCAATATAATAGTGCATACCAGCTTGCGGATACAATCTAATGCCGTATCAATTTTGCCTTTGCCAACAGAGTAGTGGCCACGTGCATAATTATTTGATGCATCTTCCTTTCCAGTGATCAGCTGTTCTGGATGGAAAAGCTGCCGGTAGGTGCCAGTCCGCACTTCATCTGAACAAGAGAGAAAAAGCATAAGCTTGGAAGAGATAATTCACCCAGGTTGATAATGTCTGCAACACAAATGGAGCATTTTATGTTGGCAGAAAATGGTATGGAAATCTGTATGCTGAAAAACAAAGTACAGAGGTGAGGATTATCATCTGAGATGTTCTCCATTTTGAAAAAAAAAGAAGAGGACTCTGCTCCAAGTGTAAGTTGCTGTGTTACACAAATGAATACATTTATCAAATGAGGGCTGTGCCACGCTGTGGTAAAATTTCAGCTCTATATACTGATCAGATGAAGATCCATCAGAACCTTCAGAGGATTGACTGGGAAAAAAAGAGATTCACAAGAGTAAAACAGTGGTTCCCCCTGGACACTGCTGCTGCCTGATTCTTCATGCTCCTCTCATACATCTGAATGTGAGGAAAGCATTTTCCGTCAGTTAGCAAAGGAAAAATACCACCACAAAAGAAGACCAGAAAGGAATCTCTTTAAGAAAGCTAAATTGTACTCATAACCAGTAGAGGTTTAAATAATAGTAAACTTTTGATTTTATTAATTATTAGTAGAGCACCCATGACAGAGTGCCGTCCAGTTTTCATCTTTTCATTGAGAATAACAGAGCTTTTAGTAATACCTTTTATTAAAAACTTAAAATCCGTACGTTTTGCGTGCATGTTGGGATCATCCCTAATGATAAGGGCGTTGTCCTGTTATTCAGTGATCTGAACTTTGGCACCCAGAAGAGTTAATTCATTTCTATTTTCCAAGATTAGTTCTATACTGACCTATTACAGTTTGCTCCAAGTCCACCATAATAGCCCGGGGCATGTATTTTCTAGAGCTTGTCTCTCTGAAGAATGTGGCAAAAGAGTCATCATTGCTGGGTTGGTCGATGAAGGTGCCATTTGGCTGAATGCCATGCTCCAGACAGAAGAGCTCCCAACATGCATTGCCGATTTGTACTCCGGCTTGGCCAATGTGAACAGAGATGCACTCATGCTGAAAGGACAGGACAAGGGAAATGGTGAGGAGAACCAGTGAATACCCTGAGTCTATAAGCTGATCTTACCTGAAACCTCAAATCAACCAATGATTACAAAATTTCCCACAAGACTGGAATTAATGGAAAATATTCTCACACTTATTTACAAATAGGAAGAAAAATGTTTTGCTATGCATAGAAAGAAACAATAATCACAACAGCTAGAGATTTGCAGCTGTGCCTCCACATGATGTACAGTACATGAGATCTGTGTTTAAGTGCACATAAGCCCACACAGGTAGAAAAACTGTGTATAGCTACACAAAATAAACAACAGTAGGTCCCAGCTACGGAATATGAGCCAAGTCCGGTTATCCAGGGCAACACACGGCTATGCGGCCTTATTGATATATAGATAAAGCAAAGGGATTGAAGTATCTTCTGATGTGTCAACCTTCTGTTGAACATGTGTGTTGGACAGGTGGAAGACAGGCTTGTAGAAATTAAAGGAACTAGAATTAAAGTGCCTTTAGTACCTTAATTAATTTCAACCACTGATTGTTTTGGCCCATTCTCTGGGTACTTTTAATTCAGTTTAACATGTGAAGAGTTAACTTGATACTCTAGAGGACTTGGTACTTTTTATGTCAGACTAAATTAGTTTCTTGAGAAATCCTTCTCATACATACACTTCTGTAATCATGGCTGCTCAGTCAATAACCAGTTTCTAAAGTGTTTAGTACCATGTCATGCACATGCTTTAATAATAGAAATCTGAAACACAAAATATAGTATCATATCCTAAAAGAAAAAGAAGTGTGTCTCCTTCTGTAGATTGCTATGCAAACTCCCAAGTCCTGAGAATTTAAAGGGTTCTCTCAAAAACACTCTTGTTGGACATGGTATATCTGAATATGAATCTTTTGGCAGATGATTCCCACATAGTCTTATGGAGTATCTAGGGAAATGTCCACATTTCTTTGCTTTTAGTTTTAATACAAGCAAATAGGAAAAGACCATTAATACAGGATTAAACATACCATATTCAAAGTACATCCAGAGTAGCTTCTACCCAAAAAGGAAAAATAAGTTCCAACCCTATCCTTCTTTTTCTGCATGTGACTTCTCTTATAACTTTATTAACACAAATGTAGCTGGACATGTTGGACTCTGAATTTATTTACCAGTTTGTATACTGTGAGCAACATTTGCTGCCCCCAAAATGAAGCAAAGAAGTGGCTTCAGCCTTCCCACCTTCACTCAGATCTTAACCAGAGTAGGGGGAAACAGACGGCCAAACTCATTGCCCATTATCTCATAAAATCCACGCCCCATCCCTGGAGGTGTTCAAGGCCAGGTTGGATGGGGCTTTGAGCAACCTGGTCTAGTGGAAGGTGTCCCTGCCTAGGGCAGGGGGGTTGGAACTAGATGACCTTTAAGGTCTCTTCCAACTCTAACCTTTCTATGATTGGCTCTACACTATGATTCTAAAATCATCCGACTCTTTCCTTACCATGGTTTCTCCTGTGTGCTTCCTTTCTTGATTGGTAGCGGCAGCTTTGGTTACTGATGTTTCTGCTGTTGTGGAAGCAGCCTGGTGCAAGGTGGCAGGGCATCTACACCTCGCTGGCAGGGGTGCTGCAGCATCACAGCGTAAGCAGGAGAGGTCATAATCTCTCCCAGGCAACTGTCCCATTCCACCCACTCACCTGTCACACCAGCAGCCTGCTTTCACCCATGTACAGGATCCTGTCCTAAAGTCTGTTCTTAAGCAAGCCTTCCCAGTTAATTCTTCAACTTAAACCTTGGTTTCAAAAAAAAATAAATTACAACTGGTATTAGTAACCAGAATTTTAACACATATGGAGCGTCTTCACAAATAACTGGTTCTCTTCCTTAAAACTCTGACAACTGGTGAATATGCTACTGATAACTCATTTTAAAAGTTATAAAGATTATTAACCATTTCAGAATTTCTTCATTTACACTTTCAAAAGGTGGAAACATTTTTAAATGACGTCTTTCTGACAAAGGCAACTGTAGATGAACAGTGCACATTAAGTTCCAGTGACTGAAATGAGTTGGGGAGCAGGCTGAACTGCAAGGAATTCCACTTGACTATTTAATCATCTGTGGACAAGGTACAAACATGGGATTACCTCCTTGTCTCCTGGTGCTAAGGCACCAAACCTCATCTTTCTGCCAGCCATTCCTTATCTTTGTGACCTCTGTTC
The DNA here is from genome assembly GCA_013397275.1 of Burhinus bistriatus. NCBI lineage: Eukaryota > Metazoa > Chordata > Aves > Charadriiformes > Burhinidae > Burhinus > Burhinus bistriatus. The sequence goes on along the minus strand of VYXH01012787.1, from coordinate 170,946 downwards.
ATCTGATTAGAGACAACTGTTCTTCACCCTTTCAGCTGCCTACAACATGGGCCAATACAAGTTCTCAGCATCCAGCAAGAGGATGGCAAAACAAAAAAGCAGAACTATAATTTCCTCCTGTATCTGGAGTTCCTAGCAGGAAGTTCACATACACATAGCGCATACACGCATTCTCTCGGATAAGGCTTAAACAGTAGGAGCCCCAAGGCTATGCCTTTTCCCTCCATAATATGAGAGTGCAGAGAAAAAACACAACTGAAGATAAATACCGGGTACTTTATTCTTGGTAGCACTGGTGTTGGCCATCCCAACGTACACAGACACGTTTAAAAAAAAATATATATATATACTGGATCTTTCATAGAAAGTAATTACCATTCTCTGAACTCCTACAAAAAACCCTATTGACATCATCAGTTGATTAGATCTCATCAGATTCACACTAAAAAAGTCTTCTACTTCATTAAAATATGCCTGTACAATCAGGCCATGTAGTGAAACATTTCCAGAAATTAATTGAGAACTGAAGAGTATCAATACATTAAATGCAAAAGTTTTCATATATTTAATCACAGCACAAATAACCAACTCTACAAAGAGATACATCAGTAGTCACTTTATTGTGAACATTAAATACTGCAGGTTTAGTATGAACTGCAAAAAAACCCCTGACAGCTTGTTTCTGCCTTCTTGCCCTCTCATGATGAATTGAATACAATACAAATGCAAAATCAGTAGTACTCAATAAAACGGAAGGTTACCAACCTACACTTAAAATCAAGTTGACTGTTAAAAGTCCTGGTAAATGAGTGGCTACGACATTTAACAGCATTCTAAACATAGTGTACAGCCTGCTCAGTCCACTGGTCCCAACCTCCAAAACTGCGTCTCTGCCATCTAACTAAAAATGTTCATAGAAAACTAAAGCAAAAAATGGTTGTTACCTAAACAGTCAGTTCGGTGAGAATTTGACCTGACTTCAGAGTGAAGTTTGCTATTTCATTAATTGGCTTACAAAGTACTTAAAGTGAGGCCTTGCAAAGTAGGGGGCCAGTAGATACAACCTCGTTATTTCTTCAGAGCGCTCAACTCCAGACAGAGCCTCTGTGTTTGATTCTACCTCGTTTCCCATCAACTGTTGGTTATGGAGTTGTAACTACACTTACAGTTGGATTACAAGAACCATCTAGCAATATCAAGAGCAGCTCTTCCCTATGTGCGCAGAGTACATAAGAAATAACTTTTTAATATGGGGAAGCATTATGTGCTAATTAACCTGGCATAAAGTCCTAGCAGAGACAAAAGCTTTGGGGAGGGATATGGGATTGGTTTGGTTTTTACTCTCAGACAACTAAGCAAGATCATTACTGCATTCATGAATGACTCGCCTCAGTTTATCTGACACTAGTACTGGCGTATTTCTCTATTGAGATAATCCAAGAAGAACTAGACACAGGACTGTTTTCAAAGTGGCCCGGTAGACAACAAAGCAACAAATCGCACACAGTTTAAAGGCACCAACAGGCTGCTATCCTTGTGAAGAAAACAGAAATAGCCACCTCCTCACCATATGGCGACTGCTGGAGACAAAGGAACATCCTCAAGGGGACTACTGTTGTATTGGGATCTATACTGGCTACTTTTCATGGGTTTGGTGTGTTGGATAGAATTTGCCTACCAAAAAGGCTGCTTTGTTCAACATTTTGTAGTTTGGGCTAACATCAGTTAGCCTGCATCATTTTGGCACAGATGCTGGGATGGTAGGCTACTGGTTTGCCACAAAGGCTCCTTACCTTTAACTTGTCTCTCCAACACACAACAGCTTGCTCCAGTGGAAGCAATATTTAAGTAGGTCAGTGCTCTCTCCCTTGGAATTTACTCTTTGTCAATTGATGATAGGTAGATGGATAGAGAAGAAATGAGTGTTCTACCCCAAAACACCGATTTCTGCCCCAAATGGTCAGAAATGGGGTTGGTCTGGTGACAGATCTTCTGCAAAGACAGTAATTTTCTTGCCACAGATCCGGGGAAGGTTTTGGGATCTCAGAGAAATACCTCTTTCTACCTATTAATGAACTTTTGTTCTGAATGATAAAGCGTTGCTAAATGGCTGCCCCATAAACCAGGACTTTAAGTATTGGGGGATGGGGGCGGGGGGGTGGATTCTAGACATACAGAGACTTTTTGACACCTACATAAACAAAGCAAGAGATAGGCAAAGAGTAAAACAATGCAACAACTTCAGTTGTTCAACTAGACAATAATGTAGAATACAGTTTAAAAAAATAAATCTTTTTCCTTACCACCACCACATGCTCTTAAGAATTACTATGCATCAGGCAAGTGCGAAGTGCTGTTATTGGTCTCTTAGAAGAGTAAGTGCAGCATAACAGTCTTCGTGGCCCACCACCTTAGCTTTCTGGCTTAAATATGACTAAAATCAAGACTGCCTGTGTAAGGAGGCATCAGTCACAAGAGAAACCACGGCCTTCAAAATGCAATAGGCTTCACATTCTCCAGTGTTTTTCTTATATGTGCTTGTCCTAAATCCCATGCTGCAGGAATTGGGCTTTTCAGATGTCTTCAGGCAAAACAGAATATTCCCCTAATTATTGGTATTCCATTGCCTTTTACAGTCATGCCTCCAGGAACGCTATTTCACTCGTTCAGAGAACTGCTGAGCATTTGCAAGGATGAAACCTTCTTCTATAGTTCATAACTGGCTACACAACCCTCAGTCAAGAGCTACATCCAAAGCAAAGTGTTTGAAAAAGAGGATTCTTATTCAGTTGTAAATTATGGAAGGAGTGGCTTTACCCTGGTGTTGGCCAGAACGGTGCTATAGAGCCAAGCAAAATGTCAGGAATACTTGGCGTGGTTTCAAAATTCATACAACACAATTCACCATCTGAAGAAACAAAGGTATCGCCACACAGGAGTTCACAGGTGGTCATCTAATTAGGACACTGATTTCAGCAGTCCTTGAAGAGCCTGATAACATCCTCAAGACAAGCTGACACTTTTATAGCAGCAGAGAAAAACGCATTCTGTGACGGAATACACTTAGTCTTGAATTGGAGGCCTATGGATTGGAGAAAATACAGCTGCCCAAGCCTGTCGAAAGAGCTGGACCAGTTTGTAAATGAATGGCAGTGATGTGGGAGAAGCTGTAGGACAAAACAAAAAGCAAGAGCCTTTCATTGTAAGAGGCAAAACTAAGATACACTAAACATATTAAGAAAGAACTAATCCCAACAAGAGTTAATCTAAAGCTAGTTGTCTTACTTCCTTCTGCTCAGTTCAGTACTTGAGCCTTCACTCAGGGCACTGCTCCCATCCCCAGCAAGCCGCCTTCAGTATTTTCCAATGGACTATTTCCAGAATAGCTCTGGAGCACTTGCCACCTAGCAGAAGGGGAAACACTCATCCCCTCCACACCCCAGCTGCCATCTCTACATCATGTGACCACCTCATTCTTCAGCAACAGCAGCAGCCATGACTAGTGAAACTCCTGCATAAGCAGATCAAATGCAGGACTACATTGCTGCCCTGGGCAACCCTCCGCTTTCCTGACAGGACAGCCTGTCAGGCAATCGCTCTTCTAGGAGACGTTCACTGTGTTGTACCTCAAGTTGACTGAGGCAGAAGCTGAAACTAGGACAACTCAGCCTGCCTCTCACTGTCTGTACCTTTTCTGTTGGAAAGAGCGGGGGATGGAATAATTGGTTTTGGAAAACTGGCTTTTGTAGAGCTGCATCTTTCTACATGGACTGCAACTGGAAACATTTGAAACAAGCCTAACAGTCAGTTCCTAGTCACCCAGTTTTTTTGTGTCTCCTGAAGACAAGACGTTTACACAGACCAAATCTATTAAAAGCAACTATTTTCTTCTCTGTAACCATAATGGAATTTTAAAAATTTGAAATCTTAATACTGTACCTGGGTCTAATCTCACCACGACCAGGTACAGCAGAAAAGTAGCCAAGAGCATCTTTTTGTAAGGAAGTAAATAGAAGTGGCTTGACATGGACCTCAGTGCTCTGCGTAGCAATGTCAACATGGTCAAGAGCTTTTGGGACAGAGCACCTAGAATACAAGAAAGGCAGGCTGTTAGGGCAAAGTAAAGCAAAAAAAGTAATCACACAAATACAGATAATAAGAAACTGAGATACCAAAGACTGTTCTTAGCTTGATTGCGCGAGAGTTGAGTTGGGTTTGTTTGGTTTTTGGTTTTTTTATAATAGGGAACAGAAAAACAGTACGACTTTATAATACAATTCATTATACCTTCTTCATAAGGCATCTACTTTAGTATAATATGATCTTATACCACAGTAGCACCAGCTTCTTTCCTGGGAGATAACATCAAGTGATTTACAGTCCTGGAGGAGGAAAAGTACTTTAAATGCCAGACATGAATTACTCTATATGGGCTCAACTGTAAATGGAGACAAAACAGAGCATACACAGAGCCAACAAAATGCACCCTTAAAGGATTGCTAGGTAGTTTCAGTTTCCCTTTGTGCCTTTAAAAAAAAAACCACACAAAAACCCCCCCCACATTTATTCTGAAGTGCTTTTGACCCTGGAAAATAATTCTCATCTCTTGATATCGGCAGAGACTAAATATGCTTTGTAATTGTCAGCAAATAGATCACTAAGTCTTCCATTTCCAGCTGGGATACACAACAGGACTTCCTTGTGGCTGGTTTGTCATGACAACATTCTTAATACGTAGTTAATACTTGCTACCCTTAGTTAGTAAGGGACTAAGTAACTTGAAATAAAAATAAAAAAAAAAAAGAAGAGCACAAGCAGAGAGAAAGCCTACCCAAAACAGTTTCCGTTGCTGCATCTTGCTGCTCTTCAGCAGCCAAGTGCATCTCTTCCCGTTGAGTCCACTGACATCGGCTTTCACAAATGGTCCCGAGAAATGCCAGCTGCTGCTCACTGTTAAAAACATCACAGCCACGTACAAGCTCTTCTGCCGCCTCAAACCGGCCAAGCGGAAGCAACACATGCAACAGATAGAGCTCCAGCAATGAACCATACTCAGGGAGGCTCTTATTGGTTTGGTCTCTCAGCCAGCTACTACCAACCTCCAGCATCACCTGGGGCTCTCTCACTTTGCTGTATAACCGGATACTGAAATACAAGAAAGAAACATTAGAAAACACTAACTCTTTGTAAAAGTCGAGATCACTGATAATTACTACCCACAAGCAGCTATCACGAAGGCATGTATCAGAGTCTACACTTGAAACACAGAGAGACTTCTAAGGCAGACAATAGGTGCAGCCGCTGACATTACTTTCTCAGCATCACCCCTTTTGTTCTTTCCCACCATGATGCAATCTGCTGGCCTGCAGGCATGCTCCAGCACACATAGGCCAAGAACAGGCCTGCCCAGGTTCTGCTTTCATCCTCAGACACTGCTAACTGAAAATATCACACAATATTCAAGTCTGACCTGCTATTAAACTTAACTAACGGAAGCCCTGTGTACCTGAGACCCACAGAAAGAAACTCACCACAGCTCCAGAACTTTTGGAGGCAGATGTTCAGGGATACGGTAATACTGTAGGACCCAAGACAGAACTTCTCTCCACCGGTTCATCTCAGCCAGCGCCTGAATCCCCACAACACAAAGGGAGCATTTCACCTCTGCAGAACTGGTAGTGAAGAGACATTTAAATAAGCACTTCTTACAACCACGTTTCCCCTTGCATCCCTTCCAGTGAGCAGCAGGCCAGCCCAGGTACTCTACAGTTCTCCGAGAGCCACTTTCCCTCTCCTCATCCCCGACAAAAAGGCAAATTCAACCCCCTGAGAAGATGCCCTGAGTCTGTATCTCTGGGAGGACGAGGGGAAGGCTCCTGGGCACGCCTTGCTTCCCTCAAACACGCACAGATCCCTTCATGCAAAACGTGTAAATATAGACCGGCCCTTCTGAAATAGCAGCCAAAGCCAAGCTGGGTTTTAAACGGTTACTGACTCGCTTTTTAGCAACAAGCGCCACCTTCCATTAATTTAGATAATTAACAAAAAGCTAAGCAAAATTACAGCAAGGATCATTGGTGCTATTGCCCTTCATACAGATAATACTTATATTCGAACCTAAGAGGTTCCTAACCCCTTACCAAAAAACAAAACAAAAACCCAAAAAACACAGTTTATTAAACCCAAAAAGCCCCCTATTAAAAAAAAAAAAAAAAATAAAGCCACAAACAGGGCAGACACAGCCTGCAGTGAGGAGCCAGCCTGACGCCGAGGCCACTTCCCCGCATCGCCCTGTCCCCGCTCCGCACGCCCGGCGCCCGCTCGCACCTCTCGGGGCCGGGGCCGGTGCCGGGGCTGGGGCCGGTGCCGGTGCCCAGGCTGTCGCAGCCCGCCTCACACCTCTCCACGGCGGCGGCGAAGTCCCGGTGCAGCACCAGCAGGTCCGCCGCCTCTTCCAGCAGCGAGGCCGCCTGGGCCGAGACCGGGGGCCAGGCCAGCGGCTCGCTCCTCATGGCGGCGGCGGCGGCGGGAGGGNCTGGCTTCCCCGGGGAAGCCGTGCCGCCCGCGGTCGGGGCGGCGGCAGAGCCGACTCTGCGAGGATCAGTGGTGAAAAGCGGGGTCTCCGGGGGCCCTGCGAGCCGCAGGCTGTGGGGATCACACCGCTTTCAGCCCTGCCGGGGGTCGGTACCGGTCCCTGCCAAAAACCCCTTCGGCTTCTCGCTCATGCGGCTGCCAAGGGCAAGCGGCCAAGCCGACGCTCTCCGCCCCGGCTTGCCCTCCTTAGCAGGCGGGTCACGGCCCCGCAGCGGCCGCTGCCGTTCCCAGCGCCGCCGCCGGGCGTCAGCCCTGTCCCGAGCGTGTCCCTGCCGAGGAACCGGCCCCGGAGGAAGCCGCTTCGGAGCCAGGCAGCACGGCTGCGGTCCTGCGGCTTTCCTCACGGCGGCGGGAGAAGGGGTTTGGGGCGGGTGGTAAAGGGAGAGCGCTCCCCAGCTGCGCCGGCAAGCGCAGCCGGGCCGGCAGGCTCTCAGGGGAGGAGGGGGGGTGATGGGTGCCTTCCTCTCCTCGGTCACCTCCTGCCCGTGGTTTTGGGCACATCACGCGGTTAAAGGAACGGGAGTTCGGGCATAACAACGGCGTCTCCATCAGCACCCTACAGGCGATGATTCACGTTCTTCTTTCGTTGTTATTTAAAAACAACAGGGTGTCTTGGTTACAAGGTAATTATGGCAGTCAGTGCAAACTCTCTTCAAAAATGAATCTCGACAGGAGACGCGGGATTGGTTTATTTTGTAATGCTGACCCCCTACTAGGATTACTTAATTAAAAAAAAACAAACCACAAACGCTGTATCCTAATGCAGAACGTGTTAAAAAGTGAAACACATCTTCTAAAGGGGAGTTTCTGTGTCATTTCAGTGTTGGAGGCAGGGAAGAAGGCATGGAGAGTAGGATTAAAAACTTGGTCATAACTCTTTTTT
>VYXH01012787.1:138952-161864 GCA_013397275.1 Burhinus bistriatus | reverse complement strand
TTTTTTTTTTTTTTTCTTCTACCGGTAGCTAATGTTTCCAGGAGGCAGGACCATGCACCTGCCCCTCACGGCAGGGACAGGATCACTCTGCAGCAGCAGCTTTGGCAGAGCAGTACATCCGAGGAGTTTGCACGCTGGTGCCCTTGACGGTGGAAGCAGTTCCTGGAGGATCCAGGCTGGTTAAGGCGAAAACACAGCACAGAAACATTGTAAAAGGAAGGGCCCAGCAGCTGAGCAAAGGCAGGGGGTAAAGGCGTTTCAGACTTCTGTTTCTGTTGCTTGGCGCTTGCAATTTGGAAAACAACATTCCTTTTTGGGAACTACAAGTCCCAAAGTGCACTGTGGGAAGAACATGCCTCGTACCAGCTAGTGCCCAGCACAAATTGCCAAATATGGATAAGGAATCAATTTTGAAAAAGACTCACACTTGCTGGATGCTCCCTGCTGAGACTCGGAAAAGGAGCAAGATAACAGAAAGCCAAGGTAAGTTTATGATATGCAAAGATGTAGTTCACGCATTTCTTTCACAGGGAGCAGCCAAGAATATTCTGTCCCTTAGAAGAGTAGCACAGCATTGGACTGGTGATGTTGGATTTGGCTGCTGTGATGACGGAAGCGACTTTTGAAAGAGGGGACTGTTGTTTCAGGTGGGGAAGGGAACAGCAGGAGCAGCTGCTGCAGAGTGAGTCAGATCCTGTTTCCTTGCAGATGCTCCTTATTAATAAAGGCCTATGGAAAGATATGCGAGCCGCAACACTCATGCGGTTATGTTAGAGGCAGGGAAGGGTTGGGGAGAGGTAGGAGTTGCTCTAAACAGAAGATCTGTATGAGTTGTAGTGTGGGTGTTTCAGAAGCCAAGGTGGAACAAGCAGCCTTGTAATAACAATAATTGCAGGTGAAATTAATTTCTCTGGAAGGCATGGTAGAATGTTTTTGTACTTCACCCCTCTTCCTAGAGGGGACAGTGTGGTGCCTCGAAGACCAAACCTCTTGCAGCTCTCTGACCCACAAATAGTAGCAACTCAGTAACAGGATTGTTTAACTTCAGGCCAGGAACAATTACCTATTTTATTGGCAATTTTTTTAACAAGCAAAATGGAACAATCATCTTAGTGGGGATGAGAGATGCTCTAGCTCCAGACTGAGGCACGCGCAAAGCCTTGGAGGTTGGCCTGGCCGTGGACAGCATTGGCTCCTGCCTCCATTTCTCTCCCTGGCAGTCGGGCATATTCCTCATGCAGCCCAGATGCAGCGCATGGACTCTCTTCTGCTGGGTGACGTCAAGCACAGCTGGTCAGCTTGATCCATCAGCCCAGCACCCTCCTCCTACTATGTAGGGTCATGGAGCAGCAGAGTCTGCACGGCACAGTGCTGCGAATGTAGGAGGTGCAGCCCAGCCCTGGAGAGGAGCCTGAGGCCGTTTGGGCTGGTGAACCAAACTGTCACATGGACACTTGTTGCCAAATAAGAATGATGCTGCTTTTCCATCTTTCCTTAAATGTGAACAGCTTAAACTGTTTTTAAAGCTGAAAGAGTCACACTTGTACCTGAATTAGCCTACACTGCAGGGCTATACCACTACACAAACGTTGGAGGAAATCGGCGGTGTTTGCCTGTGCTCCTGGATAACCATTTCTAGTAACCAGAAAAGCTGAAGTCAAGCAAATTTGCTGCCAATGACAGGTAGTAAGAGGGAGCATCACAGTGGATTTTGTGTCCCAGGTAGGATGTTGATGCCCAGCTCCTCACCTTTTATCTGAAATCAAGGATTTTTTTTTGCTGCTGTCATCCTGGTTTTCTGTAGGAAAAGTGAGTTTCAGGGGAGCCTTGTTTGTGTCTGCATCAGCTGTGGATACACAAGTTCCCCTCCTCCCTCTCCTGCCAGGCAGTTCAAGGAGAGTTTAGAGTTACAGGCACCTGTAACAAGGCCTCCTGAGGTAAATCGTCTCAAGTGTTAATCCAGATCTGACCAGCACACGGTCACAGGGCCAGAGAGCTGGCAATCAGTCTTTTCTGTGGTCTCTTCTGTGTCAGTAGGCTGTTAATATGAGATTAGCAGCATTAGGGAGACTTTCAGCTAGAAACAGCGAGGCCCTATGATTTGATTTGAAGAGAAATAAACCCTCTTACACTCATATAAAACAAACAGAAGAGCTGGAAGTTATAAAAGGCATTATAAACACAACTAATAAAAGGATAGTTTCTAGGAAAGATGTAGAGTTTTGTAGTACATCGGAGCTTATCAGCAACTCTTTAATCAAGCTATGAGGTCCATGGAGTCTGCGGGTCCCAGCGTGCAGTGCTCTGTCATTATCACCATGTGTTTTTGTTTGGGTCTGGCTAGACCACGACATGCCGGAATCTGTAATTTGCTTGTTGTTTCCGTCAGCAATACATCACTGCTAAATGCAGATTCCTTCAATTAGCCCAGATTCAGGGCTCCCCTCGCTCCTGGCAGGCGGTCATCAGATCCCTCGGTTGGGTGAAGGTGAACGCTTTCCGGCTGTGCATTGAACAGATGGCCGATCGTGATGCTCCGCTTTCTTATCTCGCCGAGCATGGTGGCACACAATCAAACCTATTTTGTTGTTTCAAAAATAGAACTAGTAAGAGGTGACTCACCTGATTTTGAGACCACCTGCTGATGTCCCTAGTTACTATGTTTAAAAGCAGTCGCCTCTTATTTTGGCCGCATGAAAACCCATATAAACAACAGGCAAGGACAGTAGAAGGCAGAAAAAGGCAACTACAGGGGTGGTCACAGCCACAGTCGAACTGGGGGGGTATCATAAAAGTACAAGCAAATCTCTGTTTTAACCTTCATCACAGACACACAAACACTGGGTAAGGAGTGAACACTGGAAATTAGGAAACTGAAAACACAGTGTTGTTTTCACAACTTGCCGAAACTTGAGTTTTACTCAGATAATGGCAAAAGCTTTCCAAAACAAAGGGCCATTTTATGTTGATTAAGCCTCTTTTTTTGCTCCATATCAAACAAAATACCAGCCTTGGCAAGGCAGCAGTCAAAGAATAACAGCTGTTACTTTTGATTTCATTGTTACTGTTATAATAGTAACAATTAGTGTAGGGTGGGGCATTTCATAGCTTCAAGGTGACCAATTTGGTTAAAGGCCTAAGGCGTCTTCTTTTCTGCAACCAGTGATTATCTGTGAGAAAATACTAGGGCCTGTCATCCCTGTAGGTCAATTAAATCCTGTTTGCCTAGCACTGTATCTCTTTGCTCACTGATTTAGGGTTGCAAGCCCTTCTAATAGTTAATACCTCTTCTCGGAGCCCCACCTGCCGAAATCAGTTGTCATCCATTAATCTCCACTTTTCCTCTTTTTCAAAAGCAAACGTGATCTCATGGTTGGGAGAAGTGCTTGGCAGCATGAACCCTGAAAGTATTTGTACCAAAAGGCAATTTGAGAAAATATGTTTCTTCTCATTTTTAACCTAGCTTCCTACTTCCTCAGTACTGCCTTTTTCAGTGTTTATCAGACATCTGCCCCTCATTTTGAATGCATGTTTACCGCGATCTCCTGTGAATTATCACCACAAACAGGCAATGCATGTTCTGCATCTTGAACTGGGAATCGCAGAAAATGTTACAGAAGTTAACAAACTCTTCTGCATCTCAGGCTGCCGGTCCTGGCTCTTACCTGGCCAGGTCTTGCAATGCTCACAAAAGCTGTGATGAAAGGTTGTTTTAGGAAAGCCAGCAGTGCCGCAGAGTTGTGTGGTAGCTGTGCCTGAGCCGTGGGAGAGGACCCCCTGGGAAGGGGTTATTTGCTGATGCAACCTTTGTGTCTTGTGTTTTACGGTGAGCGTACCCCTGTGTGTCCCTCTGGCAGGAGGACTGCGGTGGGCAGGACTTCCCTTCTTGCCATTTTCCTCGCAAACTTGCTACAGTAATTAAGAAGCTATTGCGCTTTTTTATTAATTTGTGTCTAGGCTTTTTTATGTAGTCAATGAAAGTGCAGCACCTCTATTTTGGGGAGGAATTCTCCCCTCCTTTTGAAGACCTGTGTGCTATTTTAGGGGCTTATTGGTTTGAGAGGTATGCTTATAGTTTGTGTAAAATCGACGTCTCGAGCAGTGTACTGGCCCCTGTTTCTCCGACGAGCTGATGTTCTCTTTCCCTCTGTTGCTCCCTTACTTGCTGCACCTTCTCATCTTTCTCGGCAATACCCGATGCAGACAAAGGTAGGATTAGGTGTCTAATTAGTTTATGTAGCCTTAGACATACGTATTTACTTCTTGGCACTGGGGGAAGGGCAGACCGTGAGGAATCTAACCCTTGTCTCTCCGTGGGGTTTTCACCTTTAAGAGCAGCCTGAGCCCGGGCAGGCTGAACAGGCTGGCCAAAATTTTCTAGATACGTTTTCGTTCCAGATGTCTGTTCATGGAGGAAGTTGAAAACCCAGTCTGTATTACCAAATCTGAAATAATTTCTCATTTAGAGTTAGATCCAAACTGTTTCTTTCCAAAAAATGACTCAGTGTAGACAGCCTAAAAGAAATTGCTTGAAACATTACAGAAAAGCTAATAAACTGTAATTAATATCTTTTGGAACTCTACCGTAGATCGGGCAAGTTGTATTTTAAATATTTCTAGTTTATCAAAGTGAACTTTAAGCTGTAACTCTCCCATCTCCCACTGCAGTCATCCTTCAGCAGATGTAGCCAGGAGAATTCAGCATGGCATACCCGCAGTAACTTACTCTCACCTTGGGTCAACACTGGCTCGTCTGGAGAGTGGTAATGCAACAGCTTGTTTTAGTGCTTGGCAGCCACTTCGCTGCAAAGTCAGCGGCTGCTTTTAAACGACCACTGAGACGGGTTTGAACCAAGGTGGCTTGCTGGCTTTGCACAGAAGCATTTGCAAGATCTTTTCCAGCATTTCCAGTATGAGAATGACCTGGCGGTGGGGACAAGGGTGCCGGGGAAGCAGAAAGAGCAGGGGACAAATTGTGGGGCCAAGGGTGAGCCCAGGGCAGGCAGGAGCAGTGTATTCCCCGAGCAGGGTGCAGTCCCACCCAGAGGACCTGAGCAGGGTGGGTAGTGTTGGATGCCGACAATAGGTTTCATCAACCGTGCCAGACAAGGTGAGGTGATGAATTAGGTTGAGGATCCATCCCGGGAGTCTAGTCAGGAGCAGCAGGAGGCAGGACTACAACATGGGTCCAACGTCCACCTAGGAGACAGAGAGATGGCCGCAGACTTGCACAGCTACAACATAGCTCAGGGCAGGCCCGGGTGCCAAGGATGGGGCTTAAATGGAGCCACCCCTCCCCAGGACTGCTGGGCAGGAGGTGCAGGGTGAGAGTCTCCTGTGAGGCTGGGCAGGGCATTTAAGATCTATTAATACCACTGGGGGGAGACCCTGACTTCTTACGCTGCTCCAGGTGTTGCCAAGATGGTTAAAGAACTCAGTAATGTAGTAATTTTTTTTAAAACAATTCTACTAATTAATAGACTTGCACAAGCATCTTGATTTAGCTAAAAATTAAAAGTTTCTTAGATAGATACATTTCAAGCATTAAAATTATCCCAAGGCATCTTGGTTGTAGAGTTTATTGACTAGAGATTACTTCCTATAAAATTTTTCTCTCTCTGAATATCAGCTTCTCTTTTCATAAAACAGAGATGATAACGTCATTGTCTGTCCTACCTGACAAGAAGGCTTATTATTTTTGTAGTTTAAGTTGCATTTATGAAGTTTTCTGAGCTATCTGGATGAAAAGAAATGGACTAGTGCAAAGCAAAGGAGTAATAGGACACTGCAGCTGTATATGCTATAAAAATAAAATTACTTAAGAGCAAAGTAATGGGAATGAGATTCATGTATAAACTTTGACAAGACCTTCGAGGATGGAAAATGGGGTGGGTTCTGCCAGAGACTAGGAACTTAATTTTTGCAGTCGGGGATAGATAGCATCTGCCCTCATGTTTCTGATTAAGTGTATTTGTGAGGAAGCACTAGAAGGGTAGTAGAGGAAGATGAGAGCTGCGTGCTGGTGTGTCAGGCTGGCACTAGGAATACAACCAAGTCATGAGGGTGGAGGTCACTGTAAATATGAAAGAAGGTTAAGAGAAATAGTGGGATGAGGAGGTCATGGTAAGTTTGAAAGGGAGAGTGGATGGACAGACATGACTGACGATAGCTCTGGGGATTGGAAACAAAACCTTAAATAGCTCAAATTTGTTATTTGTATTCAAGAACACTTGTCCATGCCAGGAGTCAGTATCAGTCTTTCTGTGTCAAATTAAGCAGTGTTAACATTCCCTATGCACTGTGAGCTGCTGGAACAATAGGTCTATTCTAAGCTCCCCTTGCAAGACTGTCTCATGCCAAAAGGTGTGTACGCCGTAAGACATTCAATACTAGAAAGATACTCGGATAATTTTAGGAGTTAGAATCAGTGCATGCTAAATCCCCAAAGGAGCTGACTCTCAAAATAGTCTTAGCAGGGAAGCATGCTCTGTAAATCATTACCAAAAGTTAGGCTGAAAGCATTAAAACACTTTGCATAATATGCACAGAGTTTCTGCCTTGATCTTCCAAGCCACTGTTGTTTCTTTTCCTAAGCTTGCTGCGATCAAAACAGGTTCTCTGGTCTTGCTATTCATGTGATAGTTGAAGATTCAGACTGCTCAGAAATAGGACAGCCATGGGACTAAATCTATAGAGCTGCCTGAATCATAGGGTTAAAAGAGGACTGTGAAGTGCTTCATAGGCTGCCTACACATTCCTCAGCAAGTCAGAGGTTAACAAAGGACCTTATTCCTTGAAAAGATCATTGAGGCTGGAAACAAGTCAACCATCCCATAACCGAGCTGTGGAGATCATCAGTTCTTGTGAACAATAGCTGATGATGTTTGGGATTCAATGAGCTAAGTGGTTAATCCTATACAGAAAGCTGCATCCATAATGGAGTTTAAATGGGGGGAATCCACCCAATTCGACCCCTAGAGAATGGCTTCCTGCTGTTATGCTGATGGATATGTCTATAAATATCATGGTAGCCGTCAGCAGATGAAATCTCGCAGAGCTGAAAAGCCTCTCTCTATTAAATGATACATTGATCTCCATGAAACAGCAGTAGCCTGGGTTAATGAGCCACAGAAACCAATCCCCCTGCTCTTGCAGAGCGACTGTAGCCAAAGAGAAGAAAGATCCATATATTGTTTCCTTGTTGATTCAATGAAAAAGGTCAAAACTCTTATATATTGTTTCTTCCTTCTGCTCGTCTTCTCCACAAGGCTGTTCCTTACATTCTGTATTGGGCACTCGGGCAGCATCTCATCAAGCTTTTGCTGTGATTTGTTCCAAACTTATCAATTGCTGTTTATATCCATCAGAGAAAGCCATCAGTCGGGACAGTCAGGGCATCTGCCTTTGCTGTTTTCTTCGGATAAAGCAGTAACCTCCACAGTCACTGAGAACGCACTGGCAGGTTTATGTACCTTCTCCAGCACAGGTACTAATGGGTAGCAGACAAACTTCAGCAACTATGTCTGTTCATCCCCACGTTTTTCTGTCATTTTTGTGATTTTTAGCAAAAAAGTGCTCACAGTCCTGCTTGTGGGGTTTTTTTGAAGCTCAAAATCTTAAGGTTTTTAAGCCTACTGTGTTATAATGCCAGGCCTGGCTCATTATTTTCTACTTTCTTGGTACTGCATATATGTAACACGCACATACACACAGTAGTACATAGACTTAAAGCCCCGTATTTGAATTCTCCATATTGCCTGTAAAATGCCTGCATGTCTGTATGTGCATACAGATCCCAAGACAAGTATGCCACCTTTTTGCTGCTTTAACTAGCTCTCCTGGTGTCTAGAGATGCCAGCCAGATGAGTTAAACCATATTAAGTGGCTCTGATTTCTCTTTTGTTTTCTGTATGTTTCTTTTCTGCGATGTCCATTTGTTTCCTTTTGCTTTTCTTCCTCCATTTTCTTCTCTGGCTCTTTGCTCCTCAGTTGCTGACTTACTGCAAATTCCATCATTTCTCAGCACTGGGGACTGTGACTGGCAGTTGTGCTGGGAAAACCCTGGACATCACTGTGGGACTTAGCTGGAGAATTTGCAAGAGACACTTTTCATGGCTGCCCTGGCTGGCAGCCGGTGCTGTTAGCAGTCTTCTTCCAGAACTGATAAGGACCAAGACAAGAAGGATTAGAAGAAAACAGGGCTTCACAGTCCCCCAAAACCATGCCCATAACTGCTTATAATGTGAGAATACAGAAGGAAAGGAGATTGTGAGGGCAGACTGATTATCACACTTCCTTTTCTTCTTTCCCTTCTCTGCACCAACATTTCTGCTTAGAAATAGTCCTATGCTTGTCTAGCAGTGACCTAGGCAAGGAAGAAAGAAACATTACAGGGACTTCATTTCTGGACTCATCCTTTGCTGCTTTGGTGTCTCTGAGCGTGAGACAGTCTTTTGCTTTGGAGACCCTAGAAGGAGTTAAAGTAAACTGGAACATGAGAGAAGGATCATGAGATTCACCAGCTCAGCCTGCCCTGGTTGCGCTCACTGTTGGGTCTGCTGAGTTCAGTGACTCAAAGAAATGAGCTGTCATTACCTCTGACGAGCCAATGCACTAAGAGAAAATTATTCTGCTCTGTTTTCACGAGTATCAACAAAATTGTTTAACAAGTTCCAAAGTTATATTTTTGGCATCCCTGTGGCCTGTTTTGGCTTGTTACTTATGAGTAAGAAGGAAAGAACTTGACTTGACTCTCAATTATAAAGCAGAATTTGTATGGCTGACAGTTAAATAAAAACAAAGCAAACCCAATATTTTGTACGTTTACTTCACAGGATCTGGAGAGATGATAACTACAGAGCCCACTGATTTCAATTGGAGGGATATGTCCAGATTTTTAAAGTCATGACTCTGGTCTCTCAAAACAACCACAACTGAGAAACTCAAAAGCAACGCTTGTACATCTAGTTGTAAATGGCCTGCTCGGAGTCAGTGGAGAAGCTGGGAGGTGGCCTTAAGCCTTTTTTAGTAGGGTGAGGTTTCTGTGGCAGACAAGCCTCCTCTTTGTTCTTGGAGGCCACATTAACCATGACTCTGCTGTAGTCTGTGCTCACCCCTGTGTCATCAAGGTAGCCCTGGTTAGGCTTCCTAAAGGAAGGACGGAATTGCAGATGTTTCCAGGACTTGATTGGGAAACCAATCTCCTTTTGGGAGAAGCTACAACCACCCTTGGTTTCTGCTGTTCTACTAAGCGAGGGGAGCTTCTGTCTGTTCTCACCGCTGTGCAGATGCAGGCAGGGGATAGGTGCAGCGAGGCTGGAGTCTGAGCCTGAGGAGTCTGAGCCCGAGGGCAAGGTGAAAATGCTGTTAAGTGGATAATGGGGCACAAGGTCTTCACTCCGAACTCAGGTTCCGTAAAAGTACATGTGATGATGCCAAAAAAGCTATGTATTCTTGAAACAGCCACAGGAGGATGGTGTTACTGAATGCATAACTTGGGCTACAAATAATAGCCATGGTAGCACTGGCCACTGCCTATGAAAGGGAATATGAAAAAGAATAGGAAGAGCCCAGAGAGCAACAACAGTGAAATAAATAGTAGCCTAATAAACAATTCATGCCAAGGATTTATTCAGTGTTTTACTTATTCAAAGCACTGTGCAAAACATTAACTGATTAACCTTAATTAATCATTCAGGTAATTAAATGGAAGTGGAATGAAAACGGTTCGAGGAAGTTTGGAGTATGAAGGCTTCCTGAAATCATTAAATGGTTTTGCTGTCTTTGATGGAAGGAAGAATTTCTTTCTTTAGGGTTTAAATGTGCTTGCACTGTGGGTGTTATTGCAGCTTTAATAACCACCTGCTTAATTCCCTGGGATGGGAGATTACATGCAGCAGAGCCAAAGGTTTCTTGTTTGTTTGAGTAACTTTGGCAGTTACATGGGCCTAACAAAAATGAGAAGTATCACCAGCTCTGTGTTTCAGGGCACAGAATGATGACCAGCTTCGGCAATAAATTGTGTTCCTTTGACCTCTTACCAACAGGATGGATTAGTACGCATTCCTTCGCAAAATTTTGCATTTGCCATTGCTGGGAGATAGGGTATGGTTACGGCATGACCTATTGCTTTAACTTAAGCAGGAGGGAAAGACGAAGCTGTTCTGTGATTTGATGTAGAGGAAATGCTGAATGAGTGTGGCAAAAGACACTGAGAATGCTGCAAATGAAAACTAACTTTTTTTTTTATGGATTAATTTGTTCCCTTGCAGTAAGAAGATAGGATTCTTTGGCAGAGAATCAATGCAACTTGATTCCTGGCTGTGGCATATTTAGATTTGTGTTATCACCTGCTGCCCACACTTACATAGCATAAACTCCTGAGAGAACCTGTGAAGAGATGAGTTTTTAGTCAGCTGGCCTGAATCACTGCTTTGCTCATGAATGAAAACTAACTCTGGAAGAAGACCTGTTTCATGCCAGGCCAGTATAACCGCAGACAAAGCATGTAGATCTGATTTCCTAAATTCAAAGACTAACTTACCGCACTGTGTAAGTCAGGTTTTCAATTTACCTGCAACCTGAGAACTCGGTATCTTAGGCAGGTACAATACAAGCAGTTGGTGCTGCAGAATAAGCCAACAAGCTTCAAGAAAGCCGTGATTTAATAGAGTGCTAATTGCTCCAATACCTTTGCTACCCTCCTTCAAAAAGACTACAAAAGCCCGTGTTTCCTTCTGACCTGGGATACTGTCACTGTAAGCAATGAAAGTTATCAGACTTCTCCTTTTTTCTCTCCCTTTTCCTCTGTTTAGTTCCCCGGGGGACAGGAGATCTTGGCAGCCAGATCTACCCCAGGCTTTTGCCTTTTGTTTTCCTGTACTTTTCTCCTGGCACAATTCAGAAGTTTTCAGTGTTGTGCTTCCACAATCACATGCTGAAATATTTGCACAGCTGTCTGATGACAGAAAAGGGGGAAGAAAGAAATCCACTCTTCTGTTATTTGAAAACTTAAAAAACCAAAACCCTCAAAAAACAAAAAAACAAAACCCCCATCCAAACAGAGTTTACCATGACTTAATGATATAAATTCTTCAGTTTGCTCTGCTCTTGTATAACAGAATCCTCTTTCACCTTGCCTAGTTTCCCCCATGTCCTTCACCTTCCTCTTCTCGTACATATAAACCCAAGTTTGCATGCCTCTCTTAAAATGCCTGGGGGTAAAATGCCCGTGGGACTCCATTGCCCACCTGTATGCACTCACTTCAGCCTGTTCCTGGTGTACAGAAATAGGACCAACTCCTACAGGCTACAATCAGGCATTCTTTAGGCAAATCTCAGACTGAAGTCAATGGAAGTTTTGGCAGAAGGACTGCAAAACTAATTACATTCCTCCCCCAACTATATATATTGGATGGTGATGAGAGATGAGAAAATACTGCCTAGAAAGAAAATCCATTAATAAATGAGAAGTAGATGTGGGGAAGAACAGCTGATTGAATTATTTATAATGCAGTTATAAAATTGCTGAGTTGCTGAGCTTTCCAGAAACCCATCAATAACATACATGACCCTAGCGGCAGTTAATAGGAGTATAGACAAGCAGGAGCAAAGATGTCCATGAAAATCAGGTGTTATAATATTGTGAAAAAAGCCTAGCACATCCAAATCATTTAGCACAGAACATATTTTAGTCTGGTGATAACTTTCTAATAGCCTTGAAAAGTGGTCATGAGTTAATTTTACCAGCAGTGCACCACAGAATTTCAAGCAAAAACTGAGAAAATGTGGGCCCATCTTTTAAAAATAGAAAAACAGCATAGACACTTCCTAACAAGGCTAACTATAGATCAGAGAAAAAAAAATTAAATGCATGTTTGAAAAAACCTGGATAGTGATACAAAGAGCAAAAATGAACCTCAATGTTTGAAAGAACTGATCCTGTCACGTATTTTTTTTTTTGTCAGAATTACCTAATTAGTGACTGATGATACTAGAGCAGATATACTGCATTAGATCCTTTGGTGTAACGAGTGGAAGATTTAACTTCAGTGGCTACAAGAAGGAAAAGTAAAAAGGCTAACAAGTTCTTTTTCAGCTTTGACGTCTATAATTCACATGCATGGACTACACGCCTACTACAAACAATCCGCTCCCTTCCTACACATGTAAACACACACTCCCTGCCTTTATCCTCTCAGACCACACACACGTCTCTGTCCGCTTTCTGCCCTTCGCATCAGCCAGCCTCCTCCCTTAAATGCATGCACACCTCCTCTGAACTAACTCCTCAATTAAAGGTGTGTTTCCCCCCTAGTCCGCCAAGTTTGTGGGTTTTTTTCAGGTTTTCTTGCTGGCCTCAATCGTGGGCTCCACACAAAGCCTTCTTTTCTGTGAGGGTACTTCACAACCAGGAATGTGGTCTGGACATTTATGGACAAAGGAACATTCATGTTCCCAATCCTGTTGCCTCTTAATCATTAGGAAGAATGAATGTGCTGTGCCTTTAGCCTTCCAGCTCAGTTTATGAAATCTGTGCCCTCCTGTGGACGTACATTTAGGGTAGCTGTCTTTTGTTTCTGGTTGAGACTGAAGTGTACAGGCGCAAGGATGTACACTCTCTGTACTGGCCTGGACCCAGCAGCCGGAATGTCATTTCCAGCCCTTTAGCCTCTGAAACTGTCTGTTTGTGAAATTAGCCTGATGAGGCAACTGACGAGAAATGGGTGCTTATTAGCTGCTGTCATTTTTATACCCTCTTCTGTAAGTAATGGTTCAGCAGCCCTCGTGATCCCATTAAATAGCTCTAGCTAGTGCTCTGACTGCAGGAAAATAAAGCTGCAAATGGAGAGGGCTCTGCGGTGCTGCAGGCCAAGCCCAGCCACCTCCTCTTCCCTATGTTCCTCTGCTGCTTTCGTACCTCCTGCTACCCTAGTGTTATTCCTTCTCAGGACTGTCTTCTTCAGGGGACAGCTTCATTTTGAATGGCTTCAGGCTATCACACCCAGAGGCACCAAGTCTTTTCCACTGAGCCAAGCATAAAAATGTCCATGGGAAGGGGTGTGTGTGTGTCAGCAAAACAGATATATTTAATTGTATGTACCAACCAGCATTTTCCCTATGTAAATTAAGTGTGCAGTTCAGTTTCTGATCTTGTTCCATTCTCGTTTAAGATTACTGAAGAAACAGCCATAAAATGCCCATGATAACGTGGGTTTTTATAATATGCCTTTGTATTTTTAGTAACCTCATATCTGTGTGGAACCAGATGCTCATAACTCTGAGTGAACTAGTCTTGAACAAGCCATTAAACCACCATGGAAGGAGGTGGGGGGATGCTGTTAAACTCCATGATCTTTAACGTGAAGGCTCTGGACTTCCTGACACCAGCCTTAAATGGGCTTACCTACTTTGCAAAGATGCTTCTGCACTGCCAAATCAAGTGGCATTGTCATGGCCATTACTGCATTTGGTGATGTTCTCCAAATCTCACGTTTTAGAATCACATAAGCATAGGAGAAATAGAACTTTTTTCCTAAACCAAATAAAATTATAATCCTTGTAGTGTGTTGGAGAAAAGCTGGAAAACGGAGTCTGAAAGCAGAGGCAAAGACAAGTAAAAAGACTTGAATTGTTATTGTTTTTAATGTCTGAGATTTTTTTAGCCCACTCACAGTTTTTTGAATCTGCTTCAAGTCTTTTTAACCCTTCTGGTTGATACTGCAGTTCTGAGCTAGTCCCATCTCTGCTGCTTCAGATTATAGTGGGGCAAAAATGTACTTAATTCCCTGTCGTGATGGGATCTTTAATATTTGGATTTTGCCATCTGGAGGCCTGTCCCTACCCAGCAAGTTGTAATGAGCCACTGTCAGAAAAAGCTCAAACAACTTGACTTAGAAGTGAGGATAGAAAAGTTAGTCAAGAAAACAAATGTGCAATTTTTACTTCTGTGTGTTTGTTTTCGTCTGTACCACCTATGTGCACACAGACCTGTGTTTGTTATGGTGTCCTGAGAGAGGAAATCCATTACCTTAAAAGAAGCACTTGGCATTAGGAGACAATAATAAGGAAAGTAACAAAGAACCATTAGCAACATTTTATTAAGAAGATGAGATAGTCTGTCTCGTAAACAAGTGGTATTATTTAACTATCCAAGGATTTGCTTTCCAAAACAAGCCTGAATTGTTCATTGTCCAGCAAAATAACGGCTGCTTCTGCAGTCCTGGCTGCTTCTCTAACTACAGCCCAGAGTCTGTAGGTCTCCGCTCCTGTGGACTGTCCTGCCTAACATTACTAATAATGTTTATGTAAATGTTACAATAAAAATATCTTTAAAAAGTAGAAAACAGCAGTATTAAGGCTTAGAAAGGATAACATCAAGGCTTTTCAGTTGAGGGGATAGGAACAAAGGAACTCTGCCTGCCCTGAGCTTCCCCGTAGCTGTAACAGGGCCTCACATACACACTTGCACTCAGTCGTGTTGGCAGAGAAACACTTGGCAGAAAAATACCCTGTTGCTGTCTCAACTGCTCGTTCACCTGCTTAGAGAGACAAAATTATATCGCTCCATCCTAGCACTTCTTCAAACACTGGTGAGCATCTGCTGATGTTCAGATGTTTACCAGAACAAGGTTTCTTTTTTCCTGCTTTCACATGACATGGTATTTCCCAGAGGAAGTGAGTGGCTCTCTCGGGGTTATGCCAGCTTTCCTGTATCATAGAAACAAGATTTACAGATGCTGTCGAGCTCCACAAGTGGAGTAACCAAAGCGTGTGTGTGCCAAAGCGGGGGTGGGGGTGGGGTGGGGTACTTTCTGTATAAATCAGCCTTTTTTTAAGAAATGGGTGAATTACCCAGGTCAGAGGAATCCTCAAAGGAGAAGCCAATACATACATTTGGTGTTCCCATTGCCACTCCCTTACCCAGCCACAGGGGACCACTGCTCCGTTACCACGGCAACAATGACAAATTGGCAGCCAGACCCGTCATCGCACAGCCTCCCTGAGACCCTGTGAGATGCTCTGGGAGAGATGTACAGAAGGAGATTTGCATCCCAGATCCCATTTCCTTTTTACTTTGGCTTTAACTTGCAAGCCTAGAGAAAAAGAAAATCATTTGTGCGAGCTCTCCAAAGAGAAACCTGTGTGGAGGCAGGGCATGATGAATGGCGTGGGGGCTCTAATTTAGCTGCCTGCCCTGGCAGAAGTGGGCGAACTATCAGCACCTGTCGGGGAAGAGTTGACTTGTGCAAGAAGAAGGTCACTTATGCAGCCTTGTTCTGTGAGTACTGACCCAGCCAGCCTCTTGTACCTTCTGCTGAAAATGTTACTTATTGTTTGTTATTGACTATCAAATTCTGGGGTTTCTAAGGGACGGAATTTTCTTTTGTGCTAGCTCTTCTAAACAGGCTTCATGCAAAATCCGTGAACACACTGCTGCTGGATTTTCTTTTTTAGGCATGAAGTCCTGCAGGAGCTGCAGACTTACCCATTAGCAGCAGGTTTCTCGCAGCAACCTCGATGAAATCTGCAGGGCAGTATCTGCAGTTTGCAGTGAGCGTTTCACAATCCGTACCTTAATGCATTGATACTAGGTTTTGTACCCTGGCCAGCTGATATGGTACTATCCAAAGATCAGCTTTTACATTTAATTAATTATTCCAGCCTTTGTTATACAAGCTAACTTACTTGGTTTTGTTGAGATTAAGAATTTAAGCACTAAGTAAACCAAATGCCGCTTGGAACAGGTGCAGAAAGAGTATTTGCCCTATGTAGGATAGAGTTACAAGTAATTTCTTTCCAGTGAGCCAAACAGATGCATCAGATAAACTGCTGATAAAAAGAATTATTGTATTGGCAAAGATCCACCACACTCCACTGTAGCACATCAATGTCATAGTCAAGCATACAGACAGACAGTAGTCAAACATACAAAAGCCTTGGGTGAGATCAATCTAGCATGGCTAACAATAGGCATCCGTAAATGTAATCATGCTACAGAGCAATATGAACATCAGTTTTAAATTCTCACCTGAAAAATATTAATTAAATCTAGAGATCCATGAGAAGAATATGCTGCTTTGTAAAAAATAATACCTTGCAAAAAAATTATAAGGAAAAAGAAATCAAAGGGATCTTGTACACCACAGATCTGAAATCTTGATCAACCTGCAGCCTGCTCACATAAAAGCCAAGGAGATTTTTTTTTTCCCCAGATGAATCTGTTGCTTGTTCTGTTCCTTGGCCAGACGGCAGCACTGGGGCATCTCTAGCTGTAATCTCATTAAGCTAGCGATGCTATGATTGTGCTTGTGCTCTGTTGCTGGCATGGGTTTAAGCAGACAAATGATGCTAGAAGCATGGATGGCTCTCACAGTTGAGAGGAGACAGGCTACGTTCTTTCTCACGAGGTTTGAAAATCTTACAGCCTAGACTTTGGAAAGGCACTGTTTGCAATCCAGCCGGAAGGCAAATAGGGACAGGTCTGCTCAGTCCAGGCACACAAGGGCAATTTATGAACATAGCTTCTGTTCGTGGTAATGGGAGTCACATGTGTAAGTTCTCTGCACAATAACGGCAGAATACACTCCCTCCAGTGTGTAAATAGTATAAAGCTGAGCCTGTGTGAGTGTTGGCCTGAGAGGCTGGGCTACAACAGAAGAAAAACAGAAATCAGAAATGAATTATTTGTTCATTTTTCCACCCCCAGAACCAGTCCTGTGTTCTGCTTTGTCCAGTCTGTTATAACTAACACGTGCATAGTAGCTTTTGCTTTTTTGGACTGTTTGACCAGACTTGAAAATATTTTGATGACAGAGGATGTTTCTGGAGTCAGATACAAATTCTTTTTGTTCAATTTTACTGTTTGCAATCCAGCCGGAACTCCTTAGGACGCCATAAATACCTGTTCTTCCTTTTTTGTGTTCCTGCATCACTCAAATATTAGCAGATAGTTCTGTTCCTCTGCAGCAGTGGAGCTTAAGTACTCCTGCACGTAAGTGGATTTCCAGCCCCCTCTGTGACCCCTGCACATGTGGACCTCTTGCACATAAACCCATACCGGTTTATGTCATTCGCGCATGAGCCTCGGGAAGCAGTCTTTGCTGAATGAATGCCAGTGTACCACACAGTTCATAAATATGTAAAAGTAATGGGCCCTATCCCAACAAACTTAAATTCAGAAATGTTTAGCAGATGTTCTGGCTGTGAGGCAGGAAAACAGGAGATGAATAAATACAATACTGCAATAACAAATACTTTGTTGATGAAACTGCACATAAATTAGAATGACAAACACACCCTTACCAGGACTTTGACCTGTCCACAAAACAACATCAACATGTTTTATTAATAGCAGTTCCACGTTCTTGGGATCAATAAAGTGACTTCATTGATTTACTTTCCCCTTTTTATTAATACTTCTCTAAACAGTGATGAATTTGGATGGGCCACAGGTAGACTCTTTTTTATAGCTTGTCAAAGGACAATCCTAATAGTACTAGAAAAGCAATAAGGTTCTCAACCAGGGCCACCTTTTGCTAAAGAGAACCTAACCATGGGTAAGTTAAGAGTTTGAAGAAAACTTCAAGACCTGTTTGAGATTCAGGGCTGTCAGTTATTTCTAGACAATACCACAAGGGAGCTGCTCTATACACTTGGTTAAAGGAGTACAAAGCTGTTGCTTTAAAACAAGCATACAAAACATAGCTCAGGCTCTCCTCTAATCCAAACTCAAAATAGCAAATATGCCTTTTAGACCTTAATGCATACTACGTGGAGTAAACTAGTCCCAGCGGGAGCCCTGCGCAGGCAGCTCTTGTGCAGAATTTGTATAGCCCAAATTAAGTGAAGAACCAATGAAGTGTCTCAATGATGACCTTGCAGGACTTTCTATTACATTTCACCAAGGTACATTTAAATCTGTTCCTTTAGTTGTTCTCGGGGACTAGCTGAGTACAAGGAAATGCTGTACTTCTGATTTTTTTGTTTAATATATTAATTGCATAGTATGGCAACAGTCTAGTAGTACTTCACCTGGGTATGGTCTTCTTGAGTATCTATATTTTGCTCATTGAAAAGCACCTGTCTTAGTGCTTTAGATGATTTTGCACCTCTTTACACACCTGAGCTGATGTTGTTCTTAAAGGAAGCATGAAGTCAAACTTAGCTGGGCTACTCTTTCTGGCCCTTAGCGTATTGTACAGTTTGGGGAGGAAGTTTTCTGCCCTTGTGTAGCCTTTGTTTTGGGTTACCTCTACTTAAAAATGTACAGTATAGTGAAGTGAAAGTTGTGTGTTTCTCATTAGCTTCTTGTATGCCCACAGTCCTGAGTCACTGCAGCAAACCCAGACACAATTTTATATTTTACTGCTTGGAAAATCTGTGAGTGGTGAAATTATCTACAGTGTGTATCCACAGATCCAGAGCCTCTCTTATTCCTAAAATGCTCCCAAATGCTTAAGTCTACACTGAACACACAGCAGATTTGCATGTGGCCCCAGAGAAACTTCCCGTATTAGTTACTATCTGAAAAGTTATTTTCTTCGCCTGAAGGGTGAGAAACATTTTTCTATGTGATCAAAGTTTACTGGATCTGATGGGCCAGCTTTTTATTTCCCTGTTGAACTGGACAAGTTTTTACCAAGAGAACTTTCTACTTTTTTTTAGTGAGCCAATAGGTAGTTTTTTCAAGTGAATTAGTCTTGTATTTATTTTCTTGTAACAAAACACTACCAGCAATTTATTTGGAACTCAGCTCCCACCCCTGCACACAATATTACTCCAGATTAGTGTGGGCGTGTGTGTTCAGGGGTGCTGGAAGGGGGTTAAATAGCATCATTTTATAAATATTACAGTTATTCAAATGCTTATGCAGTGAATAACCACTTGCATCAGGAGAATGCCTGGTGGTTGATGACTTCTGCCTTGTATTTCAAACACAAGTTGAACACCTGTGTTATTGCTTAGGAAGTCAGCTCTATGTTTTCTCCGGAATTGGATAACTCTTCCTCCTGACAGTTACAGCTGATGCAGAAGACAGCAAATTTTAAGACCGCTGTAGACTAGACTTTCTCTGCTGTTCTTCAGGTTCTTCTGGAAACATTTCCTCTTTTGGAAGCATTCAGCTGCTGATTTGTATACAGATTACTTTTACATTAAAAAAAAAAATTGCTCTAGATGTGCAAGTAGATGGGAGTATCAGAAAATAGAAGTTATCAAGGAGATCCCCAATTAAATTGCCTCCAGCAGGTAGCAATTTTAAATGCAGTGACTTTTAGCAGAAACACTTGCATATAGGAGATAAGAGTTCTGGTTAATGGAGAGCATCTCAGATGCTTCAGTGGCACTTTGGTTTCATGTTGTGGCCTTGACTTTTACAAATACTGCCACATATGTGGAGAACAAAAGAAATCCTCTGGCACTGTAAACTCATACTAAGACGTATAAACAGGAGGGATGTTTGCAGAACACACCAAGTGCTCCTTCCATTCTACATCATACTGGTAAGGCCTCAACTGGGAACACACTATGTGCTGTTCCTGCACAGGGAAATTTAGGAAAGACATGGACTAAAGTGAGTGCCACCAAAGGTGAACATCGAGAATCACCAGAGGTCTCACAATGTAACCTGGGAGGACAGGCAAGAAGAGACGGAGTTTTAGGTCTGAGGAATGTAATAAGAAGTGACATGCTAAATCTTCATGCCTCTAAAAGGCTGTTGCAGGAGCGAGAGGAACAAATGTTTTCTTTGTCTGTGACTGGTAGGATGAGAAGTAGATGTAAATTATGGCAAAAGAGATCCACGTTAATCATTAGGGAAAACATTCTAAAGGCAAAAAGAGTGAATCATAAGAAAAGAACATCTTGCCTGGATAGACTGTGGTTTCTGCAGCACTGGGGACATCTTTATGGGGTAAACCAGATGGAACAGAGATGCTTTCACGGCAATGGAGTTAGATGACTTCTCAGTATCCCTTCCAGTCCTGTAATTTGCTGATCGCCTCCTCGTTTGAAAAATCCACTTGCTGTGTTTTCACTTGTGAATTCCAGATGTGAGGACTCTGCTCTGGGACAGTATGTTTCCGGTGGAATTTGCTGTTCTTGGTTTTTAAAGAGATTACAAATTCCCACAGGAGCAGTCATGCACCTGGCAAGTTCTTGAGCCTTGGAAGGTCATCAGAAGAGAATTCATGATTCCTTGGCCATTTTTACTGTGAAAATAGCTTTGATATCACGGAGATACCAAAAACTTTCTTGAATTTTATGCTGTAACTTGCCTTCCTTGTTATACTTCTTATCTAACTGGGAGCAGCACCTGGCTCTTACGAACCTTCAATAATTTATCTTAGAAATGGAATATATAAAACTGTCAGGCCTTATTTTTGGGACACAGTACTATACTCTGACCTTATTTTGAACAGTAGCAGCTCATCTCCTTTTAAGATCTGAATCCTGAACCACAGTATATTTCCTTGAGTTGGTTTGGGACTGCTGCCTCAATGGCTGCTCTGCTTATTAGCGGTCACTTCTGGAGTGCCAGGCACCGAGTTTTACAGTGCTTGCAGACACTTATTCACAGGGAATCACCTCTTGGCTGGGGCAAGGTGGCTGTTACCTAGCCCAGTGCAAAACAGCAATTCTGTAAAGTCCTCAGAGAAGTTACAGCAAGGGGCTCACCTTGCATATCACCAGCCTGAAACATCAGTCTTCTATGAGGCTGTGATGCAGGATTTCACCTGTCTTGGCTTGCTTAGTAGCCCATTTTGTACTGATACTGCAGTCCCTTGTTTTTGTGTGTACACTTTGTTAGCCTAAAGTTCTGTACAGTACTGCCTTCCACCCTCCTCCCACTCTGAATACCATGTGCACGCAGTGAAAAGAGAAATGCAAAGGAAGTATAGTGCTTTGTTTTGCTTTAGTTCTACTTTTTTAAACCCTTCCTCTTACAGTTCGTTGTGAAAACTCCTCTGGGAGTCTAACAGTATAATGATGCAAATAACCCTGTCATATGACTAAGCCTCTCTGATACTGGATTCCAAAATATCAAGCCAAGACGTACAAGTCTTGCTGTGGATGCCATAGGCAGCCTCATGCTAGAGTGCAGATGGCTTTTCAATTCCCTAATGGGAATTGTTTGGGTCCTTATTAGCATTTTACAAAGATTACTGTTAAACTAACAGCCCTCCTCCTGACTGTTCAGAGGCAGAGTGCTCAGCCAGTAATCAGTATACACACTGTATGCATTGAATTCTTGAGAGCATTTAAAAATGTCTCCCGTATGACCATATGTAAACCCTCTCCTTCATCTGCTTTCATTTTTCAGTAATCTAACGCATCTTCAACCTGCATCTTTGTAGAGAGGGACACTTCTGTATTTTGGCTATCAACAGGTAATACAGGCTGCTGCCTCCTCTGCAAAGAGCTACTATGTCAGTGACCTTCACCGACTTCAAAGGCAGAAATATCCATTGACTGGAGCTCTTGCTGCCCTTTAGCACTCATATGTGCGTGACTTCATGCATCTGCTCAGGTAAGGACAGGCATCTCTGCCAGCTTTTCCAACATGTAAGGTGAATCAGCAGGTTGCGGCTCTCAAGTGATTGCAACTGGTAGCTCTAATTTCTATGCTTATGGAAACTCCATCAGTAAACAGGGTGGGTTGAGCCAAGTTTAGATCAGCTAAAGGCTTTCCTCCATCTGTTCTCAGAGAGGGATATAGATAGCGATTCGGGAATTGTGCACTTCTGGCTGATTATTTGTCACACCACACTGTAGTAAGAATTTCCTCAGCTGTATCATGAGCTCATTTTATGCATCTCTTATGAACAGTATCTATTTTGGTTTTTACCACATTTTATTGCAGTACCCGACTGCTTTTCAGGCCAAAAGGCCTAACAGGCTGTGGAGATCAAAACTTCTCTTAAGGTAGAGTTGGGTCATTCACCGTGCTTCTGTATTGGTTTGCATTCTCACTCTATTCAGGTGCACACCAACTGGCTCCCTTGGCTGAAAAATTCAAGGACATACTCAGCTGAATGTGGCAAAGACAGCATGTAAGTGTGCACTGCTTATACATGCTAAAGTGTACAGATACAAATGAAACATATATAAACCGTATACAAACATGTATATATATGCAGACATGTGGGTGTACGTATATGCTGAACTGAGAGTGCTCTTCTTGACTGCTATTTCATATGCATTTGACCAGTAACCAGTGGCTTCTGAGAGCATTAAAATTAAACAGATCTGCATACATATATATATATATGCCTACATACAAACCCTAAACATTTCTATGTTCCTCACAGTACTTTCTTGAAGAACAGGGGTTTGTAATTTCCCTGTCCATCCAGTACCTATACTATTACTGCAGCATAACCCGATGGATTAGTCAGTATTTGCGTCTTCCAATTTGATTCAATTAGCAGGAAACAAGGATAAAGGGGAGCAGGCATTCATCTGGTGTAATGTTGTTCATCTCGCAGAGCACACGGGCAACGAGCTATTTTCCCGAGCGCAGCAGGATCCAAACAGAAGGAGTTGCTATGACCACAGCTCCAAGCTTCTCCCCAGCCAACCCCGAATCAAAAATATATTTAGCCCTTTCTCATGATGATTTTATAAGCATCTCTCCAGCCATTTTTAGACCTGATTTGCCACCTTTCTCCTGCCGGTTTCTTACACGCCATCTCTCCTGCTCTCGGCTTCATCAGCGTTTCGCATTCCCATGCGAAGCGTGCGTGGAAATCTTCCAAGCGCACACCTCGGCTCGTGCCAGGAGCCTCGCTGACAGGCAGCGCTTTGTCTGGCGGCACCTATTGTTTCAGCTGCCCGGCATGCGAGAGGGCCCCTCCTTGTTCTTGCCTTATCTGGGAGGGCTGCGGTCGCTTTGTCCCGGGCGAGAAGGGGC
>VYXH01012787.1:14900-137696 GCA_013397275.1 Burhinus bistriatus | reverse complement strand
GCGCCCCCCCCTCCGGGGCGGGCGGCGGCGCCTTGCCCCGCCGGCTGGGTCACCTGGGGGTGCCTCGATATAGCGTGTTTCTCCCTCTCGCCGGCTTTATCGCTGATAGCCGCGGTGCGTGTTGCGTTACACCGCGGATAAACTTTACAGCCATGACTACCAGTGTCATAAAGTACTCCTAGTGCTTCCACCGTCAGAGAGAGGTTATGACACCCCTACGAGAGAAATTGCGTATACCGGCCTCATTTTATATAGACTTCGGCTTGTCACGCAGACCTAAGCCTTTAGCCTTTTTTATTGTTATTCTAGGTATATTCAGTACAAGGGATGTCTAGGCTTCTAATACTTTTGTCTCTGTTCTGCCTTTTTTTTTATTGTGATACAGACTTAATCTCTGCGGGCTGTTGTCCGAAGATGGGTTTAGCATGTTAGAATACTTAAGGGTAACTGCTTCTAAACATAGGGTTTCTTCTCTTATTATAATAAAAACCTGTTTATACATTCACTGTAACAGCTTCCTTTCATATTCCAAAAAAGTCATCTCTTACCTCATGCAGTCATCCATTTAAGGTTAGTGCTGTGGAGCAATCGAGGGTAACTTCTGTTGAGATGGAGGAATACTTTTCATGTGTGGTGCTACAAAAATTGCCACTTCCTTTGTTGATTCTGTTGTACCACTTTGAAAGGTTAACAAACTGAAGAATCTGTGTTAGACTTAAGGCTTAAGATTAGGGTTCTTGGTTATTCTGCACTTTAAATGGACCGGGTCGGTACTAGTGTAGAGGGCTTAAAGGAAGCTGAGCAAATAAATGGCCTCTCGCTGGATAATCTGGATATACAGAAACTGAGTATCTGTTAGGGCCTGTTTTAGTTACAAACTTTGAAAGCTACATGTTAACAGAGCTTAAAAAAACCCAAACCAGTAAACAAGATTTTCTGTGTATAACTAAGAAGTTACTTGAAATAGACTTCTTTTCCCAATAGTTGTGCGAATACCTCTTTCTGCATTTCTGTTAGAGAATGTGCTTATTCTACTTATTTTTCACTGTCACATTTTCAGCACTTGTGTTTGGGTTGGTTGTACTGAAGGGATGTGTTTGGTAAAAATAACTCGCTGCATGGGAATTAACTTCTTTAATCATGGGAATATTTCTACTGGTCTAAGATTCTGTGAAAGCTTACTTGCACAAAACTAGATTTAGAGTTAGATTGAAGTGGGCAGTGTCCCTTTAAACCAGCCAAAAGTCCACTATGCATTCATCTGCAGCTGAAAAGGAGAAAGTCACACTGGAGTTAAGAAAACAGATATGTTTGTACTTAGCTTGCAGCTTCCTAAAGTACTTGTGTCCAAGAACACAGATGGATATAACTACATATACTAGACTTGTATTCATTCATATCTTAAATTATAGTTGGAAGGTATGCCTTATAGCTAATTGGTGAAGTTGGAAATCCTTTAGTTCTTAAACTAATGGTCAGGGAAACTCCTCTGAAATGTTACAGGACAACCATAAGGAGTTTTCCTTTTACAGCTATTCTTAAGTATTTTTGCCCAAAAAATAACCAATATTTATGCTGATTATGAACGACATGTATCTGAATTTCAATTTTCAATCAATTTAAATACTATGTGTTAAGAAAGGATCTATAAATAGTAAACCTCTCTGGGTTTCAAATATCCTGCAAACATGCCTCACATGAGAAACCTTAGTTATTTTGCAGGTGCAGGTCTCCTTTGATAAAGGCTACAGCACTGTTACTTTTCCATGAGACATCTTGAGTTATTGTTGTACACATGGTAATGCAGAGCTGATGACATGTTTTTGGAGAAAGCTGAGGCAGAATTGGTCCTTAGTCGGATGTGGTCCTGTCCTCTTGCAGGATTTCAAAATGACTTCTCAGTCACTTAAGTAATCCATGAATGGATAAGGTTTTTTTTCTCCTTTGCAAACAGAAAGGCTGTCTTGCCAATGTAATCTTAGAGTAGTATTCAAGGTAGCTCTAGGTGAAGGGAGAGGGAGAGCTGTCCATGCTGCTGATGTATTTCTTTAGTAGAGACAGAAAACTTCCACTCTGACTGTGTCACAGGAAATTGGCTGTGAGAGCAACAGCAGAGCCCATATGTGGACTTTCTTTAGTGTTACAGATTTTGTGCTATTACAGTAGAGAAGGCTTTGGCAGCTGTGGTAACAGGTTGGCCAAGACTTGTTTCTGCCATGCAGCTTCCAGCCCTGATGTTTTAGGAATCTGTTCTCTGCCAGTTGATCTACATCTTAACAACTGGGGTTGGGGGAGGGAAATCCTTTCACTTAAGGTTTAGGCTGGGGCTGCACTAAGATCGCCTGTCAGTGTAGCTGTCAATCAGGGGCATGATCTGCTGTATGTAAGGTCCTCACACAGATTCAGTTATACGAGTAAAGCACATGTGCTATTAGGGCTTGTCTTAACACTGTGGTCTGTTGTTAACATATGGGTGTGAAATGCAGCTTTGCCAATATACTATAACTGTTCTAATACTGCTGAGGTAGGCCTAGTGTGAATGTGATCTGAGAGAGTTTTCCTAGGCAAGTGCTTTTACTGTAGTAGATCCTAAGGATAATCTCACCTTTCATTTAAAAAGGGGAGGAGAGGAAAGTTCCCACTGGTAAATCCAGGAAGTGGCTTTTTACATGAACTCCATCAGGGGAACTTGGTTTGCGTTTTCTTAGGTCTTCTAGTGTCACTGGAACCTAGAATGGACCTTAGTCTTGCAAACTAGCAGGATGTAAGCGAGATGTCAGCTACAGAGATGCTGTTGATAATTTGATAAGTGGAAATAAAGCAGCAATGATACTGATCCGGTGTTCATGCTGCTGTTTGGAAATGATGAGATATACAAGAGGCAGGCACTGTTTATTTACTAGGAGGGGAGCCCAAAACAGTGGAGACAGAGCACGAGGTAAGATAGCATAGGAACATCAAATCCACCACCCTTTCCTTCCTTTTTCTCCCCCTCCCTCCCCCAGCTGAATGACATCTTCTGTTGTAATTGCACAAGGGGGAGGAAGAAAAGGAAAAGTACATCTGGGAGAACCCAAGAGTGTACACTCTGAGGAATGAGATCTGCACATAGACAGTGTTTGTGAGTGATATGAAAACATTTGGATTCCAACTGAGTGTTTGGGACATGCAGTCACAGAATTATTTGTTGTCTGTTCCTACAGTCTCCTCCTAATTTAGAGGTATTTGGAATAGGTAGCTGATAGGGCTCTAACAGCTTTTGGTTTCTTTGTGTAAACACTAAATTGACATGAATCTTAGCTCTTCTCGTTATCCTTCCTGTGTTGTATCTTTATTTGAAGAGGCACTCTGATGCCCTTATGGCTTGTGATAGAAATTCAGTGCCCAGATATGGGAAACAATTTAAGGAAAGAAAGGGTGCTCATCTGTGTGGGCAGCCTCTCTTTTGACACCCCTTCCCTCTGCTTTTTCTTTTAAAGTTTAATCAAGCAGCAATTATTTGGCTTAGTAGCAAGAGGAAACTGAAGGATGTTTTTCTTTCTTTCTGAGGTATTGAAATTGACTCAATTCAAAAGTATTCAGTGAGACTAGGAAAGGAAATGCAAGTTCTTGGTCTTCGTAGACAGCAGTAAATTAACAATAGAATTATTTCAGTTTCAGGAAAGAGGAACCTATTTCATCCCACACTTCCTAAGGAAAGTTCATAACTTTTCTGCTAAAGGTGTGCAGTAGCAGCATAGCTTCTTGCTGAAGACAGAAACCTGATTGCTCCAATAGAGATCAACTGTTCTGCAACTGTCGTTTTTGCAATAGACAACATGAGAAACTGCATTTCATTTTTGAGAAGGGGCACTGAAGAAAGCTATGGAAATTGTGAGGAAAACCTTTTTTACTAGATTCCTGTCTCTCTCAGCCTGTCATCTCTGCCTTCTCCCCAGATCTTTATCTGGGTTATATGTTAACTTTTTTCATTCTTTCTCCACAACATCTTTGAGATACAATCTTTGTGTCTAGCCACATGGTTAAAACTAGTCTAGGCTGCCCTCACTTTGTGTTTGGATTTCTTTTTGACACTCAGCTGTTCAAAACAATGACCATTTTTACTGAAAGTGTTTGGTGTGGGGTTTTTTTGGTTGGTTTTTTTTTTTTTTATGTGTGTGCCAGTAAGACTTATAGTGAATCATTCCTATGCAGGGTCCTACAATTACAGACATAAGCTGGTTTTCTTCTTGGTCCTTTTTGACTGTCATCTGTTGTGGAGAATTTTACATGTCCCACCTGTTAATGCTGCTAACTTTTAAGCATTCACTAAAGCCTAGTTGTGGTCTTTCTTTACCTTGTTCATCCTGAAAGAGGTGTGGCAGATGGATCATGAAGAAGAGTTCCATAACCGTTGATGGAGCTACCTCACCTTCTGCCTTCAGAACTTTAGAGAGGTTCTGAATGCCCACCCCTGCCATGAGCTGACTAAACCGGAACAGCCTGTTAGCGGACTAAGTAGGCCGCTGCTTATCTTCATGAGTGTTTTTGCCTTTTTGCTGTGCCCCCTTCTTTCTTTGGATCCACCTGTCCAGCATTCGTCTCATCCCTTGAGTTGGAGTCTCTGTGTACAAGAGGTGTGTCTTCTTGTTCTGTTCCTATGTAGCATATTACATACTGGAGTTCTGGTTTAGACTGGTGATCTCAAACATTATTGTAGGAAACAAAACAAAGGTAAAATGTTGCAGTTTTCTGTTTCCTGTGCTGTTTGCAACATCGATTGAGGAATATTTGTCTTATGGGTCTTTTGCTGTGTTTGCCTGCATTAGGATTCCAGTTGTACAGCTTAATTAAAATCTGGGAAATAACCCACATATTGCATCAACTTCCACTTTGGCCAGCAGGAAAATTGTTCTTTATTACTGCTTTCTGCCCTGATGTTTGGAAATAATTCCTCTGAATCTGCAGTGCTTTGAAGTGAGGCAAAGCTTGCTGGGAGCTGATGTGGTTGAGGGAAGAAGATATTTCAGTGCATTGAAGAAGTTTAATAAATCTCTTCCTTTCAAGCTTTACTTAGTTATATCCTTTATCATCATGGCTGCAAGATGCTTTGGAATGAACTTTGGATGGCACGTCTGAGGAAGTCTTAGGGTATAATCTTCTACTCTTCTGACTAACTTCTCTTCAAAAGTGACTTAATGGATAGCAGAACTTTTATAGTGACCTCCCTTTAAATTATGAGATCTCTTTACCCTAAGTCTGCAGGGATGCTTCTCACTAGAAGTTAAAGTGTAGGCAGAACAGCAGCATTTTTGTGGGATCATATCTTGTTATCTCTGCCATGTGAGTAAAAGTGCTTGTGGCCATGTAAGTCCTATCTAACGTTTCTATCTCTTTATGGCCTTGGTGGAATTGCCTTGGTTTAACGGGATGGTTGGGAGGCCCTTCTTGCCTGTCTTTTAGTCTTCCTAAATATGCCATGTATGCTTACGCAACTGTTAAAAAGGGCTTCTCTTGTAGGGCCCTGTGAAAAGGATAGTATAAACTTTGCTCTATTTTTGTGAGATACTGCAGCTTGTGCGATTTGCGCAATTTAACACTTGCTTACATTTTTTCAGCGTTCATTAAAGAAATTAATCTCAAGGTAACAAGAAACCAAATTTGGCTCGAACCCAGTTAGAACGCAAAACAAATGAATATCCATCCAGTGATACACATGTAATAGACTACTCTGGATCTTGTGTTGAGAAGTGTCCTCCAACACTTGCAACATCGTGGTTATGTGACTGAAGAAATGAAGGAGAGGACAGTAGACTTTCTCATCTCCTCTGTTGTGTGGTGATCTGCACAGAAATCGGGAACGGAGAC
Source organism: Burhinus bistriatus (assembly GCA_013397275.1). Lineage (NCBI taxonomy): Eukaryota > Metazoa > Chordata > Aves > Charadriiformes > Burhinidae > Burhinus > Burhinus bistriatus. The sequence goes on along the minus strand of VYXH01012787.1, from coordinate 131,849 downwards.
AGGTGTTTGCCTAGGAGTCTTGCTTTAAACAGTCAACTCCAAGAATGTTTCGCTAATCTGTTTTTTGTAGGAGAGAGTTATTCTTTAATAACAGTCTGTGTACATTGTGTATAGTACTTCATCTGCTATAAACAGAGTTCTGCTCAGTTTGAGAAAGAAAAGCCAGATTAGACTGTGTTAGGAAGGGTAAACAGTTTTGGGGAGCATGACATGCTTTTGATGATTCACTTAGCCACGCTAAATCACTAATTAAGTGAAGCTCCCATTCAGTATTCTCTAGAGCTGTGCCTCTCTCTGCGTTGATTGTAAAGAAAGACTGGTTTGGAGTTAGCCTTTGTGTATAGTTTCCTTGGTGAGCCTGGGAAGGCCAGTGCCTTGCACCTGGTATTTCAAGTTTCTTCTAGATCTTGTATCAGTTGTCTTGCTGCTTATAAACAGGAACTAAACATATTCTGGACTTTCCAGGGAGACCAGGACTGCTTACACATCCCAGAAATATAGGAAANTCAGCCCCATTGTCCCAACATCGGGACACCCATGCTGGGTGTCAGTGATACCTAGTCTGCTTCCAGTACTTCAGAAAGAGAGGGGTTTGTACATATGAAAATGGAGGAGTTATCCAGAAGGTGACGGCATCGGTAGCAGATCTCCACTAATAATTCTCCACAGTGATGGTATTCAGTGTTCCCTCAGAGAGAAAAGACAGATGGGCTACAGCTGAGCCCATCATTGTACGTTAAACTTTCCTTGTTGCTTTTGCATTACATATAATGCCTGTTGCGTTACACATGCCTGGAGACCCACCCAGGACTCTGCTATGCCAAATATTCTATTAAAACACAGTAAAGAAGTCCCTGCTCTAAGTTGTTGGTTTGTTGTTTTTTGTTTTGTTTTGTTTTTTTTTCTTGAAGAAAGCAGATACAATTTTTCTATTGACTTTTAGAATGGCAAATGCTGTGAAGTTTTGAGTTCAGCAGAGTGAATAGAATATTATTTGACAGTGGATTTATTTCAGGAAATGAAACAACCTTCAAATCATTCAGTGGGATGCTTCTAAAGCTGCAAAATGTAAACTCTGTTGGCTTAGGAGGGGTTATGTATCTGTGACAAGTACATATTTGTGTCATCTGGGAGCCTTTGTCTTGGAATAACCAGTCTGCATTCAGGGCAAATGTCACTGGCACATCCTCCCGCATCTCTAGCTCCACTCAATGTGATCAGGCTTCATGACATTGAGTGGACTTGCTTCTGAACTGTCCCTCAGACACCTCTCTGCACTCATACCACACTTGTTCCCACTTCCCTGGTCTCATATCCTACCCAGACAGTAAGTGATGGGAGTTACTAAAATCAGAAGAGGGATAAGGTGTTCCAGGTGGCCAGCTTGTATGTTGAGCCGGTTCCACAGTCTGCTGATATAATCCTTCATACAGTTGTGGTCACGAGTGTATTCACAGTGTGGTTCACAAGGGGAGGGAGCAGTCTCCTGACCCATGTTCCCTCCAGGACAGGAGGGAGATCTTCGTTGATGAATATGCTGTGTGTACAATATGTAGCTCCTCTTGCATCTCCTTGTTTTGTGCTTGGTTGGTTTTTGACTGTACATTTCCCTCCCATCTCTTTTTGTACCCTTCCTGCCCAGTGCCTCCCCAAGATGCAGAACCACCTTCTGGCCATGGTCAGACTGAACTTCAGTATCACTGGGGAGACAGTCTGGCATCCCAGCAATGGTGGACTGTGTTTCTGGTATCTTATACTTCGCAGCTCAGGACATGGTGCCACTGGAAAACTGGCTTTTTGGGTACCTTCAGAGGGCAGAGTGCACTGTTCAGGTTCGTTATTCAGTGTTCCTTCTGGTTTCCTCCTCCTACATGTTTTACTTCCTTTAATCCACTGCCCTCTTTTTCTGTTTCATGTTGCCCACAGGCATTTTCTTTTTTTTCCTCCTGGCTGTTTACTGTCTGTTTACTGTCTTACCCTTCTTTGGTTCATGGAGTAGAAACTACTGAATTTTGTTAGCAATAGCCACAAGCCTGTTCTTAACAGGAGGAGCTGGTAGGAACATAGTACGTGTCCAGGGCATGTCTCATGGACTGGATTAGCTGTGCAGTTTGCTGTATTATTTCTTGGAGGGGAACTGGTTAATGTTAATTTAGAAATGGTATAATCTCAACTGTGATCTAAAACAGTTAAATTGCTTGGAGAATGTCACTTGAGATGTTTGCATCCTCTGTAGGAGAATTCTGCTAATGTGCCCTTTTGTGGACGATTGTCTAGATGTCTCATCAGTCTGGAGAGGCTTGTTTTTAGTGCCATGTGCTCTCTGGAGAGTTTATTTTTAAATAGTTACTGAAGCAACAGTCTTCTGAAATGCTGCAGTGTTAGGATAGAAGGAATTGTTTAGTAATCCTCTAAAAGGGTCGAGTGAGAAAATATATTTGTCTCTTCTAATCTCTAAGGCTAGCTGAAAATGTTGGTGAAACTGTTCTAGAAGACAACTTGTTTACTTCGTAATTTTCTTCCTCAAATCTCCTCTATGGTAGTTTAACTTGTGGACATTCCCAAACTGAAATATTGTCAAACCCAAATGTTTTATTTCAGGAACTGCTGTGCACTATCCTTCATTCTCTGCTATAAAAAAGTAGCTTATTTTCACCTGTGATGAATTCTGCCATCTTAAGATGGGCTGCATCTTGAGATAGTCACTTTGGAGCTGTAGCTCCCCATGGAACTGTAAGGTGCTATTACACAAGCAAAATCATTTTACTTTTTCAAGAAGTATTTCGTAAGCCTTCTTTGTGCCAAAAATCTGGGGACTTTACTGTTCAACCTCTGCCAGAAAATTTCACAGAAAATAGTTTTCAAGAGGTCAGATTTCCTTATTGCGTTGTACTCCTGCAGCATTGTAGGGGTTCTACTTTATATCATTTTCTTTCTTAATCTGAAGTCTTCAGATCAGTTGTGTCAGTACAGCAATTACACTTAATGAAGTTATTGCACTCATTTGAAATCATATCATGTCACTGATAAATCAGATGATTAATCAAATGTTGCAGAATGTCACCTCCAAATATAAGAGACTGTCTTTTTCCAAGTCCTCATTCCTTTGCTGCTCTATTCCCATACTCTTCAGCTATCACAAAAGGCCCTTTGTTGTTCATTTGAGTGTTAAACTACGCTTATTTTATGCTTCATCAAACTCTCAATGAGCTCAAGGTTTGTAATATCAAAAGTCTGGATTTCCAAGGGGGAGAGAAGCTAACAGGTTTCATAAAACTATAGGGATCAACTGGCATACGGGAAAACAGCCCAGGCAGTCAAGGCTTTTATGATGGTAGAGGACAATGGTGGTGAATTCTGTACTATGCATCCATGCAAACCATGATGATAACTTAGAGGCATGAGGCTTTCTCACAGTCAATGTCTGCTGGTGAATCCAGCTTTTGAGCATAGTACTTTGGTTCTAGCCTTTTAAGAAAGCCAGGAATTTCAGAAACATGAAGTACAACAAAGCTGAAAGAGACAGTAGTGAAGACAGAGGAAAGGACAGGATGGCTGAGTTGGTTCAAGATGCATAGGTTAGACTGGGTTCATCAGGCCAGTGCCTGCTGCACACTAGCTGGTCTTGGTTGTTCCTTTTCCTGTTGGTGTCACTAAAGAGGTGGATCTTGAAGGGAAAACTCTGAAATGGACTGGGAATAAAGTGCTGTGAGATGAACACAGTAAACTGAGTGTTAATGTCTTCTGTTGGATTTGAGGATGAATTGCCTTACAATGCTGTGCTAATTACTGCAATTCAGGAAGTGACTCACAGGAGTCGGTAGCTGAGCATGGTCCTTCTAGCAGCTGTCTTAGCTTAAGCTAGATTGATTTATTTACTCGAATTGTGTTGCATTTGCTACAATGGCAATTGCAAGTACTCAGTTTTAATTCCTATGACTTGACTGAATGGAGTCCTGGCACCTGACAGAAGAAAGGGAGCAGCCTTCAGCCTGTCTACAAAGTCAGACACTTTGGCTTGTATTTAGAAGTTTCTTTACAGTGGTATAGACTAGAAGGTATTTTCAGTGCTGTAAGTTAAATGCTAGGCCATATAACACAATCATGGCATCTACTGCTAAGTTACACCGCATAATGCATAATTTTACTGAGGTTTGCTGCTTGCTTCATCACGTAGGCTCCAATATGGAGGCAATATCTTTAATAAATATCAAGGAATCTGAGAGCAAGTAAATTCTGTGATCCTGTTCGCAAATGTAGTAATGACTTAAAATATATAATATTAAAATATTTTTTTCACTTAAAAAAATTATATTGTTTCCCAAAGTAGAAATGAAAAAGAGATTAGTGTTCCCATTTGATGAGATAGCTGCTGCTGTGCAAAATGCAAGTTGCTGTGATAAAACTGGAGTTTATGCCAGTTACGCACAGCAAACACATACAGTGTCTACGGAGTTTCAGTTGTGACAGCAAAATCTTTAGGTGGCAAGAACAAGGTCATAGGTGTTGAGATTAACTTGCATACAGCAGTCCTTGTTGTGGAAAGGAATGTTTGGCAGGCATTAACTTTTTATAAGCTGATAAGTCAGGTACTGCAGAAAAAGTCTCCTTTTTGTGATGGTCTTAAAAATGGTAGATATGAACCGTACCCACCTCCTTCAACTCTGGGTTCAAAGGGGCTTTTCTTTAGACGTGGAGGGGGAAAAAAACATGATGGGCTGACCAGCTTTTTGGTAAGCATGTTCTGATTTCTGACAGCTTACTAGAACACTGAAACTGAGCAGCAGCCCATTGCTGGAGTGTGTCCTCACCTGCAGGATCTAGTGGTTATATCTTAGAATGGTTACAGGAGGGTAGTGGTAAAAATGAGCTGTGACCTTCTCTCCCAGGCAAAGCCCTGACCATAAGGAGTTAAAACTTGGAGAGAAATGAACTGAGGTCAGCAGCACAAATAGTCTGTTCAGTAAATAATTTTCTTTCACTCATTATTTGCTCCACTTATTTTTTTCCCTTCCTACACACACGCACGCGTGCGCACCCGTGCGATTTTTCTGGCTTTATTATTCTGTCTTGCCCTAGTTATCACCTTCTGATGACCACTTGTCACTGTGACCCACCCTCTGGCTAAGGGAGCTGTAGATGATAGGTTTACTGTGAAAGAACCACCCTCAATCTGGGATGGACACCTATATTCATCTTAGAAGATGCGAGGCTGTTTTTCAGCTGCTCCTGTGAGTCTGCTTGCTCTGAGCACTGCAGTGGCTACACAGAATGCAGCGCAAGGGAGGGAGAATGCTGTTCAGCCAAACACAGAAGAATTAAGAGCCATTGCCCACCTTTTTTCCCCCCTTGGTAGCAGGCTGTGAGCTCCTGGGTGAGTGAATATCTGGTACGTGGCATGTGTTATTCCAAGATTGGAGGGGAAATCCATTAAATAACTGTGCAGTTACTGAGAATTTGGATGAATGTAGGATGAAGCATTTGTTAATGCTAGAGTCTGTAAAACATAGCAGGCTTTGATGCTAGTGCTTCGACATGATGCTATGAAAAGAGAAAAAGGTTTTAAGGGTCTTGTATCTGAGGATCCATAGAAACCAGCTAGAGGAGAAAGTAGGATTTTGGGGGTTGAGTGACCTTGAATGTCTGCTCCAGTGAAACAATCCACGTGTGACTGGTATTTAGGAAAATATTTTCTGGGAGGCCCTTTTGTTAGGGGGGAGCAGTTTACATGTCCTGCATCTGTTCAGAGATCTATTTTGATTTTTCCATGGAAGTGTAATAATTACTTCTGGTCACCCTTTGTATGTGATCTTGTAAATGCTCCTGTCCCCAGGCTCCTGAAAGATATGCTGAATCTCTTTTTGTGGGTATTAAATTGACTTTAAAAAAACCCACAAACTGGGTGAAACAGATGCTTAGCAGGCATACTGTAGCAAGGCAACTATGTAGAAGACAGCCCATGTATAATCATAAATATATACTTTTGTGTTGAGGGGGAGCTTTGGTTGCACACCCCTTAGCGATCTACAGTCCAATAGTTCTTGCCCGCTGTTGGAGCGCAGCCTCTGCGTTCCTTCTCTTTCCCTTAGGGCACTGTTGTCTGCTTCATTCTTCTGAGGTTTTTATGCTTTCCATTGTGTTTTCTTAAATAAAAATGCAACTCTAGAAACAAACAAACAAAATTCCTTTCTTGCTTGACTTGTGCTTTTCACTTATAAAAATGATTTTCCTTTCCCTGGTATGGCAGGATTATTAAAACCAAGACTTTTCTCAGCTTAGCTCTGTTACTGCAGAGCCAGTGGGGTAAAGTGAATATAGTGCTTGCTGTAAGAATTGTGGTTTTTCCCCTTGGTTTAAATATTGATAGTAGTGAAGTTACAGATCTGAAGATTCTAAATCAAGACAACTGTTCGTTGTTCTCTAAACAGACTTTAGATACAGCTTTCCTGTAGCTACACTGTTCAGTGAAGTGCATTCCTTTTCAGTAAATAGACAGGCTTTAAGGCCCTCAGGTTCTTCAGATCTGAAACAATAGAAGCAATCGTTAAAGCTAAATACAAGAGGAAAACAATTACAAAGGGGGGGATTTTTAGAATTGTCTTGGGCAGTGCCCCTACCTCCAGCCACTCATTTTTTTTTATCCTGGGATGCTGTGATGTCTTCTCCTCCTCTTGACATACAGCACTACTGTCTGGGTGTGCATAAAGAGTCTGATCAGAAAACTGATCTGAGTTTAAAAATAACCTTGTTGGAATAAAAGAGTGAACCTGGTCAGATTTACTGTGGGCTCCCATAGCTATTGCAATGTCATTACTAGTCAGGTGGGGATGGTTTGATGGTGAAGTGAAGATGGGGTTACTGTCAGTGCTACTTGGGGTATGAGGGGACGCACAGTGAATGACAAAGAAAAGTTGTTGCTTGATGGTCTTGTATTTGGGAGGACATACTTGATACCTGGGAGAAAAGGGAGGAACATTTTCAAGAGAAGTGTTGCAAAGCTGTAGCTTCTATGAAAGAAACTGACAACAGATGCAAGTTAATAAAGGAGAGAAAATACAGCTAGTGGTTAGATGAGGTGCTGTAAAATCACTATTTCTGTTGAACCGTTATTCTTTTCTTTTTCTGGTGTAGGGTTTTGGTTTCTAGGCTTGAGTGCTGACCACGTTCTGTCTCTAAGGCCTCGGCTGAGAGATGGATGGAGCAGTACTTCTGAGAGAACATAGTTACTCTGTTAGCTGCTGTCTGTTTTCACTCTCAGCTTAGTGAACTTCTTCAGGTGTGCTTGTGCAGTTGTGGACATGGTCACTTCTGTCTGTATCAGTTGGCTTTATAAGAAAAAATTACCTTTTCCTGTACATAACCTCCTAATATTAGTACTACCAAAATATATGCTACTTGCTCATTCTTGATTACCACTGAATATGTGAATGACTTGTAGGCATCTAATAATTGAAGAAATGGCTGCATTTTCCTGATAATTGCTGATTAGGACCAGCCTGGTAAAATGTTGGTGCACTAAAATGTTGTGTTGATTTTTTTTGGTAAAGCTAGTTTTCAGATGGATATTCCAAGTACCCATTTGTATTACACAGAGACGTTTCTAGCCATGTAGTTCCTCTTTATGATTACTTCAAAGGGCTTCGCACTGATTCAGAAGGGCACCTTTTACTGCAGTGTGGCCTTAGGATGGTGCTTTCAAGTAACAATAACTAGGGGTGGACTGTATGTCAGGACTTGTTTGTGAAGTGGTTAGGTGGAATTGACTTAAACCCTCACTGTACTCAGAGAATGACAGGAGGTGACTTGCCTCATCCCTTAAAGATGGGCAGCCACTTTCAGGGACGGAATTTCTTATGTCTCTGCAGAGAGACTTGAAATAAGATGCCCTGCTTGCTCTGTGAAAGAGTGTAAAACAGGCGTAGTCAGTGTAGTCTTAAAATAACCTCTACTAAAAAATCAGAGGTCCTAACCTTGATGGGTCTTAATGTTACTCAGCTATACAAAGCCTAAAAGAGAAATTGAAAGGAACTAAAATTGGAAAGGAAGGACCCAGCTGTCTTTCCTGTTTCACAGAACTTGCGTACAAACCGGGGTGGAGTATGCAGGAGAATGATATTGATAGCTGCTTTTCTGTCTTTCTTCTGTACTTTGCTCTCTAGTATAGATAGGCATTTGCAGGATTTCTGTCTGTAGCCTATTCTTATCTAGGAAAGTAGCATTACCTTTTAAACCGATGAAAATACTATTGATGTAATGTTACACTGAAGTTTTCATCTCTAGCTGTTCCAGCCATTTTACAAAAGGGATAAAAGTCTGCGTCCTCTCAGTTTTTGAAGGGAGATAAATGAAATGCAGCATTATTGTATTGTAGTTGACCTTCGTAAGCTTAGATACAGCTAGGATAAGAATCTAGGTCTCTTCCTGTTCCTGGGATCAGTACGTTAAGAGGGAACTTTTCACTATCTTGCAGATGTGATATATGTGTTCATGGGTATGAATAGCAACTAATGAATATTTATGCCTATACTAATGAAGCCCTACATCTATTTTTACATATGCATATGGGTATGGATTTGCAAGATACCAGGGTGGGTGTGAATAGATGCAGGCCTGGGAAAATTGTGATAGCTTGTAACTCTGCCAGTTGGCACATGCAGTGTGTACAAATGCATACTTGCAGAATGGTATTAAAAAGCAAAATAAAAACTTTCTACCTTCTCTTCCCTTCCTGAAAGAGGCATGAACCCTAGGGTGTTTTTTTTTTAAGCATAACTACCACTTGCTGAAAACCTTAATACAAAGCTCCTACTTCCTGTCTTTGCTAACTTTTTTGAATGGGAACCACTGTTGTGTGACAAGTAGACAAGCCTAGTAATGCTACAGGCAGGAAAGTGAATGGTGTTAGAGTGAACCTGACAACCTTTTTTAATATACTCTATGATTTAGAATTTGGGTGGCTGGTGATGAAGTTGGCAATTTCATTGGCCTGCATGTTGGGAAAGTTATTTCTAGGGTTGTATGCATTGAGCCCATTCTGTGACAAAGGTGCCCCCCACCCTCTGCGCTTGCTTTTTTAAGGGATTGATGATTCATTACTACATTACAGAGTCTGATTTGCTAAAAGTTTGTGTTCAGTTGTAAGAATGCTTCTGAAATTAATAGTGTGTGCTATTTGCCTGCCTATAGTGTTATTGAAGTCCGTCCTTGGGTGTTGTAGTGTTTCTGAAGTTCTGAAGTTCTGTCATACCTGATGGTCCCCATGAAGGACTTCTGTTCCTTTAGCAAAATTATGTTGTAGCAAGAGCCTCAGTATTTGATTCTGAAATATTTCTGTTGGTGCAACTATCATTCTGATTTAAACATTGAAAGACTGCTGATTCACAGGAGGGACCACAGACTCAGGGAAATTATATGAATTTAGTAGAGTCTTGATAATTTGAGAAATGGGAATACGGTGTTCTGCTCTCTTATTGTCTCTTTCTTGGTAGTCTTGTTTTTAAAAGGTGTTTGGCCTTGTCAGAGGACTGACTTAGTGGAGGCAGCCTGTTTTGCTTTTAACATTCACAGTATCTTTTATAAACTGTTGGTTCAGTATCTATTCTGTCATTTTTGTCTGAAAGTTTCTATTGTTTATACTTCTAACTCTACCTCTGAAGCCTTCTATTCCTCAGGCCAGCCATGAGTTATTAATTAGTTAGGCCCTTTTGTAATTTTTTAACACTAAGTGCTCTTTTTCAGGAAACCAAGTAAGACACATTCCTGGTTTTGTGACTGTTTAGTGGCTTTGTAAATGTAATGCACACAGATCTTGAGTGCTGAGTATGCATTAAATTTGGATTCTTCCCTGCAAACCTCCAAGCTACTGCCTTTTAAAAAAGATGTTAGTTATATGACTAATCAGTGCTTGAACTCCATATAACTTTGCTGGTCTCCTCAGTTGAAACTGGGAGCTGTACTGAAATATGCAGCATAGCAATCTTTAGTATAATACTAGTTCTGGCAGCTGTCATACCTGCTGGTTTCTTAAGGTGTCTTATTACAACAGGTGAAAAAAACCCCCAAAACCTGGAGGCAGGGAAGATCAATGCACGAGCCATTTCATACAGTGGAAACTAGTGAATTAATAGGTAGTCCAATAACATGAATTTCAGACTTTACTGAATTGGAGTTGATATTTGAGGATCAATATGCACATGCTCACCCTTTTTGCAATGCAGTGAGTGATCCTGTCCTTCACATTGCAATATGTAGTATTCTGCTTCTGGTATGAGACAGTGTGTGCTACATCTAGCTATGATGTTTCTCAATGGGTGGATTCTTCTCTTGAAATCACTGTGCCCTTGGGTATACTTTTTTTAATATTGCCTAGTATTACTGCAGATGCTTTCTTCCCTATTTGTTCCTATGTGCTTCCCCCCCCACCCCCCGTCACACGAAGTTATTTGCTTGCAAATTAATTTATGGAAATTACTTCTATGAGTTGTTAGGTAGGGTCTCGGAGACCTTTTTCCGTGTTGCTTCAAGTTAATGGATAGAGAAGAGAGAGCTCAATTTGTCAGGGCTAATGTGTAGAAGCTCGCCCAACTCTTCCCACTCCTGCTTGGCATGTTAGCAGGGATGAAACATCAGTGTAACAAGAAAAAAAAAAAATAAAAAAATTGGTACTACTGCCTTCAGAAGGGGACTAGGCAGAACAGCTTTACGTGGCTTCTGTTTTCTAATGCCAACTTACTCACTTTAGTAAACCCGACTTGTATTTTTATTGTACTTTTGCAAGACTCCAGATTTTTACGACTGTTTTTAACGTTTCTGATTGAGAGGGGTAGGTTCTCCTATATAAGTAGGAGTGCTCACTTGTGGTTTTGTAGAAGGATAATTGGTGAATGATTCCTAGACCAGTATCGGCACTGGTGATGGGGCATGAAAAGAAAGCGAGACAATCCCTAGACTGATCACTGTTTTCTTGTTTTACTTAGGAGCATAAGGGACAAATACGAAAATGTGCAGTTTACCAGCTGAAGGAAGTGTGTATGGTGGTTTTTTTTGGCTTAGTTCTGACTTTTTAAAACACTTGAATGAGCAGAACACTTGCTTCTTTTCCTGATCTAGCTAATTCTTTCACAGTCTCATCTGAGGTACATTTCACAGACAGTTTCTGGGTAGGGTTTGTTTTGAATGGCTCACTTGCTGGACATGAAGGCACAACTTGGACTGTGTTGTTGGTAAACAGCAGTGGTAAAAAAATAATACTAATAATTGTGTTCACTGGCTGCTCTAAACTATGGTTTTTTTGTAAGTTCTCAACAGAAGACAGAAATCCCCTCCTTTCTTGGCAGTTAGAAGAGGCCACAAATCTAAGCTGGAACTGTATGTCCTGACTGGAGGCCTAGGAGGTATTTGTTCTGTGACTGAGCTATGTCTTCAGCCTCCATATACACTCCAGACCTCTGGTTAGGGACAAGTTAAAGGCAACTTTCTCAATTCTCTTTTGCTCTCTGTAGTAGTAGCAACAATCTTCTGTCTCCCTATTTTATGGGATCTTGTTCTTTTTGCTGTTGTAGTCTCCAGGGCTTTCTGACATGGGAATGTTACCAAAGTCACTAAGCCCAGGAAGCGCTGCAGCCAGAATCTGTGGGCAAAAGGTACCTTCCCTATTCCTCATGAGGATCAGTTTCATTATACTACATTGATAGTTTTCCAAGTGGCCTTGCTCACAAACCTGGATTCAGATGGTCCATTAAAGTTGTTTTGGAACCCCGGGCAGATGTCAACTTTGTGCTGCTTCCTTCTTTCTGGTATCCACAATAAGCTGTGAATTCTGTGTGTTCCACAGAAAAAGATTCATGGTCAGAAATCCAAGGCTCTGACCCAGTGAAGTGTCAGACTTGAAAATACAGAGAGAATGCTTAAGGTTAGTTAATGGGAAGGAAAAGCCCCACCGTAATCATTTAAGTGCTAGACAGCTTCCTTTCTGTGGAATAGTTATCAGAGAGAAAGTGAATCATTTACCCTTGTGCTTGTCCTGTAAGTGCCAGCTCTGTGATGGGGGGGAGGCAGAAGTTCAGACCTGAGGTGTGAGAAGAGGGGGCTGCGCTTAGTCCTCTAGTGAAACAGTTTTGGCATAGGAGGTTTTATCATCAGAGTTGAAAATCTCCTCTGTCTTTCTGTGGAAGAGAGGCTACTTGGAAGATGCTTAGTGTTCATATTTTGTATGTTTTGACTGAAAAAAGCAAGATACTTCAATTTCCTCCTATTGTTGCATAGAGCCTAGAGCAGCACTATCCAGTACTTGCAGCTTGCAGTAGTAAGACTTTTGAGTTGTTTTTCATGTGTTTGTGAATGTGCAGCAACAGTTACAGGTTGAACTTTAATTACTTTACTCTTTTCCAGGCTTATGCTCACTAGTTGTGCTATGGTTAAGCAGTGGGGATTCATTTTGGCACACTGAAGAAATGCACTTACCTTTAATATCTTTTTTTCCCTGAAAATGCTCTACTGCTTACAGGTTTCAACTAAAGTGTATGCTGCGCTAACAAAGCGAGTGAAATTTCAGTTTTATTTTTGTCAGCTTGACAATGTGTCATGTTCAGCTTTTCTGTTGCATAGCTGGTTTTCTCTTGCACTGAAAAGACATTTATAAACATTACTAGAACAAGGGAACACACTGGATTTGAAGAAATTTAACAGGTATTAGAGCATGCATGCCAATTCTGAGAGCTTCTCTGAAGCTGCTTCTTGCACGCTGTTGTTGCAGTCTGGTTTGTAGAAACATTATGTTCTCTTCTGCTTATGAAGTTCAGTCTTTACAGCTGGAGAGAGCTCTTCATCTCACAAACCCACAGTTATTGCAGTGTTGTTTGGTTCTCCTATGAAATAGAAGCAGAGGCACCATATAGTAACGTTTGACTTGGTGACGTTACTGTGCCCCTTGGCTGAAGACAGGCCTGTTGACATTAGCTCTGACATAGATGCCTTATTCTAGTCTCTTTTTTAAAATCTGGTTTTAAGTATTACTTTTGGCAATAATGTGTGATATAAATCCTGTCTAAATAAAACTTGTTTACAAGCCTATTACAAATAAGAGAAACAGGAGAAATAAGTCTGAAGCATGCATTAAAAGCATGGTTTTGAATGTGACAAGGACAGAGTAAGTCAATCCTAAAGAAAACTTCTGCATGCCTAATTCTCTGCAGCTATCCCCCTAAATGAGAAGGGCATAACTGCCTTTCGTTGTTTGCAGTGAGGTGTAGAAATGCAGCATCTCGCTGACTGTGCAAGTAACAAAACTTTTCCTCTTCTGTTCCCAAGGAATGCTCTAATACTTGCAGTGTTATCTTACGTGCTAGAGCTATCTGTTTTACTGGGCCACAGCCGGTAAACCAAAACAGCTGCTTTGCCTCTTGCTCTCTTTGCCTTTTTTCCTCTCATGTTAAGAAAGCTCCATGTTTGGAGGAGCGCAAAGCACTCTGTGCAAGGAAGATAACTATAGAGCTGATGTTTTTAGGAGAGGGCTTGGCTCTATCACTAGCTGCTGTCAGCTTGCCCTGGACTTTGTTACAGGACTGATAGTGCTCTTGAAAAGCCAGAGCTTTGTGTCCCTGTGTTGAAGTGCTACAGACTATCTGGGGAGAGCTCTGTGTGCGTAGAACGTGTTTCTGCATGTGTATTCTTCCCTTGAGTAGGGCAACATTTAACTGTTCAAGTGAATTTATACTGCTAGTGAGAAGGTCTAGACTGGCATTTGTAGGAAAAAGAAATGAAGGTTGATGGTGTGGGCTGAGGCAGAGGGGCAGGACACAGAACGGGAGAACTTGGCTGAGGGTGTTCTTTAGTTTGGGATTTGTGGTAGGTGTCCTTGATTGTGACTTTGCTATTTTACTATGAAGAATGTTTCTGGCAATGTGGATACCTGTATGAGTGGAAGCCATTGTCACACCTATCAGGTGTATTGATGTAATCCTAAATAGTGAGGATGTGATGTTCTGTACTCCTAGGTATGCTCCCAGTCTCTCTGAGGAAGTCTTTCTAGAATTACGTACAATCCCAGCAGGAACAGCTGGCTTTTTGTGGCAAAGCATGCTTCTAGGACTTCCTAGAGGGCCTAAGGAAAATAGCATTCAAATCATTATAAGGCTTTGTGGGATTTAGATGTGCAGGTATTTTAAGGTCTTCTGAAAATAACCAGCTCTATAGGCCTATCTCAAAACAAATGGTTAGAGAGGAGATGTGCATTTTGGAAAAACTAAGTTAAAAAACTTCGGTGGTTATTGTAATTGCTTAAGAACAAAGTGCTACAAAACCATGGTATCAGTTTTAAAACTTTAGATACCTTTGTATCATAGCTCTAGCCATCTGTCACATCATTTTGTAGCTGTGCCAACGTGGTTAGGATAATTTGATACATAAAGGTTTTTTTTTTGGTCACGACTGATTATTTTCAAGCAGTATGTTGGCAGATCCAAAGATAAGCTTGGAGTAAAATTCAACCATATGAGAAGCTTGAATCCTTGAAAACCTGGAACTCTGGACAGATTAGTTTATTATAAAATAATTTTGAATTGGGAAACTTCTGAATTTCTAGGGAAAAAAAAAAAAACAAAATCAAAGCAAACAAACCTGGACCCTGAAATAAATACTTAGTCTTGGGAGTGTTTTCATAGCCCTCTCTTTAGAACAGCACTCTGACTTAGGAAAGGACTTGCATTAGGTGAACTTGATGGCCTTTCAAAGTTTTTTATGTATGTGATAATTTTAATCAATCTGAGTTTCATTTAGACTTTGAAGGTCACAACAGGACGTAATATTAAAGGCCACCTACACAGGTATGCATCCATTTTGTTTTCCCTGATGCCTTGGATATATTGCTGTGAACTGTTAAGGAGAAGCCTTCCCCAGTGAATTTATCTTCTGCAGAAGGTCGGGAACTAGTTTTCCTGCCCTCTTGTAACTGCATACCCTTATGTCTTCCACCATTCTGTGGGGAAAGACTGCTTTGTTAGAAGCACTTAGTGAAATATATTGCTGACAATAGCTAGTGGAGAAGCAGAAATCAATCAATCTAGGTGGAGAGGACTCTGGACTTCCTGGTGGTGTTTTGATAGTGTAAAAATATGAGGAGCTTTCTGCAGAGTTGGATGATCTGTTTTGCAGTAACTATTTCTGATGGGGGTATATTCAGACGTGCACCCTGTTCCATCTCTCTACACTATTCCCTTCTGACTGTTGTTGGGATGGTATCCTGCAAATTGCTTACAGTGGACTGACAGTCACATCCTCTCCACAGTTCAGTTGACAGGGAAGGCTTACTGAGGAAAGGAAGAGGCAGGAAGGAGAGCGGTTCCATCACCATTTGTTTGAGCTGAGATAGTTCTAGCCTTGTCTTGCACATTGAACTTAAAGGTCCTAAATCAATTCCTGGTCACAGGGGTTCCAGGGTTACTTTCAGGTTGAAGGTAGAGCTTTAAGCTCTAGCTTTTAACTCATGCCTCTCATAGTCTGTGTGCTGATGTTCTGTCTCCCTTAATTTTTCCTTGATCCCCGTTTGAATGTTAAGATAATATTCTCTCACAGATCAGAGACTTAGACTTTGCTTTGCTTCAGCAGCCCTCACTTGTTGTGGCTTTGTGCAAAACAAAATATTTATTAATAACCTTTGTTAGATGGAATAGATTGTTAAGTCTTCAAAGTAAAGATGATGTGCGATAAACACAAAGATGACTCTACAGTGAAGTTTGAAGTTGCTTTTTAAACGACAGTTCTGTTTGTGCAAGAATTACCAAAACAAAGTTACGGTTTTGCACTTTACTTGGAGACTAATATTTGACTTCTGTTCACTTACACAGTAAACCTACAAGTGGTTCTCTCTGAGGTTGGTCCCTGTTGGTAAGACTTCACAAATAGATTTAGTACATGGATAGCATAAGCAGTTGGGTCTTAAAGAAATATTAACAGTAGAGTCCATTCACTAACTGTTAACTGAAAGTATTTTCTTGTATAAGAAGATCCTATTAATCCACAGTTATACAAAAGTCTTGACGGAGGTTTATAGAATAGAATTGAAGTCTCCCCTTGGAAATGGCCTGCTGGCTGCTAATTCTCTATGTTCTTGATATAAAACTACGTAAGTGACTCAGTCCATAATGAAGCAAGTTTGCAAATACTGTATCTACTCACTGCCAAGGCAACTTTTGGTCACATCTGTCTGCTGGTTTGAAGATTGCAGTTAGCTGGTTTGTTGCCCTGAAGGGAGATTATCTTTTATGACTTCTGTACAGGAAGAGTCTGTGTTATTGCCTCCCTCATCTTCCCTTGTCTTAAAGCAGGTAGAAATATGGAAAAGACTATACTACTTTACACCCTTCCACTTGGGCTATTAAGATAAACTGGGGCTTCATCCTTTTATTAAGGTGTTACCAGTGTTATTTCTACCACTTTACCAGGTGAAGTAGCCTCTTAAAAGCCCCTAGTCACATGTTTATTTAGTACTTACTCTAAAGCCTTCCTTCTGGATTCAGGAATGCTGCTATAAGGACTCTTTCAAGTTCAGGGCACAGTGTGAATGTTGTGTGGGAGAACAACAGGTTTCCTGGATATTCACTGAGTGGTTTCTAAGTGCTTGTGGTGCTTTCTGATTGAGAGAAATGTTTGGGAGTTGCACTGGTTCATGAAGAACTGGGGAGGGTAGCTGTGCTGTCCAAAGAAGCTTTTATTTATAAGCATCACCAAAAAAGATAGGCTAGGCATACAGCAGCGGCATACGAACAGATCTCATCTTCTAGAAGAACTCGGATAAGTCTGCTGATCAATGGCTTTTTTTCCTTCCCAATTGGAGTTGGGCTCAGACTGATCTAGGGATTGGCTGTAGATCTAGCTTTTTCTTTCCTGTCTAGTTCAAGGAGGCATTTCTTGCCATTAGTCAAGCAAAGTCCTTGTTCAGATCCTTGACTTAGTTTAAATGAATAAATAAATGAAAGTAATGCACAATTCCCACAAGCTAGCAGAAGGTTAAGGGAGATACATTTAATGTGTGTTAGTGTGGGGGCCGGTGGCTTAATTTTGCTGGAAATCCCTTGGGTTTGCTGCCCAAGCTGTGGCCAAAGACCTCAAATTGTAAGTGAAAACAAAATAAAAAAAATTTATTTATTTATTTTAAGCAGGTTAAATCAGAAAATGGGATAATGCATTTTTCTTACTATATTATTCTAACATTTGTCAGTGTTCTTTCCATCTTGCAGAACTTGGTAGCCACCACTGGTACAAAGATTTGTTAAGTCATATCAACTGTCTTGTTGAAGAAATTGATAAAAAATGCAAATCTGCTCTAGCTAATTGTATTGACTTTGAAAATTTAGTATGGTTCAGAAGTTTGGCCTTCTGTAGTCATGGTTTCAGGTTGTGCTAAAACGGAGAGAAACAAGCTACAATTAGTTAGTCTTTGGGTTGTTGAGAGTATACATAAGACTAAAATGTTTGGTTCCAACTCCGTAGTTAATCTAGAATGTTTCTACTATTGCATGGACATACCATACTGAAAAAATGCTGAGCCTTAATTAAAAAAACTGCTGATTGATGGGAAGAGTCTTAAGCTGCTGCTTAAAGTCGTGTGGTAGACCTGTTGCCTTTCAGCTTAGTTCCTTCCTTCAGGAGTTTCATGGGGACCCGGTACCAACCTTGGCTCTAACACCGGTTTAATTCTATGCTAGTGGTATGTTAGATGTGTTCTGGGCTAGATCAGCTAGCTGGATGCCAAACTTTAAATGGTAACTCCCACTTCTGCTTCTATACAAAATAATTAATGATAGCCCAAGTCTTTAACTCTGCAGCTATGGCAATCTGAATCCAGTCACATGCTGAAAAGAAGTTAGATTTGTCTCAAATGAACAATGGCTGCAAACTGCTTGCAAATGTTATACCTTTGTCAAGAGACACCGTCAAATATTATGTTTTATTCTTAAATAATAATTGTTTACAGGAATAATGCAGCTGATTTTTAACTTGCATAAAAGCTTATGAGAGGAACATAGTGTGTGATAAAGCATGAAGAACTCTGATCTGGCAAGGTCTTGAGTCTTGGAAATGCTGCTTCATTTGGTATTCAGCCCTCTAAGTAGCCAGGGTGAGGGGTATGTGTGGGGAACAGTAACAATAAGAAAAAAGGTTGGAACTTTAAATAAACAAATAACTGCTTTTAAATATGAAGTACCCAAAGGCTTATGTGCTTCGTAACCTTGCAAAATGAGCATATATGGGGCGGGGGAGGGGGATCCACCTACCCATAAAAAGTACTTCTGATATAGCTTCCCCCACAGCCCCAAAAAGATGTTACAATTAAGTGAAAATAGTTATATGGAATAGCTTTTGTCAGAGAGAAGAGAATAAGCCCAGAAATATGAACTGTACAGGGAAGTTTGACAGAATATTTTCATGATGCTCTTGTACTAACCAGTTCTTCCTTGCTGGTGTGAAAATGTGGAATATGCAAGCCAGTCTTTTTTCCTCTGCTGAAATTTAATTTGGAAGCTGGGGGAGAAGAATAATTACTCCTTGAATCTTAAATTGTCCATAATGGAACAGGGCTAGTTATCATTCTTAGATCTGAGTCTCATCTGTTGAATTGTATATTGAAAGTTGAGCCTTGTAGATACTGACTGCTCCTAACCTGTACTGCCATTGGTTGGAAGCAGGGCACTGGTCACCCGATAGACCGTTTGATGGAAGAGGAATAGGTATGTCCCGTGTAACTATTTGATTCCATCTTCCTCCTGCCCCACCAGTCTGTGCTGAGGGGTATATACGATGAGTTCATGTGGTCTGCATGGTTGCATTACATGAATTGAAATTGTGACTGTATCTGTCTATTGCTGAAAAGGAGCCATCCCTCCTTTTGCTCCCTCTCACTTTCTGTGTAGCTGCCTTTCCCTTTCTCTCTTCCAAGCACCCAAATTGTCCTGAACTTCAGATCAGGTAGAGGGAGGGTCTGTCTTCTGTCATTGTCTTATTCTGGAAGCTTAGTGCCTATCACTGGTGCTCAAGAGTGGCAGGTGTATTTTGTTTCTAGAAACCAGCACCTTTGTGTGTGTAAAATATGCTTTTTGCTACAAGGGTCAGATAACTTGTTTTGAACGGAACAGACCCAAATTCAGATGTTTCCTGCTCCAAAGCGTTTATTTGCAAATGACATTGCTCTCTTCATAACCTTCACTTAGTATCCTTTAGTCTAAAAATACTTACTGCTTGTGTGAGATTTCAAGGACTAATATTTTGCTTATTTTCAGCAGGAGGCTGACAAGTTTTTTAAAGATTGTGATTCATGTAATAGTTTATAAACAAGAAACTTTGGCTGAATGATGGAATATTTAAAATCTAACCTTTAGTAAACTGTTTACATGTTACATATTTCAACACAAAGATTATTGTTCTTAAAGAGCATAAATATTAATTTAGTTTCTCCCCTGTCCCTTTAAGCCATGTTTTTTCCTGGGTCAAGAATTGTTCAAAAGGCCATGTAAGGTACTAGAAACTGAGACATACTCATGTGCTGGTCATCTTTAGGTCCTTGAGGCAGCAGTAGTGAAACAAATCTTTGTGCTGTGAATATTTTCCTTCTCCCTTCAGAATCTTTTCAGGACCAAACCATTCCTGTCTGCTTGTTTCTATATGCTGATCAAACAGTTTTGTTTTCAGTGTCTAAATGGCTTCAGAAATTAGACTTGAAAGGCTGGCTTGTTTACCTCATTTTGTTTTGTTCTGTCAAAGTTAGTAACACATCAACTCTGGAGAGAGCGAATTCAAGATTTGTAACACAGCAGCAGCTTTGGAGGGAGCAGGTACATGTGTGAATACTGCTTGGAGAGGCCTCTCAGCAGTTAAAAAGGTGCTTGTGCAATATGATTCATCTTAAGAGCTTTAATACCAAAGAATGAAGCTGATTGTAGCTTTCCCTTTTTATAACACCAGAGGCTTACCATCTCTATGAACCTAGGGTGCACCAGCAGAAGAGAAAGCTTTTGTTGTGGTAACCTCTGGGAACCCTGTCATGGATGCAGGTCCTGTTCTTTGGCCCTCCCAGGGAAAGGACTGCCTTTCCTGGAGAACAGCAGAGTGCACGAACTGCCTGACGCTTGGGTCCTCTTGGTGTTATGCTGGCAGAACCTTTTGGATTCTTGGGTGGTGGTAGGTTTTTTTTGTTTGTTTGGGGTTTTTTTGTGGTTTGTTGTTGTTGTTTTAATTGTCCTGATTCTATCTCCCCATGCCATCTTCACAAATGCATGCAGCTGTGCATCCCTGTGTTTGTCAATGGTGAGGGAGAAATCCCAGAGATGCTTGTATGGAAAAAAAATATTAACAGGCTAATGAAAGCAGTTACCATTAGTGGACTTCTAATATTCTATGCGTTAGACCTAACAGAAGTATTAATTTGACAATGTGTTCAAGCGGGATCTTTTTAGTCACGTTTTCAGTGTAGTGAAGCTTGTCACAGGTTCTGTGTGTAACAAACTGGGGTTTTGGTATTAACCTGAGCTGAGACAGCTGGCAAGTCTGAAGAGTGCTTTACAGTTCACATGGCTGTGGAGCCTTGATAAACAGTCTGCTCATTGGCAGACTGTTGCTGTAGCAAGGGTGGAGGCTATCTGCTCTGTGGTGTTGCCTGTTCCTTTGCATTTCAGGGTGGTAACTGGTACTGAGAGTGGTCTTTTCATGGTCTCTTTAGTCTTTTTTGTTGTTGTTGTTACTGTTTGGCAGGTGATCTGCAGTATGATGACAAGAAGTTTTGTAGTCCTTTCTGAGACTTGCCCAAGCCTGAGAGCCAGAATCGTTTTGTCTGGCTGATGCTGAATTCATTATGTGGCACCCCGCCACCCCCCACCCCCCCTTTATTGTTCAAGACCAGAGTCTGACCACATAGGTAATCCCAATAAAAATCTTAAGAGAAGTTTGCAGTGAACAAGGGGATTAGGAAACCTGTTCTAAAATATGCAGGGCTAATAGAAAATTTTGAATATTCAAGAGGAGGAAGGAGTTTCTCTTCTAGAGGTTTAAAGATGATTATAAAAGCATATTTACTAGCTTGTCTGTTTTTGTAGGGGAATAACAGCTGCCACCATTAGACAAGACTCCTTTTTAAGAATTCGCTGTATTCATGGGTTACAGGCTGACTTGGCATAGCTGATAGTTGACATGTGGAGCACTTCAGTTTAGGGTCATCAGTTCAAACACAGCCTTGGTCAGCAGTGGAAGAAAACTGTTACCACAGGAGGTTTTTTTAATGAAGTGAGCTGGCAATCTGTCAGGCTCTTAGGGCATGAGTTTCTGCAAAACTACCATAAATGGTACTTGCAAATAACCTTGGAGTCAAAGAATTAAGCAGGTGTCAATGATAATCCAAAGAAATGAAGTAGGCACACAGGGAGTAACAGGCATTGAGCAGTCATGCTTGTACAGCTGATAAATGGAGTGTTTATACATTCCTTCCTGAACTTCAAGTAAGAAAAACTAGTCAGTAAAGTGGTGAGAAGCTTCTAACTACATCATCTACATTTTCACTGTCTAGATATAGATAGAAACACATAATAATAACATCGCTGGGTAGGCTAGGCACCAGTTGAGCTATGCTTTCATGGTCAGAATAGGCAGTCCTTGAGTTCCTTTTGACTTCCAGTCACCTTTTTCTGCATACCAAATTACTACTTTTTTGGTTCCAGTAGCTTTTTCAGAGTCCAGCTTAGCTCTTACTTGTATATACCGTTCATCGGAGGTGCTGTTCTGCTGTGGTGAGATTGAAGATGACTTTCCTTCACTGGAGTCCACCTCCAAGTGCTTATTAATTCCTGGGAAAACTAAAGACTTCCTCTGTTGTCCTTTTAAGAGCTTTGCCTGGAATGTCCTTACCCATCTGCCTGCTCTCAGAATGAAAGATGAGGTGGTACCATGCTTCTCTCCACCTCTGTTGCCATTGTCTGGGGTTTAATTTAATAATTTGCCTGAGCAGCTGAGAATATTGTCTTTGTGTGGTGCAGCATTTGTAAACAGCATTTGCACTGTAATTTTCTTGTTGTCTCCTCTGGCCCACTCATCTCTTTTTCCACCTTCCCCCACATGCATGTTCTAAGCCAAGCTAGACAGCTCTATTCATGCAAACTGAGTTATTCCTTAGGGAAAAAACAACAAATAAAAGTAACTTGCCCTGAAGCTTCTTACTGAGCATAGCAATACTAAAAGCTGTTCTGCCTGGAGATGTGAACTTAAAATAGGTCTCAAAGCAAATTTGCTTTTTTCCTTTTCTCCTTTTCTACCCCAGTCTTGCCGCATTGGTCAGAAATCCTTTTTTTAAAGTTTATGACAGTTCTGGATATTTTCTTTGACTGAAATCAATGTATACTCTGAAACATATGCTCCTGACGCGAAATCATCTACTTTAGGGAGAGAAGAGAAAACCAACTGCCACATTGCCAGGGTTCTGTCTGCTGCTCCCCCGCCGCCCCCGGTGTGTGTGTGTAGAAAAAAAAAGTGATAGTATTCAGTTTTCACTAAAATATCTGTATATGCTCTAAGAACTTCAGCTAAGAGTCTCATGACTCACTTCTATTACACTTGCATGCTGTTTCACTTGATTTACCCTCACCCTTTAAAGTCACAGATGATAGATTCCTGTTTTACACCTGCACCTCTTTCATTATCTGCCAAAGAGCACGTAGTTTAATGGACAAACTGAACTCTGTACTGTCTTGATTGGTAGGTGGTGACGTAAGTGTGCATAATTGAAATGCATTGATTTCCCCAGAGTGCAGAATTGAAAAGCAGGAGGTTAGCCAGCGGGATATGTGCTCTCGTTCTAGAGGCATAGTGAAGTAAGGGAGCAAAAATGCTGGAGCAACTTGCTTTGCTGCACCATGAATTCAAGAAGTGCTTAGAAATGAACAAATTTTGTGTTGCAGTCAAATAGACATCCTCATAATGAAGGCGTTGTGGAGTCTTTAAAATGGTGGTGATCTGGCAAAAGTGGGGATTTAACAGGGACTGGGAATGGGTAGAGACTGGAGACCAAACACAAACTGAATGATACTAACTGAATTTAGTTGTTGCTTTATCTTTTCCAGCACTTTTTCAGTAATCTCTCGTCTTGCTGCTTTGAAGATGAGTAAATAGATTTTTATAGCAAGGACAGTATGTGCTTTCCTGGCCACAGGATTGTTTCCAACTGAACTTGTCTTCCTGTTTCTCTAAAACTTCTCCCGTCTGGATCTTGGGTACACTTGTTACCCAGGTAATTCAGATTTAATCATGCCACATGAAAATCCCTGCTGATTTGAAAAAATAAAATCTAACCTGGGTTAGCTGAGTCCTAACCCTTTCGAGGATCTGGAGGACCATGTGTTTTGGCTCTGGAAAGAAAGATGAAAAACTATTGTAGAAATTGTAGTTGTTCAAGCTGTGGTTGCTTTCTGCCTGCTTAGGCAAAGCTTAATTAGCTGCTTCCTTGCAAACATATAATCATTGTTCTATCTTTAGCTGCTTTGTGGTACAACTTCACCCCATGAAAGACAGAATATCACAGATGGTTTACATTTTCCTGAACAAAACATACTCCAGGAGAAGAGTAGGCATGCTCTGGAGCTCTGCTCTTTGAGCAGCTTGCTGGCTGAAGATGGTAAATCAGATAGGTTTTCAAGCTGAATAAAAGTAATTTATGAAAATATGATCTTTGGCCTTTCAGAGCCATATTGGTAGTTCACAACTTTTTCTTTTGTTGAGAGAAACTCTCTAGTGTGAATAAAGTATGTAAGCTTGTGAAGCGTTGCTCTGAATTCTCGGAGAATCAGATGATCACACTTAAAACAGAGCGTGAGCCAGAGCCTAAAGCTTGCTCTTTTGAAAGTTTTCTTAATTATAATTGAATGTTAGTGAAAACTTACCATGGCAAGGTCCTATAAAAGCTTCCATTATACTGTTCCTGTCCCTGTTTTTTCTAAGTGTTGATGTTGAATGCTGAAGAAGTACTTCGGGCTTACTCTACACTCAAAAATGTTATACAAGTTTTAGAGTTAAGTCACTGTATGAACTGAGAACAAGAAAAGGAGAAAAATGGAAGTAGTTTTGTTTTTTTTTCCAAGTAAACCTGTACATTTATTTGGATAAAACAACAACTTTTGTTGAAAACTGTTTCATGATTCTTGCTGTACTTTCAATGTGTGGTTAGAAATGGCTTTTTAGCTTTGACTTTTAAATTCCTTAAGTCTCTTCTCGTCTAACTAAAAAATATGGCATGACATCTACAGTTAACACGCAAAGGTAAGTAGCTCTATTTTGCTCTTTGCTTGGGTACTGTATGACTAATATTGAATACAAATGATCACACTGAAAAATCTTAACAGCTACAATAACCTTTCCCTATATCATTCTTATTAAATTGTTAGTTTTATCTGTTACAGACAAATTAGTTCTTGGCTTAGAACAAATGCATTCCCATTGGAAATCTGTAGCTTTTACCTGGCTGACCCTTTAGGAAACTTCTGGGAGTCTTCTGAATGGGTATCTGAATGTCCTGTTCCTGTTGAAATGCTGTTCAGAAATCTGTGCAACATAAAGGAAAAGCATGGATGCTGAAAAATTGGCAGGGATTTGGAGAACAACAACAACAACAAGTATGCAAAAGTCAGTGGTTATGCTTGAGTGAGTACTGGCTGTGACCATGTCTCATGGACTTAAGGTGAGATGTATTAATGCTTGACAGCTCCTGGGATTTAGTGGTAGGTATAGACAGGACAGCTATTTTCATGCACTGCTGCATATAGCTGCTAAAAGATGACTTGAAATAAAAAAATAATAAAAAAACCCCAAACAAAACTAACCAAACAAAAAAACCCAAACAAAAATAACCAAAACGAAACCCAGAACTATGACTATGGTAAACTTGTGATTGCATGAGATTTGCTGCTTGTTGCTACGACTATATTGAATTGTGGTTCCTAGTTTTGAGTAATGGAATTGTTAGCAGATGTAGGAGACATTTGATGTACTCATGCAATTAGACCAGATCATAATGGGTAGTATGATACAGCGTTGATTTCAGTATCTTCTGACTTTCGAATGCATAGTAGGTGAACACCTTTATAATTCATTTTGTCTGACACTTTGTACTTTGATTTTTATTTTTTTTTTTTAAAGTTTAAAAAGCTGTTATTTTGGTAGCTAGTAGTTACTTCTTTTATCAGAGGGTGGTGGTGACACAAGCTCTGGTAATAAAATGACATAGTCAGAAATCTAGTAACTGCTTATAACCTAGAAAGCAGTTCTGTTCATTCAGGAACTTTTTACCCAATGTGATGCCACCAGGCATGGGCTATGAAAGTAAGCCTCCTTTGTATGCTTGCTTTTTTTTTTCCTGTGCTTACCTCTACCTCTCCTTCTGAAAATCCTGCATGACAACTTGTCTATCAGTTGGCACAGATACTGTACACTCCCCATGTCAAGATTCCCAAAGAAATGGGATAAAGATGATTGTCTTCTATCATGCGCTATAGCTGTGTCTACAAGGGCTTGAGGGGGAATGACTCGGGACACTCAGGGGAAGTCTCAGGTGTTTGTTCTGACTTGTGAACTCAGTGTGACAAATACAACAACTCGGTGTGTCAGGCACCCAACCTACTCTAGAGCTCTTAGAACATTAATGGATAGTGTGAACAATACTGCAGTTCCAATGTTCTGTGTAAACCCTTCAGCATCAAACATTATGGTAATTTACATCCCACGAGCCTTTTGCCCTTGCACAAATATAAAACTGTGCATCTTTGTCTAATTTTCTTGAAAAATTATAGGAAACATAATGTAGGCAGCTAAGGCTTATTCCTCCTGTTATTTTTTAAGTAGTCTAATTTTAAATGACTTGAACAACAGACTTCCACAACTTCCCATGAGTGTGCCAAGTTGACCATAGAGCAAACATTCAGTTTGACTCTGTTCCACAACACTTCTGATGTGGGTATGAGCTTTTCTTTACTGCTTTGTCACAGTTCCTAAGGGCAGCTCTTTGGATTGCCCTAATTGATGTTTCTCCAGATCCTTTTGGGAGCCAGTTAGCTGTAGCCCTAAAAAGTAAAATTAAGATCCTGGAAGGAAATTCTGCTTAGTGTGCAGCTGCTGTGAGCACAAGAAAAAGGCAGTGATAAATCTACAGGTTTTTAAAACTGAAGTTAAATATGGGGATATTAAAAGAGCAATTGGAACCTTTCTTAAAGCAGTAAGCAAGATGAAATATTTCTGCAGTTTTAAAGAGGCGTTTCCTTAAAGCATCCAGAGGGCCTAAACTCAGTGCAAAGATCTAGACAAATCATTTATATTATTTCTTTGACAGTAAGCAGGCTGGGTGTTCTTGGCTTTGCTTATGCAACTTCTAGTTAAACTTGGTGGTACTGCAACTGAAATAAAAACCAAAACTATTTTTCCAGACATGTTGTCATACTGAGGTGATTGGGACTGCAGAATTTTTTTAAATACTGACATAGATGTTTTCCTTTGCCAAGACTTTGTTGATTTTTAATTACTTTTTTCAACTTTCACCGACTTTGAAAAATGAGGGAGATTACATTTCTTGCAGCCTGTTCCCTACGGTGTAAGAATATCCCTAGGGTGCCTCTTTGTGATATGCATAAAACAGATGAAGATTCCGCTGTTGCTTAAGGGATGGGTCCCATCTCGCCACAAACCTTGTGTTTCTCTTCCTCTTCCATTTCTCTTGTGATAGTTGTGCAGCCATATGGGGAGTCAGTCAAATCTCTGACCTGACTGAAGAGGCTGTTCTTCTTTCTTTGGTTAGGGAAGGGTAGTGGCAGTGTGGTCTTCAGCTGAAACTCATTCTTATTTCCAAAATCTGGGGGAAAGGGAAACAAATACCTTTCAGAGGTAGCATGAAATAGATATCCTGAATAAACAGATATAAGCAAAGCATAGATTTGTGTACGTGGAGATCCTGGATGCATCTACTTTTAGTTATTGCCTCTAATCATACATTAACAGGAAGGTTGTGTGGCTGGGTTTCCGCCCACAGAATTGGTATTGTTCCTCTCTGCAGTATCGTTAAGTACTTCATAATACCGAGTGATATGATTTAATAAACCCAGTGAAACCACAGTACTGGAAGAAAAAGTTGTGAAATTTAGGAACTGGGTTTGATGAACAAGCTTGTTGGTTTTGGTCTTTTTGAAGGCAGAAATGTCTGTTAGCAGTTCTGTTTTGGGTACAGGTACTGAATTTTCTTTTTATCATGTTTGACTGAGATTATTTTAAATGTCCAATTTTAAGAAATGTACACTTCAGTGATAGGAATAAATTTTGAAATTTAGAATGAAAACATTAAAAAATGCTTAGTAGACTATATTCCTTGTTCTGTTCTCTCAGTACTATAAATGTAGGAAAAGCATAACGTTTGATTCTTCCAAGACACATTTACAGAGTTCAGCGTAGCTCACTTGGCAGTGATGAATAACAGAGCTTTCCCTCTGGAATCTCTAGTGCCCATTCCAGTGCAATTATTGGTGACTGAAATAGTCCGAGAAGAGTGTCCTTAAACTTACAAAACTAGCAGCTGATTTGGAAGGTTTCTCTGTCCCCATCCTAGAAACTGTTCCCTGTACTGTTCTTGGCAATCTGAAATGGAGAGATAGTACTGAAAGAAATCGTTCTTATTTCTAGGAGAGTTTCCACTTCACTGCAAGATCTAAAAAAACAAACCAAGAAAGAAAACAGCTGTGTCTTTTCCTGCTCATTCTGTGGCAGATTCAAGCCTCAAATCAGCTAAAGTTCTGTTGGTTACCTTGTCTCAAAACTGAACATCATATCATAATGATCTGTAAAGTATTACTAGATGTGCCAAGATATCTTTAAATCTTTGGATGAATTTTTTAGTGTTTTTAATAAAGTCTAAACAAATCTGCAGTCATTTTTATTCCATTAAACAATGAACTGGAGAGCTCAAAGAAGCAGTGAAGTAATTAATTTATTTGAACTTAGCAATGGTAAGAAAGCAAGCTTTGAAATTAGGCACTTATATTCCTTCCAAAATCTTAATGCCATATTCAAAGGCAGGTGGTTGAAATGGGCCTTGAAGAGTTGAATTTTAAGGACGGTAGGAGCAGGAACGTGTTTAATAATTTGCAGGGCCCTGTTATAATGTCTCTTTGAGATGTGCCTTTTATTTACTACTTGAGGAACCAGGTCACTAAAGAAAAAACTTCACATAAAATCTGGAATCTTTGAGAATTTCAGAATTGTAGATGTGCAGATTTGTCTCTTTAAATGAGAACAAGCTTATTTTTAAAAATTGGGTCCCTGTAGTAGGGCTGACTTTCCTTTTTTATGCGAAGGGGAGAATGGATATGTGTATATCAAATGCAGAAGAGACTCAGTGAATGCTTCTACAAGCAGCAGCTGACCTCTTTAGCCTAAAGACTTGTTGTGCCATAACACAACTTTTAGCTAAAAATTGTTGCTTGGGATATTTTCTTCCAAGTTTCAGCATAAATTCTTAAGTTTATGAACAAGTCTGCACAGTGAAGGTATGTGGTAGCTGAATTTAGCGTAGCACCTCTACCTGGGCTGCCTGCTGTGAGAAGGGAGAGACTGATCCTGTGCACTGATGACATTAGAAAAGGTTTTGCTTTTTCAGTGCTTGTGGTGTTCATGTCTAGACTAAGCCAAGTAGTTTTTCCCTTTATAAAAGGCTTAGTGCTGCTTTCCCTGGTTGCCAGAGGATTTGAGTGGAGATAGTGGTTTTCTAAATATGTATACGCTATACACACACACATACAAATTATCTTTTCTTTTTTGTTTTTTAAAGAAAAAGTTCTTTTCAATGTAGACCTCTAACTGGTAGAATGCAGTGTTGTGATGAGACTGCTGAAACGATCTGTGTGGAACAGCGTAAAGAAGTACCTTCTGTATTGCCCAGCATCTGTTGCCTCAAATAACCATTGCCCAGGACTTGTTCGCCCATACGATCAGACTTGGCATTTACATGGCTTGCAATTAATTTCAGGCCAGTTAATGGAAGCAGTCTTGCTAAATCTTTCCTAGACCTTACCCCTTTAAAGGTGTTGAGGTGATTAACTTCACTTTTAGACTGCTGGCTGGAACATACTTCCAGCTTTGACCTGATAATCTTCTCAAATCCAAAGCCAGACCCTCCTGTTAGGTGATGAGGAAAGGAAGAAGGACCATGGGCGTAAGAGGGCTGAGCTGCTGGAGGTTCTCCAGTCCAATGTGCGTGTATATAATAGATTTCCACTAAACAAGACTTTTTTTCTAAATGAGCTGTTTGTAGGGTCAGCCTACTCTGCTGGTTTCTTAACCTGTCTTCCCCCACAAGTGACTTCCCCGCCCCCAGCAAAATCACTGGTTTTCCCAAGTACTTATAAGTAGCTTCTGTGAACTGACATTAGAAACAACTTCTCATCCCGGAGGTGAACCTTATTTTAATGAGCAAGTTCTTCATATGTCAAAACTAAAATAACAACCCTGCAAGAACTAAAGCCTCTTGACTGCACTAAAACTGACCATGGCTCTTTGACTGGGTTCTACAGATATCCAGTGTTTTAAATCATATCAACCCATTGCAAGTCATCCAAAATGTGGTTTTGTAAAGGCCATGGTAGATTATTTTAAAGAGAAATATTTTTGCATCTTCTCTGTACATCAGTATTACCTTTCCTCACAGCCTTGTAACACTGACAGCACAGGATAAGAGAATAATCTCTGGCTTTGAACTATCTTTTTAAAACCTTGTGGTTCAGTTGCCGGCTGAATAGCTATTCCCTGTGGCCCTACTGCCAGGAATTATACTTCACCCTTGCAAAATGTAGCATGGATTTCTTTTTTTTTTTTTTTTTTACCTATTAGGTGTGAATATCCCTTTTGATGTCATTCGGTACCTCTTTCATACTGCAGCTCCTAAGAAACTCGCATGTTCTGTGTTAACATCTGGACCAACATGATAATAACTGCTTGAGGTTCTCTTCAATGTTATTTTTCTGGTTCTTCCAGAGCTTGTTTACTGCAAATTCAGATGTCATCAAACTTGATCAGTGAGAACTATTTTCAAGGAGAGAGGAGACCATTTTGGGCTAGGTGTTGCCTTTGTTTCTAAAGTAAATGTGAAATGGGATTCACAGCTACAATCTCATATACTAGAGTGTAGTTTCATGTGTTATGTTCATGGGTTAAGCTTTCTTTTGTTTAATGTTCCATGAGGCCTGGGAATAAACACTTCTTTTGTTTCAAGATAAGGAGGAAATCGGAGGACCTTATGAGTTCCATGAATATTGCTGCTTTTGGCTCTCTTGACTTTACGTTTTAGGGTGATGCATGCTGGGACTTGAGCATCTATCCTCTCTTGTATTGGTTGGTTATGTAAATATTAATCTGCCTGGAGGTTAAATAATGCAGGTCTGCTGCAAGGGATATTATGTTAGGTTTAAAGCGTCCCTCGTGACTCCATTGTTGGGGATACTCAAAACTCGACTGGGCACTGTCCTGAGTAACCTGTTCTAGCTGAGTCTGCTTTGAGCAGTGAGATCAGACTAGGCAATCTCCAGAGGTCCTTTCCAACCTCAATTATCCTGTGGTTCTGTGACTCTCTATTTCTTAATTTGACCCGCTCCTCAAGGAAGAGTTTTAAACAGGGTGGATTGATGCACTTGCCTAATCAACAGCCAAATCAGCTCCCCTAACCAAGAAGAGAAAAGGAAACATGGATGCATTTCCCCTAGAAATGATCCTACTTCTGCAGTCAAATATACTGATCTGAGGAAAGCTAATGGCATGGCAGGCCTCCAGTTTAATACTGTCAGGGTCAGCTTAGTACTGACTCATATTGTTGAGTGTAACCTGGTTGGGACGGGCTAGTTTTTCTTCTGATGCACATGTCCTGTTTTTCCATGAGTGGATTTTAATTTCTTGTGTGCAGCGGAGGACGCCAGAATAGGAATATGTTGGAAGTTTCTTTATGCTAAATCCTGTCTGTAGAAAAGACTGCTGAGAGAGTGAGCCATCCTGCTAGACACTGCACCCAGAGGACATCTTTGCTTTTCTGTGAAAGGAAATCCGATCTTGTTCACTTCATGTGGTCATTTGTCCTCAAACTGTGATATGTCTGTGGAGATTACACCCAAAACTTGTTGGGCTGACCTCAGGTAGGATTGAAATAGCTGTGGGCACAGGTTGGTATGTGTTATTATTAGGTGGAAAACAAACCCAGCTTAGGTAATGAATTGAGTTTGTTTGCAGATGTTTTGCATCCACATCTGCCTTGCTGCAAGTAGCTGTTGTAGTGTTGTCAACTTCTGTCACAGGTTGCCTCGCTGCTTTAAATTCTTTCAGGGAAAACAGCATTTAATAGCAAGGTACCTATCTTCTTGTCCTTTTTGATTAGGCGTTACCTTGCTGTTGATTTAGTTACATAAACTAATGTTAATGTAACATGTGGTATAACTAATAAATAGCTCTGTGCTAAAAGTGAACTGCCTAGTCCCCTGGAGTGGAGCTACGTGGGAGTTTAATGCTTAGATATGGACACACAGAGCCAGTAAGTGCTATGCTGAGTACATGGAGAACTATGTGGGTATTACTAGTGTTCTCTCCAGTGTGTCTTGTGAGCTACTGAAACACCTTTATGCTGAGTAACCTTAGGGTTACTCCCCGCAGTCTATACAGAGATGACCTCTGAGATCCTCCATACAGTACACTGGCAGCCTGTTTTCTCCAAAGGTAGCAAGTAGGGGGCATAGGGGCACTCAGAACCACTTGAACAGGTAGCAATCCAAACTACAGAAGGGACCATCTCCTGTATCCAGTGAACAATACTGTTTTATGCTTGTCAAGGACATAGCTTCAGATTTCTTTACAGCTAGATACTGTAAATTTGCTGCTGTTTTTTTCTGTTTCTCTAAGAAACTAGCACATCTCAATCTACGGCTGTTTATAAATGTGCCAACAACTCTGGACTGAAGTAATAGACATGTATAAACACTGATTTTTCTGTTAAACTTGAGACCGTGCTGATATGCTTAATGGCTGTATTACTGTCAGATCTGAGGGGTTAGCCAGGAGACTAATGGAAATGAAGTCACTGTTACATAGCATATATGGAAAAGGGAAAACCAAGCTTATTCAAGATCAGATGAGAGCTGTCCTGCATCAACTACGCTGTTGGTGTATATTAGGTATTTTTAAGAGCAATTCAAAAACACATGAAATTTTTTTTTTTTCTTTTGGGATAATGGACTCCTGGACAGTATACCACATGCTTGGAGCACTACTTATCACTTAGATCCCCTAATGTCGTTTGGTTAACTGATTATAGCTGTATAGCTTGTAGTCATCTTACATTCCTTTATTAGCTGCGGGGACAAAAATGTGGCATAAATTGTCTGAAGCATTTATTTTCATAGCATATCTACGCCTTTTGGGGGAAAACAACATTTAAAGTTTATTTTCCAAAGTAAACAACATGCAGGAGTATACCAGCAGTTTTTAGTATGCTGCATCTGCACCCTGGTGCTCTAACAGAAGCACAATTCTCTTGAAATTTTATGAACTCCTTCCTTGTCTTTCCAAGCAACCACTGTGTTAACAGCACTGTTTCTGTCATCCCTACACACATAGGCAGAATTCTGGAAGTCCATTGCTGCCTTCAGCTTTCAAGACTGTAATTCTTTAAAATAGAGGAAGAAGCGAAATTTCATCCATCCTGGCAAGGAAATGGAGTTTCAAATGACTAGGGTCACGTCCCTCGCACTTCTCACCCTGCACAACACAAGCGTCAGTAAGAGTACAGGCGGTTACAGAAATGGTTACAGTATCAGCTACTTTGACAGAGGATTCATCTTTATGCATCTAAAGGCCTTGAAAGCTGATAATTTTGCACAGCATTATGAACCTTCAATAAAGCTTTTTTGCTATGCATGTGTGTTTGCAGTCATGGTTAAGATCACTTGATTCTGGCTTGGCATATTAATTGTGCATATATTGTCATGTCTACATATGTACAGTAATATCAAAGCACTGGACTGATTTGGAGGCAAATTCTAGGATGTGGTCTGAATGGTCTTCTATTAATAAACTGAGTAAGTCTTTAACTGCCTTGGGCTTTTCTCATGGGTGAGTGCTCTAGAACCCCATTTCTCTGGTTTCAAACATTGAGTTGCAGTCTGAAACCTAATGCACGTTTTTACTTCTGCCACTGTCAGAGGTGTTCTACCCTATTTATTATGTTGATAGAAATGGGTAAAGAAGTAGGGAGACTGGAAGTGCTGATCACAAGTTCTTTGTTAGTTTGACTAGCGTAACAGCCCATGGCATGCAGAACCTTATATACTTCTATGTGCAACTTTATCAGTCTCCTGAGCAGTGGCATTAATATTGCACCTCTTTTCTGGAGAGACTGCTGCATCCAAATATCCCATTTGTTTCTTATACAATTTGATCAGATGGATTTCTTATAGCCCTGGCACTCTGTTTCATCCTACTTCTGTTCCTTTAGTGCATGAGGTCAGTCTGTTTCACATGTATGATACTTTGATTCTCTGCTAGGAAGCACAATATTCTGAAGCCTGTACTGTACCCACAAGAAGCTCGCTCAGATGTGAATCCAAGACGCTTCTCTGCTAATGAACGTGCTGTGAACCACTGATAGCTCTATATGGGGCATGATATATTTTACTGAATGCATCATGCTTGCATCACATATACATGAAAGGCTACTTATAGCTGATGTTCTGTTGGGAAAATGATTAAGGCTTGGATTTGGGATGAGTACTGCAATTCTGAGCATCTTCCTTGGGAACAGAAAGTACCAAATTGTGTTTAAAAGGGGAAGGAACTAATTTTTTGGGGAGGATTACTGTTCCTGTTCTTTAAGGATGAGGGGTGTGATGCTACTCCTTCAAGACTGACTTGATCTTTACATTGATATTCTGTAGAAAGAACTAGAATTTATGGGATACAAATAAAATTAAATTCAATAGTGTAAAACCAAGAATGAGTCTGGCGTCCTTTCACTTGGAAATTACGAAGAAAGGAGAAATAGTGATCCCTCTGATCCATGACTACATTGAAATGTATACTAAAAGTGGGTTGTAGTTGTGGAAGAGGCAAAAGCAATCCCAGAATTGTCAGAAGAGGGATGTACCCTGCAGTATGCACCTTACAATGCCATTCTCTTGTGAGAACTCATCTGGCCAAATGCACTGTACAGCTATAGTCCTTCATAAGACTACATACACATACCCCACCTCCCCAAACCCAACAGTATGCAGTTCTTCTCCTTGGGAGGCCTAGGAAAAGCAAGCCTATCTTAGACTAGGAGAGCTTGATTTAACCTCAGTATAATGAAGATCAAGATGAGATGCGGCATCTGTCTATAAATACATGTAGGAAGGGAGGGAAAGCAAATGCATAGGTCAGTGTCATCACAGGAACAAAGAGGTATAAACTTGGCCTGGATATTAAAGAAAGCTGTTGATCATAAAAACAACTGGGTTCAGGATGAAACTTCTGAGGTGATAACAGGAATGGGACAAAAAGCATTACTAATATCAGTTGCGACAGCATGATATGGCTCAGGAAATTGCCCATTTCTGTCAGCCTCCAGATCCTTCTGTTTGCCTTTTGGTCTTCCAAATGAGTGTTCCCCAGTTATCCCCTATAGCTACAGAACATAATTCAGTAGTTACCGTAGAAGGCGTGTGCCCAGTCAGTGGTATCAGCTAGGGAAGGGAAATAAGCCGTGTCGCTTTGAGAATGACAATGCCCTTAACAACATGCTTTAACTTTTGGCCAGCCCTGAACTAGTCAGGCAGTTGGACTAGATGATCGTTGTAGGTGCCTTCCAACTGGAATACTCTATTCTAGAAAACCAGGTATGTTATAGAAATGAAAGATTAAAAGCAAACATTACTTTTTTGTTGTGGCCACTCCATGTATTTTAAGATCCAAATGTCAAAGAGTTTTCTAGTCTACCCCATGGAATAGGAAATTTTTCATTACAGTTAGCTAGATCTGTCAGGTCGATGGAGAAAAGGCTACTTGTTATAATTTCTGGGGTGTATGTATGGGGAAGGACAGGGGAGTAGAGAGAGTAGGCATATGGATTTCACTGGTGGCTTCCAGTATGATCAGGAACAAATTCTTTATATTTCTCAGTATTCAAATTGGTAAAAACCAGGCCTTCTTAATAGCAGCATATTCTTCTGTTAGCATAAACTAATGGTAAATATATGAATACTAAATTGTTTAATACCAGTGAGCAACTGGAGGGAGGGTGGTTTCCAGATGTCGAAGGCCTCAG
The DNA here is from genome assembly GCA_013397275.1 of Burhinus bistriatus. NCBI lineage: Eukaryota > Metazoa > Chordata > Aves > Charadriiformes > Burhinidae > Burhinus > Burhinus bistriatus. The sequence goes on along the minus strand of VYXH01012787.1, from coordinate 96,514 downwards.
GTTGTTCTCTCTGGAGAGGAACTTACAGTTAACACTGTGTTCTGTGGTGCAGAAGCACTGTATAGATTTCTAGGAAAGCGGCGGCTACTGTCATGCTATGGTTCTGCCAGCACTGGTGGTCATCCCTGGTTTACAGAGCTGTGCTGTGCTACTAGTCCATGCTGGCAGACTGCGCCTGAAAGCAGCAGTTGAATGAAGTTAAGAAAGTATTTCTTAATTTCAGTATTTTTATTCTTAAAGCGAGCTTGTCAGTCTGATTCTGAATCTATTGCCTGCCTTCAGATAAGCTAGCAGCAACCTGTTGGTATTATCAATGAGAGAATCATGTTACCTTTAGTCTCTCTTGCCCCTTCTTATTGCTGCATTAAAAGCATTTAGAAAAAAGGTCTTTCTGGCTAGTGCTGAAATACCAGATGGAGGATGGTGTTATGAAATAAGGGATTATGGAAATTGCCCAGTTTGAGCCCAAGGTCCAGAACTGAATCATCTGCCAGTAGAAATCCTGGAATGCCCTACAAGACAAATTCCAGCCTGGTAGCAGAGTAGTGGCAAAGCAGTGCATCAGGGCTGTCGAACCACGCTGGACAGAAGTTGTTTCACAGTGTGGTAGTTCTCTGTGACCACTGAGAGCTTTATCTATTAAAGAGATGCATGTAGATGTCTTACACAAAAGGTGAGTATAGGTCCCATGGTGGGGGCTCTCAGGCCTTCATTAAGTGAAGGGAGGTGCTCATGCCCTCTCATAGAGCAACTTTCTCTGCTAGATAGCTGGGAGGTTCAGCTAAGGGTATCTGCCTCAGTCCCCCAGATATCCTTGTGGAGGAATGGCCTTTATCCAAAGGAGGATGGAATTAAAAAGACTAGACAGAAAAGTCCTTGAGGATGAAAGGCAAAGAGAGAAGCTTTTATGTGTGCTTGCTACTAGGAACAAATTCTGCTGAATGGCATCCTTACACTTAGGTTGGATTAAATCTCTGACTAATTCGTACCAAGTCTTTTCATGTCCCCACCAGTGCAGCTGTATTTGAGCAGACTAGTAATGTCTGCCTCTGGAAGTGATGAGTGCCATCTTATTTCAGAAACTGCTTGCCAAAGCCTCAGGGAGAGGAGAGTAAATCACAAAACCGCCTCCACCTCTTTCCTCTGTAACTGATTTCCTAACAGATTTTCATTTGCTTGAGGCATTGAGCTTGCCATGGTCTTTGCTGAGAGAGGCATCTCCTGCGCGGTCGGCAGCTGGAGGGGAATCACTGTCTGGCCAATTGAAACTGTTTCAGCATTTACTGAGAGTGAAATGTCCAGCCAACTGGGGAACATACTGCCTAGTTACTATTTTTAAGCTATGTAACAGTATGTGCAAATGGTATTAATTTATGTCCAGAGTTGAAAGTTTGATGTTACAAGTTTTGTTTTTGCCATACTCGACCTATAATCTGGATTACCTTTCAAGGTTTTGGTATCTTTTGTACTGTGAGAAAACGTTAACCTCTTTATTTTATCTGTTTGTCATAGTTTAGCCAAAATATTAAACAGGTTATTTGCTTACAATATATTCCCGTCTTCTGGTAAAAGCTTTCCTTGTACCTACGAGGCAAATGAATGATGGGAAGCATTAGACGCACAGGATTGTGTAATAGAAATGAATTTTCATTAAGCTGCTAGATTTCATCAGTTGTCATTTGACAGTCTCACAGTTAAGTTTGTTGGTTGCTAAGGGTTGGATTTTGCTTTGCTTTTTTAAATTATTATTGTTACTAAAGATTGCAAAGCATACCAGAGTGCAAGGGTAGGTATTCTTGTCTTTAGAAGAGGAAAGATTTACGTGAGTAAATTTATCAAGGGTTAATACTAAACTAAGTTTAAGATCCTGTAAAATTAAGAACTCCCAAGATGTAAATACAGTAAGAGAATGCTTTGAGGAGAGGCTAGGATAGAGATTCCCCCCCATCCCCCCCCCCCCCAAGAATAAAAACATGTCTACAGGAATTCAGCCTGGGACAGGTTATAGAAGAGGTTTGTGGGACCTGTGGAATAGACCTCAATTACATGATCTAATTTATGAAATAAAAGTTATTGGATTATTGTGTGTGTCTGTCTTCTTCCTGTGATCTAATGAATTGGGATTTAGCATTGTGTCCATTGAACACATTCAGTATCTTTGCTGTTATCTAGAAGCCCTATGCCTTAAGAGTCCAGACAAATAAGTTTTGCCATGAAAACAAGGTGTAGCTCCATACTGAATCTGCCAGTATTCCAAAAAATAATTGAAAACATGATGGAAACCAGTCTCCTTCTGGTTCCCTTCAAATCCTGCTTTGTGTCCTGTTCAAAACTTTGTTCAGTCAGTAGCACTGCTCAGGTGTGTAATACTCTACCTTTGCAAAATGAAGTGAAATTGCTTAATTGTGTATTATGGCCTAATTTAGTGACTAATGTGGGAGGACATACAGGCCTGTGGTGGCTTGTGGAGCATCAAGAAGCAGCCTGCTGCATCTACTCTAGATTGAGTTCTTTGCCATTGCCACGTCTGGTTTTAGTTCTTTAGAGAGACTACACAGCACACGTTTTCAGGCACAACTATTAAAGAGAAAGGAAGGCTAGGTGTAGTGGTTTGAGCTACATGAATAGGGTACACCTATGAGTGGTTATAAACATACTGTGGGATTTTCCTTGGCAGCAGTGAAGTCTGAATAATAGAATCATTTGGGTTGGAAAAGCCCTTTAAGATCTTCAAGTCCAGTCGTGTTATGGTTTGAAGAACCCATGACAATTTATTGTTGTTTAGACAATTATTCTATCACCTGATGACCCCATCCCACCTGGGAAGGGGAATCGGGGAAAAAACCAAGGAAACTTGAGAGCTGAAATATGAACAGATTTAATAGAATAAGACTAAATAATTAATATTAATAATACCAAAGAACTAATATTGATCTTGATACCAATATAAAATATACAAGGATTCTACTCATTGATATCAGTAGGAAGCTGTGCACTCCCAGCAGTGGACAGCAAATGTTGGACACTGTGAGCGCTATGGCTTCAGGATGAAGGGAGGGCCTCTGGGATCTGGCACCAGGGCAAGGAGTTCTCGGGATCACAGCCATCATAGAAGAGAAAGAACTCCTCAGCAAACTTTCTAATTTACATTGAATGGGATGTTCATGGTATGAAATAATCCTATTGGCCAGCTTGGGTCAAGTGCCTGGGTCTCGTTCCTCCTCATCCCCGCACCTCAAACTCGAGACCTTAAAACGCTAGCTAGCTCGAAAACACTGAGACCTTGAAAGCCGCATACCATAGCTGGCTATAAAGTAAATATTTTCACAAATTCAGACACCAGAGTCTTCTAAAAATGCAGTTTTCCCTAGCATTAGAAGAGACCTTACTGAAAAGTAAAATTATAGAAAAAGAAATTAATCCTGTATCACTCAACCCAGGACAAACTGTTAACGTGGCACTGCCAAGACCACCACTAAACCATGTCCCTAAGCACCACTTCTACATATCTTTTAAATACCTCCAGGGATGGTGACTCCACCACTTCTTTGGGCAGCCTGTTCCAGTGCTTGACAACCCTTTCAGAATTTTTTCCTAATAACCTATCTGAACCTCCCCTGGTGCAACTTGAGGCCATTTCCTCTTGTCCTGTTGCCTTTTACCTGGGAGAAGAGACCAACCCCCACCTTGTTACAACCTCCTTTCAGGTAGTTGTGAAGAGCGATAAGATCTCCCCTGAGCCTCCTCTTCTCTAGGTTAAACAACCCCAGTCCCCTCATCTTGAGGGAGCTGGACTGCTGGTGGAGCTTGGGTCAGTTGTCCATGCATGGGCTGGGGGCAGTGGCAGATTGGGGTGTGTGATAGCTGGGATAAAGTGTGCTGGATATATTCACAGTGACAAATGAAGGCATGTGGCAGGTAGTGAATAAGGTGCTGGTCCTCATCTGCTGTTCCTGGTTGGACCCTTCTGGTTAAGGGAAGGAGGTGGCAGTTCTGAAGGTCTGGGTTTAAGGTCCAATTCCTTAGGTGTTTTTTGAGCTCTGCGTGTATTTTTTACATGATAATTATAAAGACTAAGGTTGCACCCACGGGTTGTAGCATGGTCCCAGCCCTTCCTGGGCTTTTTCTAGAATAAAGCTTGAGATTTGTTTTGTTTTTAAAATTCAACAGCCTCTAAATGAAGTGGTTTGTGGGTTGAAGAAATCATTATGGCTCTCTTATTCAAATGTCTGTTTACTTTGGTTTCTTGGCTCCCAAAAGCATCTTGCAAGATCTGCATTAGGAAAAAAAATTCCAAAATTTTTAAGTCCCTCTGTTTTCCATATTCAGTCTTCCTCTGCAGAAACAGGATATTCATCCATTAAATAATCTGTTTGAACTGCTCTGGGTAGTGTACTCAATTTGTGATGCCTTAGCTAGTTGACTGTGTGTGGAGGGTGGAATTATGAATTTTTTAATCCTGTTTTCTAATTCCCTTCTCCTACACCACTTCCTTCAAGGAAGTGCCTGCCTCTTTTCCACACCCATAACAGCTGAGAGTTGGAAGCAGCACAAATAAAACTTGCTTTCCCATGTACATTTTTAGTGTCTGTAACTGGAATATTTGTTCTTTGTTTTCTGAGAGTCTGGTATTTACCAAACCACTGAGGAGTGACCCTTGGAGTTAAAAGTCCAGGCAGCCATCTGCCTTGATTAGAACAAATGCTGGCACAAATGACCAGTCTTTTGAGTTTGCTTCTGACGTGCTAAGATGGTTCTTTTGATGACCCAAATAAAGATGGCTTTGGTAAGTTCAGCCTAGTTTAGACCTAGTGATTCTATGTGACTGGAAATCTTTGACGTGCGTAAAGCAGAACTGGGTAATAAAAGGGAGAACTGAAGCACGTAAGTGGAGACAAGTACATATAATAGACGGCAAGCACATACTACCTTAGATGCTAGACCTCATTTTAAGAGCTCATAAACCATTTTACACGCTCTTTAAAAAAATGGTAATTTTTTTCCTTTTGTCACTTGCAGCTCATATGGTTGTATCTGTCTCTGTCCCTGTTGATTATCTTTCCTGAATTAACTTTTGTGATTGTTGTAGTCTGTGTTTTGGTACCAGGTTCTGACAGATAGAAACCTTGACTTATGTAAATTTTAAAAAATGTGTTCATGTGAGTTTCATTAGAAAATTTCTTTTTTGAGATTTCTTTTTGTTTTGTTTTGTTTTTAACAAAAAATATAAATATAGACTCTACTTGTTTTCTTACTGTGTCATGGAATGGCTTGGGGTGACCAGTGTGCTGCTGGCAAAACCTGAAGGCCTCAGAGGACTTGGCTTATTGGGCTGTAGAGCTCATTATAGTGTGTTTGTAGCCTCCAGTCTTTGTTCTGCTCAAAATTTCTAATTGGGTCAGAACAACATTCTTGTTCTCTGATGTTCAGTACAGCTTTTCTGAAAACATCCTTTTCTTGTGGCATAGCATGTTGGCTCTGAAAGATGAATCAATCCATGTCCTGTATGATGTCAAAAGCTGGTATCTCTTGCTGTGCTAAGGCAACTGATTTGTTTTATCCCCATTTGAAGTCATAGGAATAAAGTTTTGTGAAAGTGTCATTCCAGTAATTTCTTAGAGGCCTTTTATTTTTGTGTAGGAGCTTTTCTCAGGTTATTGGATAGTGTTTGAAGAACTCTGGGGAAGTCCAGCTTGTAAAACTGGGTGGGAACTAACTTTAGGATGGGTTTCTATGTTGAAATGTAACATCAGGGAACAGCTTCAAAGCACTTCAAATAAGGGAATGACATTCAACCTTGTCCTGTTAAGCAGTGGAGTGAGGAACCTCCATGTGCCTCAGCCTGGTCGTGGAGTCACCTTCACTTTGTGTGAAGTGATTGTACACTTACCTTAGAAGTGGGACATGTGCTGCTCGTCAGAAAATACCCAAAGTCTGACTGCCTACAGGTGTTGGGTATGATCTTTACAGGAAATGCTTGTAGACTGAGGGCTCCCTATATTGAAACAGCTGGATTTGGGTTTTGAGGACTTGTGTTTTGTCAGGAGGATTGTGGGAGATGCATGGATTTCATCACCCAGATAGCAAATGGAGCCTTTGCTGTTGTATGTCAGTTGGGTTTGGGAGGCCCGTAAAGGGAAGTGTTGCTTATATGACTGGCTGCATTAATGGGCACGCTCCAAAAAATTTGTCGTGAGAGTTTTGATTCTAGTGGGACATAGTACTTTTTACCATTGGAATAAAAGTACATTTACTTCTTTGAGAAACAGATTTTCTTTTGCTGTGCACGTAGAGTACCGTGTGGTTCTTTACAGCACGGTGACAGTTCTAAGACATAAAGAACACACAGCTAGTGAGTTGGTGCTAGGTGAGAAGGGATCGCTGCATTGGTTGCTGGTTGCTCGATGTGAAGATTTGTGCTATGAGGGATCTCCCTAGTATGTGGCTGTGTCAGGTATTTAAGCTAGTAGTTCTTGAAGCTTGTCTTACAATACAACAGCTATCCAGATGGCCTCCTATTCCCTCATCATCTTATAAGGGGGCAGCTGCCTCTTCCTTGGTATAATTTCCTTTTTTTCTTCCAAAGGAGAGAAATGATCTGTTTCTTGGTCTCTTTCTTTATGTTGGTGTTCATTCAGTGTAGGGACTCTGCTGTGAGTTGTGTATGACAGAGCAACAGAGCAGTATATTTGCTGAATTCTTATAGAGAAAAGGTTTTATTTTGTAGGTCTAGTGTTTTCAGTACTCATGTTGTGGCACTTAATAAATGGTTAGTAATAAACAACGTACACATTTTTTTCAGTACCTTGATATGAATTTGGGAAACAAAATATCTGTAACTGCTTCTGTATTTGTGTGTTTCCATGGTCTTGGATATAATTTGCATTTCTTCTCAAATCATTACTGGATCAAGTTTTTCTTGATATGCAAATTCTATGAACTGTTTGTATATATGCTTTGATCTTCTCCCTAAGAATGGGTTCTTGTATTTGCAACCAGGTTCATATTTGTTCTCTCTTTCTCCCACTTTTGTTATAGCTTGGAAGGAGAGAGTAGACAGGAAAGAGATGGAGGCCCAAAAGACTCACTCCCATATGGTGAGCAGAAGCCCACCAAATCAGGTTCGATAAGCATATTAAAACACAAACATCTTTTTGCCAGCATATTTGCTTGAGTGTTGAATTTTATGAATGGGAGCAGATCTAAATATCATCTTAAAATGTACCGTGGACAGTGCTGACGTTCCTTTTTTCCATCTGGTATAAAAGGGAAGCTCCAAACAATGGCAACCATGCCTTTGTCCTCCTGCTTTCCCATTCTTTGTCTGCATAATATGGAGCTAAAATAATTGCCAGTTTTGGCTTTAGCTTTTTTTGTCAAAATTGTCCTCTTTTTGCCATCTGTTCCACAGTCTTACCACTGCCCTGAAGCTGCACTTTTTGATACCTTTGATCACTTAGAAATTCATGAACATATTGTCGCAAAGACCATTTCTTTAGTTTTAGCTAAAAGTAAAATAAACCAAATCCTGGAAATGAAAACAGAGCTTTTTCATTTGTTGGAATAAAGACTTTTTTTAGTGTGGCTTCCTAAAGAAGGGAGGTTTATGGGATTGAGTCATTTGTCCATCTGCTTTTCGGTTCACCCTTAATAACTTTTGAACAATTTCATCCAGATTTGGTGGGAATAAAAGTCTCAAAGGTAATTGGTTTCCTGCAAGAAAACTGGAGGCTGGGTGGAGAGACAAAAATAGGTGTCCCCACTGTCTGCAGCATAAGCTTAACAATAATCTGTGCTTAGGCTTTTGCTAGCCAAGTTCCAAGTGTGTACTGGCTGCCGAGGTACTGCAGTAATCTCAGAGTTTCCAGAGCGTGTTACTGAGTCTCGCTTAGGCAGAAGCTGAGGGGCCGTGAAAGGGAGACAAGGGCATTGGGAATGTTGCTAGGGAACTGGAAATTTTAGGGAAAGGATGAAATCGATGGAAATTGGAGCTATCAGTAGTTTTAGGATTGGTGGACCAACTTGCTTTCAGATTCCATACAGTACTACTGCAGTTTATTGATCTCTGATTTCTCAGAGATTTGCCTGTCAAGGGTGCATCTGTGGTGTTTGCCTGGCTGTTAAATAACCAAAATGTAAGAAAGCATTTACATTGTGCTCAAAGAAACTCAGCATTCTGAAGTTGAGCTGGGCAGTTACTTTGGCAAATGTTTTATTCACACAAAATGCTGTTTTAAGCTAGACAGAACAAGCTGTTAATTTAGAAGGAATTAACTCAATAGTTTCTTCTGGGAAAAAATGGAGAAGAATGCTGCAAAATACGTTCCCATAATATTTTATTTTTCCAGTTTCAAGTCATTAGTTGAATGAGCGCTTTTAACAAATCAGGATGGAAAATGTAGGAGGGGTGACTCCTATAATGGGGGGTTATTTGCCTGGAATATAGGAGCCCTGCATTTCCAACACTTTCTGCAGGAACTTGAGTTTATACAACCAAATTCATTATGTGTATCACTTGCAAAATCTCTTGCATTTGACAGAAGTAGGGCAATGGACTTTCTTTCTTGTATATGCATCTGGTAAAATATTCATATTGCTGCATCCGTGGTGACTGTGGGAAGGAACCACCACCTGGAATTATTCATTGCCCATGTCTCTGTTTTTCATTGGTTTCTTTTGTCCTGGGCAAGCGCTGGAGATCCTGAGCGTACTTGCAGTCATGAGTCAGTGACAACTTCATGCTATTATTGTAAATAGCAACACGAACACTGTTCTTGTATGCATTTTTTTCATGGGCTTTGTCTTTCTCTCCCAGCACTCCAGCCAAGGAATTTACAGAGCTTCTGAGTCAGCAATCAGCTGCCTCGAGACAAAACATGCAGGATACTGCAGGCTTGCAGAATAGCTAACAAGGCATACAAATACCCTGGAAACCTGGCAAATAATTCTTGCCTGCCCTTGCTTTCCTCCTGTAATTTCCATGTTCTCTGACGTGTTGCTCGCGGGTTCCAACGGCTTTAGGTGTTTCCATCAAGAATGCAGAGTTCTAGGGAGTGACTAATTGCAGGGACTGAAGCCTTGTGATTTGACCTGTGGGCACGACTGACTTCACAGCCTGCATGAAATGGGATGCCGACAGAACTGCTATATTAGCATGCTGCTCGGGTTGTGCTGCGTAAAATGACCTGCTTTTGCAGGTTTGTCTCCTGGCTTGGCAAACCTTGAACATAAAGCAGTAAGTTCCTAGAATGAAAGTAGGTTGGATTTTAACTTCTGGATCTCTGTGAGCAGTGCAGAACCAGTGCTGCTTCGCTCCTGGGGTGAAAGAGTACAATAGAAGCAAGAGTAAGACATGAAACCTATGTTGTCCTTACATTTGGATATATCAGTAATGGACCGTGGACTAACAGACTTAAATTTCCACTCTACTGAATTTAGGTCATATAACTTCTATTGTTTTTTCTTAGGCAGTGTCAGTCACCTGAAGCACTGGTGTAAAGTGAATGTTTGGGCCGTAGAGTGGAGTGCAACAGGCGAGGGAAACATAACACAAAATGGTATTCAACTTGCAACATTGTGCTGATTAATGAGGCACATGGCTTTAGATTGTAGGTATTTTGTTGTATCTGTATTACACAGATGCACTGAAATTACTCCTTCAGCATAAGAGGTGATTTGTTGGAGCTCTTTGTAACATTCTTCTTGAGAACAGAAGAGGAGACACAGGCTTAAAGCACAGCCTCTTAGACATCTGCAGTAGTGCAGTAGTTACCCTGAGGTGCAAGCCCAGAGCATGTTTCCAGCTTCACAAGAGTGAAGTTAAAATTAAAAATAAGGAAAGCAGTTCTATCCTGCTTAGTAAGCAGTACTGATATGGACAGAGCATTACTATCAGCCAGTTAGGAAAACAGCTTCATGTGTACTGAGTCCTCTAAGGCAGTTGTCCTAATAAAGTCAGAATCACATTCTTCAGTATAACCCATTGTGGTACTGTGGCTACTGTAGGAAACTTTATTTTTGTTTTTAATAATAAACAGTTTGTGGCTGGGTATAAAGGTTTCCAGGTCTCCTTTGCTATTTCTAAATGTAAGCAATAAATACAATGTTAGGGTGAAATGCAGGAGTGCCCAAATAAACTGCTGCAGAGCTGTCATACAGGAGGGGAAGAGACACGAGCTGTAATGTTTGACTTGGCTTCCTGTCTACTGGAAGCAGGAAAAGAGCTGGTGAGAATTTAAAATGTTTTATTTCCTTTTTTACTTTAATACCCTTTGCAAAAAACCAAAGGACAAAAAGCAGCTCAGAAGTGCTTTCACTTCTATAGTTCCTGCATATGTTCCCATGCTGCCCTCATATTTGAAGACAAACAGAACTATTGTTTCTTAGAGAGCAATCTATTATATGTATGTACTTAGTATTATGTATAAAAGGAAGAAAGAGATTTCTTATATATAAAAGAAAGAGAGACAGGAAGAGAAAATATGTATTCTTTAAACGACATCTGCTATTTGTGACCCAAACAATTCATTCTGTAGGTCTGCAGGCTGCTTCTGAGGGATCCCAGAAAAGCAACTAAGAGTAGCAGACCTCCTGTTAGCATATTTAATCTGCTGGGGACCCCAGCTACCACCTAAAACTTTATAGGGACCTACATACCAAAAGAAGTTGAAAACCACAGAAGAGAGGAACTACTATGAGAATCTCAGGAGGATCATTCATCAGCCACATTTCACTCTTACACTGCTTACTTACCAACAGGAATTATGTGCATAGAGTCTAGGTAAGGCAAATGTTTATACTACTAGATGCAACACAGACAGGCATTTTTTTTCAGTCTTGACATCTTTCTTAAGCATTTGATTGCTATTAGCAAGTTTAACTTCTTTCTAGGATTGCAGTAGCCATCACTGGGTTTGTTATGTCACTGTACAAAAGCAGTGTTTGAAAGGACTCTGACACGTATCAGCTTGTGCTATGCCATCCTGTTTCCTCTTCTCTATTTATCATGAGCAAAGACACATGTCCTTTTAGAATGAAGGTACCAAAACTTATTTTACTGGTGGAATAGCGACTTCTAAAGTACTCTGTGGTAGTAGTGTTTTTAAGACCAGCATGTAACCATCACTGTGGTGCTGTTACTACAGTGATCTGGTTATCAGAGTGACTGCTACATTAGTAAGTCTATCTTTTTTTTAAAAAACCCTCTACTTACTTCCAAACATCGCATAATATCTGCCAGTTTACTTGTAACTTCTCTGCTGTTCACGTGAAATGAGTTTTGATAGGGACTGGCTCAGGTAAAGTATTTTGTGATTTAACAGAGGTGAGATGTCCCACTGTCTGCAGTGAGGCTCAGTGAGCTTTGGAAGGCCCTGCTTCAGTCAGCTTGGGTAGGACTTATTTAGGACTGATGCTTTATTAATTAGTTACTGAGAATCTGGGCTCTCAGTTCATCAGGTTTAGACAAGATTTTTTTGGGGAAAAAAAAAAAAAGCAAGCTTAGTTATGTTTTCTTCTTTTTATTTTATAGGTTAATAATGCTTGTAAGCCAGAGGTGAAAGCGGCTCAGCAGAGCAACATTGGGAAGTCTGGCAGACTGGAAGAGAACAACGGCCCACCAGGGCAGCTGCAAAGCGTGAAGCATGGAGGAAAGTAAGAATGAGAAGGTGAACCAGGCTCATGTTCTGTTTGACAGATTTGTCCAGGCTTCAACCTGCAAGGGGACTCTCAAGGCTTTCCAAGAGCTCTGTGACTACCTAGAACTAAAGCCCAAGGACTATCGTTCTTTCTATCATAAACTCAAGTCCAAGCTAAATTACTGGAAAGCCAAAGCCTTGTGGGCCAAATTGGATAAAAGAGGCAGCCATAAGGATTATAAGAAGGGGAAAGCATGCGCCAACACGAAGGTAAGAGATTTATTCATGATGATCAAGACAACTATTACCCAGTTTGTGTCTGGAATACACAATAGAAATGTCTCGATGTAGAGAGGTGTTTGGCTGGTATTAGTATAAGCCCAGGGAATATTTAGGAATGTTCTCACACATATTATTTATAATATAGTCTCAGTTTGTTAGCATTTGACTCTCAATCAAAAATTGCATTTGCTACTACCAAATCTGACTGCCCACCTGAACAGGAGAAGCTAAATGGAAATCCTTAGGAATGATGAGAATATTTGTAATTTATTCAGGAGAAGCAGCTTGCTAGTTTCTGTTTTTTACGGTTTTGTGGCATCAATACTATAGATGGGTTAGAAAACTGGTAAACCTTTAATCTTGTTAGGCTTTTTTTTACATTTTTTACTAAACAATAACAGGCACATGAAATTTGCTGTTGGAGTCTAGATAAAAAAATATGTATGTTTGGAAATTTCCAATTTTAATTTGAAAATTCTCATAGAATCATAGAATAGAATAATAGAATGTGTTGAGTTGGAAGGGATCTTTAAAGGCCATCTAGTCCAACCCCCCTGCAGTAAGCAGGGATATCTTTAACTAGATCAGGTTGCTCAGAGCCTCATCAAGCCTGGCCTTGAATGTCTCCAGGGATGGGGCCACTACTTCTCTGGGCAACCTGTTCCAGTGTTTCACCACCCTCATTGTAAAGAACTTCATCCTAATGTCTAATCTAAACCTACCCTGCTCTAGTTTAAAACCATTGCCCCTTGTCCTATCGCTACATGCCCTTGCAAACAGCCCCTAGCCAGATTTCCTGTAGGCCCCCTTCAGGTACTGGAAGGCCGCTAAAAGGTCTCCCCTGAGCCTTCTCTTCTCCAGGCTGAACAACCCCAGCTCTCTCAGCCTGTCTTCATAGGAGAGGTGCTCTAGCCCTCATATCATCTTCATGGCCCTCCTCTGGACCCGCTCCAACAGTTCCATGTCCTTCTTGTGCTGAGGGCTCCAGAGCTGGACGCAGTACTCCAGGTGAGGTCTCACGACAGCAGAGTAGAGGGGGAGAATCACTTCTCTGGATCTGCTGGCCATGGTTCTTTTGATGCAGCCCAGGATGCGATTGGCCTTCTGGGCTGCAAGCACACATTGTTGGCTCATGTCCAGCTTTTCATGTTTGGAAATTTCCAATTTTAATTTGAAAATTCTCACAAGTCTCAAGAAAAGTGAACTTTCTTGCCAATTTGGCAAAACATTCTATTTACCATTATTTAGAAAGTAATAATTTATATTCCAGGTTCAGAGAAAAAAAATGCTGTGGAAACTCATATCAATTCCTTTTAAAAGGTTGGTATGTGTGGTATTTACTGCAGGAATTCCTGCTTTTACACACATACCTCCCAGGTTTTTTTAATCTGAATTATTGTGAGCTGGTGTTTGTGTGCTGCACTCTTGCTGGACTGTACAGTATGTGATTATTTATTTGTTTTGTTGTTACTGAAAGCAGTTCTTTATATTATTCATTGAATAGGTTATTTTTGCAAATAATCGTACACTCTTCCTTTTTTAAAAAAGCAAGATAGTTCAGAATATCATAAAATTAGAACAGGATTCTGTCCTCCTTCATTGAGGACAATAGATGCTGCTTCTCTTGAATACTCACCTTTTGGGAGAAGGAAATATCTCAATAGGAGGAATTAATGACTAATTCCTCAATAGAGAACTGAGGAGGAAATATATCCTATTTAGGATACTTCAGTCATTTCAGATCTGTGGACTGAAGTTTCATTCCCAACTAGATACTAGAAAACTATGTTAGATTATTGATTGTTTATTCTGTTTCACTTTCCAATGGCCATTTTCATATGGATCGTGGCATTTATAATTAATTACTACAATAACACTTGGAAACATTACTAATGGACCAAGGTCCACTTGTCCTAGGTGTTGTATAGGTAATGTTTTCCTCAATAAGTTTACAATTGGTACATCAAATTATAGATAGCAGGTACATATAGATTAACTTGGAAAACGATAAAACAATTAGGCAATGTTGGTCATCATGGTGGCCACTAGCTTCAACACTCCAAAAGTCCAACCATTGTTAAGGTTTATATTTTTCAGGCAGCATAAGAAAGGAAGGACTTACAGGAAGACAGATGTAGTGATTTTTGTATGTATTTAGGAATAAACCTTCCAAGGACTATGGACATCATAGGGGAAAATTCAAAATTGTTTTTCTGAAAACTCGACTGCACTTTGCATTCATTGGATTCAGGAATTGGTCTTATTTTGAATGAAACATGATGGGTGGAACTGAAACAGGGTGTTGAAGGCTGTGAAATGAAGACAAGTGGCTTATGTTTCAATGAGAAAGAGATTGAGCAAGCTGTGGAAGAATGTAGAGGTATTTTAACTTATTTGAAGTAATAGACTAAAAGAGCAATTTTTCATCAGGGCCCTGAATATATCTTAGTGGGCAAGACTGTATTTGTTAACACTGAAGAAAAGATTGCATTGGTAACAGAGATGGAACATGAAAGAAGAGCTTTAATGGAAGCATAAGTGTATGACTTTGGTAGTGCTTCATTATGAGGATGTACAAAAAAATAGATATGAGTGGAAAGACATTCAGAAGATTGATTGTGACACCTAGAAGGGAAGTAAGTGGTGAGGTGAGTTTTCAGAAAGACATTAGAGCTCCGTTTTATCACGCTGGGCTTGAACCGACGACTAGGCAGCCATGAGGAGATGTCAGAAAGAGTGATTTTAGTTTGGACTAAACATAGTCAACTCTGAGTTGGAAAAGTTCTGTGAAACTACAACACTGACAAGCTGATTGAACCAGTGCCTGTGAATGAGGTGGTGCAAAGGCAAATTCTAGATAAAGATGATAAAGAGGTGACAGGCGAAGCCCTGTGGGAAGTTGGCAGTGAGAGGAGTGGGAGAAATAAGGGAAGTCCTTCAGATAGAGCTCTGAAAGAATAGCTGGAGAAATTGAAGAGTACGGAGTCATTAAAGAAATCAGAAAAGGACACACCCTCAAGAAATCCATATAGCCAATTGTCTATAAAACATCTCTTCAACATCAGTTGAAAAGCGGGTAAAAAGAGTAAAACATTCTGGGAGTGATGTTTGACTAAAGAGTTTGCTAGAGATTTTGTATAGTCCAAAAGCTTAGCCTATTTCGTGCACCAAAAGAAAGCTAGAGAGAGTGTAGGATAGAATTGGAGAAACGGGATCAAGAGAGTGATTGTAGAAGTGGTACGCAGTGATCTTGGAGACGAGATGGTGGTGAGATAAACAGAAAGACTCATGGGGTCATGTGTGACTCTTCCTTATTTAATGATGAGAGAGAAGCCTCAGAACTTTCTGGCGTTGGTGTGAAGGACCAGAGGGGTGAGAGAGGGTAATGGTTGCAGTGGACATGTCGGTGATCATGCTGAACTGGTCTTTACTAGAGGAAAGGGAGGGCTTATTCCATAGCTGCTCTCCTGTGTGGATGACAAGGAGAAGAAAGACAGTAGAAGAGAAGAGAACTATGGAAACTATGCTAAGGCACATGGAAAAAAAGGGGGTGATTGGTGACAGCCAACATGGCTTCACTAAGGGCAAATCATGCCTGACAAATTTGCTGGCCTTCTACAATGACGTTACAGTGTTGGTGGATAAGGGAAGAGCAACTGATGTCATCTACCTGTATTTGTGCAAAGCATTTGACACTGTCCCGCACAACATCCTTGTCTCTAAATTGCAGAGACATGGATTTGACAGATGGACCACTTGGTAGATAAGGAATTGGCTGGATAGCTGCACTCAAAGAGTTGTGATCAACGGCTCAATGTCCAAGTGGAGAGATCAGTGATGAGTGGCGTTCCTCGCGGGTCAGTACTGGGACTGGTGCTGTTTAATATCTTTGTTTGGTGACATGGACAGTAGAATTGAGTGCACCCTCAGTAAGTTTGCCGATGACACCAAGCTGTGTGGTGCAGTCAACACGCTGAAGGGAAGGGATGCCATCCAGAGGGACCTTGACAAGCTTGAGAGGTGGGCCTGTGCCAACCTCATGAAGTTCAACAAGGCCAAGTGCAAGGTCCTGCATGGGGGTTGGGGCAATCCCAAGCACAAATATGGGCTAGGCGGAGAATGAATTGAGAGCAACCCTGAGGAGGAGGACTTGGGGGTGTTGGTTGATGAGAAGCTCAACAAGAGCCGGCAATGTGCGCTTGTGGCCCAGAAAGCCAACTGCATCCTGGGCTCCATCAACAGAATTGTGGCCAGCAGGCTGAGGGAGGTGATTTTGCCCCTCTACTCTGCTCTCGTGAGACCTCACCTGGAGTACTGCGTCCTGCTCTGGAGCCCCCAACATAAGAAGGACATGGACCTCTTGGAGTGAGTCCAGCGGAGGGCCATGAAGATGATATGAGGGCTGGAACACCTCTCCTATGAAGACCGGCTGAGAGAGTTGGGGTTGTTCAGCCTGGAGAAGAGAAGGCTCTGGGGAGACCTTATAGCAGTCTTTCAATACTTAAAGGGAGCCTACAGAAAAGATGGGGAGGGACTCTTTATCAGGGAGTGTCATGATAGGACGACGGGTAACAGTTTTAAATTGGAAGAGGGTAGATTTAGATTAGATATTAGGAAGGGATTTTGTACTGTTAGGATGGTGAAACACTGGAACAGGTTGCCCAGTGAAGCTGTGGAAGCCCCATCCCTGGAGGTGTTCAAGGCCAGGTTGGATGGGGCTTTGAGCAACCTGGTCGAGGGGAAGGTGTACCTGGCCATGGCAAGGGGGTTGGAACTAGGTGATCTTTAAGGTCCATTCCAACTCTAACCATTCTATGATTCCATGAAAAGAGGAAGGGGAGTGGAGGCAAGCCAGAGAGTAATTTGTCAGTATTTCTAAGAAGCTGTTGGTGAGATGCTGTATAGAAACACAAGTAAAAAGGTTGAATGGTGAATAAATTAAAGGTGGCATGCCCTGTGCCACAACACAGAAACATATAGGACTTTGGTTTTGTGATTCACGCCATTTTGAGTAGTGGAAGTAGTAGCTGAGAGAAAGTGAAATTTAGTTAAATTTTCTTTTTGTTAGTATGTCTTAAAGAATATCTACCTGTGATGATAAATGTTTTTTGTACGGCTATACATATAATGTTGAAATTTTGTATGGCTATACATATAAAATTTGTTGAAAATTTTAATGTAAAGAAATTATAAAACATATGTATCCTTTTTGTATTTGTCATATATGTTTCTGTTAATTACTTGTTTCCTGACCTAATGGTATCTGCCATTAAATGTTCATATGTAATTTTGAAGAGATAATCATAACTATTCAAAGTAGAGGCCTTTTGAGAACTGAATCATATCTGATTTGATGTTTCCTATCTCACTTAGTTTTATATTCCTAATGTTTAATGTAGTTTGCAAACCACTGATTAAAAAATACAAAAATTTAAGTGTTCACATGGAGATGATAGAATTTAAAATAAAGACTTGGGTTTTAGCCATGTTATCATTACAGAAGTCAGTCATTTCTTTAGTAATTTCAGCTTCTATACACTTGAACATATACCAGTTTTGAAGTTCTCATCTTCTGTAGCATAGCTCTTACTTGCCTATTTAAAAATTGGTCAGGGGTGAAGCGCTGTGACTGAAGTTGGGCAGCAGTTAGGGAGTTAGTGCATCACATGGCCAGCGTCCAGGTTAACCAGAATTCAGATAATCAGCATTCATGAAAGCAAGACTTGAATGTGATGGGTTGTTCAGATGTAAATAGTTACAAATGGTGCTCTCTCTTCATTGGTTATACAGAGAATACAGGATGGCAGCTTGTGTTTAGTGTTCCATTATCATGGTGTTGTTACCGAAAACTTAATATAATCTGCCTGAAAGATCTTGAGCAAGAGGTGTTTCTGAGGGGTGAGACAGCTTTAGTGCATGGAGTTGCAGCAGTTTCTTGGAGTCATTGAGGGGAAAGGGAATAAGGAGCAGCAGTAGCTGCTTTTATTTACTTGGCTGTACTTGGCATCTCATGTAGTTACTGCTGCCTGTGAGAGTATCAAGGTAGGTTTCTACGAGACATCTGAAACTGGAAGAAGTGTTAAAGGTGGAAAAGGGAGCAGAATCTTTTCTTGTGTTTTTAATTGTACTTAAAACTTGCTGTGTTTTATAACAAGATAATTTAATATTTTTGTGATCTAAAAAAAAAAAGGCAACTTTGGCCACGAATTACTTCACTGAGTATCATGTATTTTACATCCAGAATATCCAGAGTCTTAAACATAACCTAGATATTGTTAAGCACATCCTTGTTTGGGGGCAGGAGGGAAGGTTGTAGAGAAAAAAATGTTTGTACATTTCTATGACAAAATTACAGGCAATTAATTTATAATTTGATTACATAGACCTGAGTTTAGTACAATTCCTTTGCTGTTGTGTACTCTATTGTAACTATTTTATATTGGGAAAGTTATCAAAGAATAAGTCACCCAACTCAATGTGGTCTTGTTGCTTATTGAATCCAGTCTCTTTGAAGACTGTAGTTGTCAGATGAGCAAAATTATTACCTGAATAAACATGATATGCTCAGCTAATTTTCTTACAAGTTTAAGTAAAGAAAGACTAAGTGGTGTTCGAGAGTTATACTTGCCCACAAAGAAAACAATATTAAATTGGAAAAATATATTAGATCCTAAATGATTATCCCTTTTAACAAACAGCAAGTTGGACATCTGTTCAATATACAAGTCTATTTTGAAATTTAATAGCTCAGTGGCTCGGCTTGCTTTTTCTCCCATATGCCTTCAGGTTCCTGAAGCTACTAAAGAAGCAGTGCCATTATTCTTCCCTTCCCTTTCCTTTAGACTTGGATCTCTGCCCTCAGATTTATGTGATTTCTTGTCTTATACAGTAGTCTTACTTTGAATTTGTGTGTCAGTTGTTATGTCATCACTGCTGTAACTTGTACTGTTCCATTCATCATTCAGACTTTATATTTGCAGTTTCACATCATTTGCAGAATTTATGCCCCAGTGAATAACTGGTGAAAATGTGGGGACCTGTAAAAATGGGCATATGGGGATGACCAAAGAACAAAGAGCTTTGCTTTAGAATACTCTGCTTATCAGAAGGTTGCATTCTAGTTAAGTTTTAACATACTTAAGAATTTCTTAAAGGGCTTTGTTGTCCAGCCATAAGGGTATGTAAGGATCTGGAAAATACTCACATGGCAGCACTAGTCACCACTGTAGCAAGATCTTTATTCTGTGGGTCTGCTTTATACTCAATAGAAATCAAAGTGCAAAAATGATATGACAAAATGGACTGTGTACTATATTCCTGTAAAGGCATGTAAGCGTGCCAGCTTTCTTTGTGGAGCTCAGTTGCTGTGGATAAGAAGTGTCCACTGTTTATCTTGTTGTTTTAATCTTAAAAGAAATGATCTTGCTGTATCATTTGTTTTTCTGAAAGTACTTTCAACACTAGATATGCAAGTATTTTACATTCTCAAGTTGTTTATTAGCCTCAGATAGTCTTTCTGAGTAGAGTGGAAAAAAGATATGAGAAGATGAAAGACTTTTGATATGACAAAGGTCAGGTTGGAGAAAACGTATTGTGATAACAGTTGTCTAGTCACACGAAGTTCACATTTACATTATTTACTTTCTTGAAGTTTCCTTTGCTGCAATAGTAGAAACACCAGTATAGGCCTAAGAGCGCTCTGACTTGACTACTGTCTGTGCTCCTGTAAATGATCTAGCATCTCTTGTATTTATCTCTTGTATTTATCTGTATTTATCATTGCTATGCTACTCAGTGATGAGGAGGAATTTTTGGTGTTACTGAAGATTATCTCAAGACAGGCCAGCTCAGGCTTTGGAAGATGAGAGGAAAACACTACATCACCTTTTCTTTAAGAAAAAAAATCACATGGATGGAATGAGGGGGAGAAACCTTCAGAAATATTGCTGTTCGCCAGGTGCTTATATAGCTTGGAGACTACGCCTTGGCATCTCTTCTTAAAACAAGAGTTTAAAAGAGGCAGGTGACTTACCTGCTTCTCCGAACTTTTTACTGCTCTGTGATACGCTTTGTTTTCAGGTTGCAGTAAGTGCTTTAACATATCAGTGGCAGAGCATGGTGGGTAACAACAGAAAGGCTGATCTGAAATTTCAGCTTATGTTGCAGACAATGAGCACTTACTCCTAAGAGCTGTGGGGTGCTTGGAAGCTGTGGTAAAAGTATCTTTTTCCTCCTAGGACTGTAAAGTTACTCTGTGCTGGTTGTTTTGCAGTGTCTGATAATTGGGGCTGGACCCTGTGGCCTTCGTACAGCCATCGACCTGTCATTCCTAGGAGCCAAGGTGGTGGTCATAGAAAAGAGGGATGCCTTTTCCCGCAATAATGTGCTGCATTTGTGGCCATTCACCATACATGACTTGAGGGGTCTTGGCGCCAAAAAGTTTTACGGCAAATTCTGTGCAGGATCCATAGACCATATCAGTAAGTACAGTTGCTGCTAGACACAGCAGCACTTGTTCTTCATAGGGGAAAGGTGGGTGAGGGCATGGGGGTAACTCATTAAAATTCAGTGTACACGAGTCACTGCTCTCAAGTCCCTATGGTACAACTCAGCATTACCTTTGCATAGTGCATTTCGGGCTAGACCTAGATATGAAGAAAATACATTGTGACATGAGGTTATCACACATGCAATATATACTTATCATTACACCTATCACTTTCCAAGGTGCATCATTTTCCTAAACTATGGATAATTTTCATATTTTTGCTGTTACATTCCTGCAGCTGCCACTTTATTCTGTTTCTCTTGAGCACTGTAAGCGACTTGTAAAAAAGAAAAATTACTGAATGCTTTTGAACATTCTTGTGAATGTTGATCTGGAAAAAGGAGGAACGATTTTGGCGTTGTTAATTTTTGGAGGAGTGATGAAGCTATTTTCAAAAACACTGTCAGCCTATGAATAAATTTTGATTAAATAGAGGTTTACGTATTAAAATTGGGAATAATTTTGATGATGCTCAATTCTGAGAAATCAGTCTTCTTTGAAACCTTAATGTTTTGTTGGAGCAGAAGTAGTTATTTTTCCATTTTTTTTTTTTCAAAAATTTATGGACATGGTTATCATGGTTTGGGGTAGGTTTTGCCCACCAGTCTGTGTTCTCCGCTGGGCATAAGTGGGAAGTATAAAGTGGCATAAAAATAGTAGATAAGATTTGGCTTCTTGTCCAAAGCAAAAACTGCCTTTTTTTTCCCTCCCTGGGCAATGAATGGTAAAACTGGAAGATCTTTGGAATGTCAGTCTTGCAGATTTCTTTTTCCCTTCCAATTTCTTGTCATTTTTATTCTTCCAGTACTTTATGCATGTTGTCTTCTTTTGTATCTGAGCACAGCTTAGTGTTTAGGTGGAACATTTTTCATTTCAGTATCTGTAACATCACAGGAAGGTGTCTTCCTTCAAATTAATAGAGTTTGCATGCTGTCATTTTCATACCTGCTACCTACATTAACTGAAGAGAAAAGAGGTAGTGAGGAACTTCAGAACTTACTATGCCCTCATTAACCCAAAGGTGTTAGGATGAATATGCAGTAGTATTAAGCTAGGCTGATCAAATCACTGGTTGCCATCTGTGACAAAAGGGCAGTCTTGCTTGTGCTGTCTTCCCTCCCTCTGCTGCAGTGCATGTTGTGGTTGTTTCCCGTGTTGCTGATTTGGGGACTGAAACATAAAAAAATTAGTTACTTTTTATTCTTTGAAAGGGGTTGGCGTTTCAGCTAGAGAGAAGTTTCTTGGCGTGCTGTGATACTACACACCAGTGCTGCCTGGATGAAGTCCTGGGAACGCAGTGGGGAAAAAGAAAGTAGCAGCTGACCTTTCAATCAGTTTATCAGTAATGTCAAACAGAGACCTGTGGGCACTTTTGCTCTTTTCTTTTTCTTTTCTTTCTTTATCATCTGTTTTTTTTGCAGGTATCCGTCAGCTCCAGCTTATCCTTTTGAAGGTTGCCTTGATCTTGGGAATAGAGATCCATGTGAATGTGGAATTTCAGGGGCTTGTTTACCCTCCGGAGGATCAAGAGAATGAAAGCAAGTAGCATTGAAATGGGTAGTCGAGAAAGGGGAAATTATGTAGGATACACAGACTCCAGCTCCTTAACCCTGCTTATTTATGACTCTTAAGTCCTTTCCTCATGCTCCATTAATGAGAGTAATTATTAATACACTTTTGCTTGAATTTTTAGTAGGATTTATTCTTTCTATTTACAAATCCAAATTAGTTACTGTATAAATTACCTGAAGTACTACACAGAAATAGAACATGACACAGTAGATCGTAATTGCTTCTAAAATATTTAAGCCTATTACACTTAGAAGACACCTCATTAAAACAGCACCTTTCCTTGCATTCACTGAAGATATTTATATCAGTGAATGATCTGTGTTATGCTTTTTGTATCTTTGTGAAACCTGTTCTCTGATTGCCATGAGAGATGGTGGCTTGTTTTTTGGCATCCTGTTGACTGAATAGGTAGTAGAGAATCTATAAAGGTTGTAGTGATCCTTAAAGGTAACAGTCAGGGGGTTTTACTGGAGCTGTCTCTGCCTCCAATTCACACAGAATGGCTGTGCAAGTCAGCAATAGCTCTGTCAACAATATAGCTGTCCTGCAGTGTATCTTTACTGACCATGGGAGGAAGGTATTAGGGATAGTAAGAAGTGGTTTTATGTATTTGTTCTATTATGAGCACTGTTTATATTGTCATTGACTTGGAGTTTATCAACAGGAATAGGTTGGCGTGCATTGGTCCACCCAAAAACCCATCCAGTATCTGAGTATGAGTTTGAAGTCATCATTGGAGGGGATGGCAGGAGGAACACCTTAGAAGGTAATGATAGTGTGTCCGTAATTCACTTTAAGAATACAACTTATTCTTAAGTCGGTTAGAACAAAAATGGCCTTTAACATCCCAATCAAAATCTGGAAAGCCATTTGACTAGTGAAACGGGAGATTAAAACTCCATGTAAAAATCCAGTTGTATCAAAGACCTGTGGGTTGTCTTTTTCCTCTTCCTATCCACTAGCAATAGAATTAAGTGTGTTGACCTGGATAAATTTTCCTGCATTTTTTCTTTAGTTGAGTAGTGTTGTAGCTCTTATTTTTGAGAGTAGGAATTGAAGTGTTGAATATTATTCTGTGTAGAAGAGAATTCTATCTTAATATTTTTGATGCAAGTTGCACTTTTTGGAAAAGAGATAAGAGAGAGACAGGAGCTTTTTCCCTAAACAAGAGCTTTTATTTTTGTGATGAAGCAATTGTTGCTTTCTCTGTGGAGCAGTCTGTAATTCATCAGATCCATTCTGTCTTTATTTTGTGAGAGCATCTGTCTATGGCATGCTGAGCCTTCTCTGAAGGGGGTGCTCTATTTTTCAGTGTTATTACTTTATCCTTCCTGTAGGGTTTCGCCGAAAAGAGTTCCGTGGTAAACTAGCAATTGCTATCACAGCAAACTTCATCAATCGCAACACCACAGCTGAAGCCAAAGTAGAAGAGATCAGTGGTGTGGCCTTCATATTCAACCAGAAGTTCTTCCAGGATCTGCGAGAAGCTACAGGTTTGCCAGCAATTGCCAGATTTCCAATGAAAACTGTTTGTCTTTATTATTACAACTTTGTAACTCAGGTATCATGTTTAATCAATAAATGAACATCTTGTGCAAGGAAGTCAGCCATTGCTATCTCTCTTTGAAATCTGATTTCCCCATTTTTACAGCTGTTCTATACAGCTGTACAAAGCAGAGGTGTATCATTTAGAAGTGTGTCATTTTTGTTCAGAAGTGGAGAACTTACTTCCCTGAAGGTTTTCAGGAAATCTGAGCCCTAAATAGGAAAAGTCTGAATCCGGAGTTCACTTTCCTGCATCTGAATGCAAACCTTAGAGTGATGATAAATATATTTTTAAAAAGAGTTAGCTATATGCAGGTGAAATGTGCCATTTGTGGTTTTGTTGAAGATTCATATTTTAAAGCCATCTAAAAGCATGGGAGAAAGCTGCTTGGCACTCTCTCTAAGGCTTTCTAACCATGTAGTTTCAATTTACTTTCTTCCGATAGAGCTCTTGTGTTACGCATAACACGTAACTTGTTCCTTCACTACCATGTCTTTTGTTCTGTCACAAGGTATTGACTTGGAGAACATTGTCTACTACAAAGATGATACACACTACTTTGTCATGACTGCCAAAAAACAGAGCTTGCTGGAAAAAGGAGTGATACGGCATGTGGGTATTAACTTCTCCTATATCCTCTATAAACTAAGATTTTGGTACAATTTGCTTTCAGTATGCTGAAAGAAGGGAAACACTCTTTTCTTTCACCACGGAATGTTTTTATACAAGCACATTTTAGACCACAAATACATGTGGTTAATGCCCTTCTCTGAAGTATTTTGGACCATCATAAGAGTGTTACAAGATCAGTCCTCTCCAAAATTCTATTCCTTTGTAGATTTGGGGGTTTCTTTCATGTTAAGATAAAATATGCTTAAAAAGCCTTTGATAGCTTAGTTGAACTTCCTTCATTTTAGGGGAACGAAACAGCAAGGAGTGAAGAAAGTATTGGAAATACTTCTAATTCTGACGGAAGCTGATTTAAAATTAGTTTGGCCACAAATGAATAAATAAGGACTGGAGTCTTGTGCCTTCTGTCTGAAGCGTGTGAAGAGAAACACTCAGAAGTTTCTTAGCCCACAGTCAGAAATGCTAGTAGGATTGATTACTGTTTGTAGTAAGAGATATATAAATTTTCTTTTGGAAGCATAAACACAGATAGGAATGAAAGAAATTAGAGGGCAAACCTGTATCAATGGATTTGTAGGACTTGTATATACTATTGTATATACCAGTCTTAAACTTGTGCTTTTGACTATTTCACTTTTAATTTTCTCTTTTTGGCAGGATTATGCTGATACAGAGTTATTACTCTCACGGGAGAACGTGGACCAGGAGGCTCTGCTAAACTATGCCAGAGAAGCAGCTGACTTCTCCACTAATCAGCAGTTGCCATCACTGGACTTTGCCATCAATCACTATGGCCAGCCAGATGTGGCCATGTTTGACTTCACGTGCATGTACGCATCGGAGAACGCAGCGCTGGTGCGAGAGCAGAATGGCCACCAGTTACTTGTGGCATTGGTTGGGGACAGTCTCTTAGAGGTTTGTGTTTTAAAGTTATCATGTGTAAACAGTGAATTGAAGCAGAAGCACAAGCCATTGCACTGATCACCAAAATACGCGATACCTATAAGATAGTTACTATAACGAAAGCTGCTGTTTATTATATAATAAAGTGGGAAGTTTGAAGGAAGGGTAGGAGTGGTGGGAAAACAGAATATTTAGGATGGCAATGATCTTCCTTGAGAAAATGTATGCAGAGATTTTTTTCTGAATTTATGTCTGTTCCATCTGCTTCTTATTGGGACGATTAGATTCTATACAGAACCTACTGTAGGCCTGTTAATAATTAGCATTTTGTAGTTCGATAAAAAGTCTGGTCTTGAAGAGAAGCTGTTGAGGCACTCCAGGCTATGAATTGTTGTTGGAAATAGAGGAACATTGGCTTTGGGGAAGCACATGAGCAATTCACTGTACATCTGGCTTCCTCTAGCCCAGCGGGAGTGGAGCTTTAAGCTAATTACTGAGCTATAATTTCCCAGCAGATTACCATCTGAATATATTCTTGATATTTGTTTAAAATTTTTGCTAACTGATGCTTTTCATTTCTCTTTTTTTTTTGTGTGTGTGTTTGTGTGTGTGTGTGTAAACTGTTAGCCATTTTGGCCAATGGGAACTGGAATAGCCAGGGGATTTTTGGCTGCAATGGACTCTGCTTGGATGGTACGAAGCTGGTCACTCGGAGCTAGTCCTTTGGAAGTTCTTGCAGAGAGGTAATAGAGAAAATGAATACACTTTCAGTTCTAATCTAATACTCCAACATCTCATAATTCATTCCAGTTTCTTCTAGTACAAATATATAGACAGAATGGGGGATACAAATTCTCACTGTTTTTAGTGGACGCTTGTGGATATAATTTAATCGAAGAAAAAATTTCCTGAGGAGTGGATAAACTGAAGTATATTTATAGAGGAATAAGAAATGTTGCAGGTGTTCTTGGTCCTAATTTTAAAAGATTAGTCGAAGAGTCTTTTTTTGGTGCTTACTGATATTACATGGAAAAAGTGAGCCTGACTTACTCTCACCAGCCTTGCAATAGCAAAGCATATGAAGATCCCCGGAAGTGTTCAAGGCCAGGCTGGATGAGTCTTTGAGCAATCTGGTCTAGTAGGAGGTGTCCTTGCCCATGACAAGGGGATTGGAACTAGATGATGTTTAAGGTCCCTTCCAACCTAAACCATTCTATGATTCTAAGATATAGGTGCCTTTAAAGCACGAGACAAAAATTCTTGCCATCCCCTATTATCTTGTAGATATGTTTTATGATTTTCTTTTAAGGAAGCTAAGACCTGCTTTTATTTCACATTCTCCTGAATTGATCACTTTGTTTCATATAAGCCAAACAACATCTTGTGTTTCTTTGGAATATTGAGTTCTTGATGTTTATATTATCTTTGCTTGAATGTTGTTTTGGTGACTCAAGGTGATATCTTGGAGATCAGAACTTAGGTAATTAAAAGATGGAGTAAGTAAAAGCAAGGTCTAATAGAACCTATTTTAAATTTAAGCGACTGCAGCTTCTGACGATCAGGAACTGTAGTATCATTTAAAAAATTGTAACAATGGTACAATGGATATGTAGAGTTCCATTTGTTTGAATTTCAAAAAAAAAGGTGAGGATAATAGCGTTGCAGTTAGAGCCAGATTTCCATCACCTTTCCATTAGGCATTTGCAGACGGCAATGAGATCTTCCCTGAGCCTTCTCTTCTGCGTGCTGAACAAACCCAGTTGTCTTGGCCTCTACTCACAGGGCAAGTGCTCCGGACCTCTTGGTGGCCCTCTTCCTGAGTTGCTTCAGTGTCTCAGTGTCTTTCTTGTACAGGGGAACCCTTTCAGTTATGCTTAATGTATTGTTTTCTTTCCTCCTTTTGATTTCTGGAGTTGTATTAAATTGCAGATTTTAATACACTTATCCTGAAATTTAGGTATTCAATGTCTGTTAGATTTCTAATTTGAATGTTTATCTCTGCAGGATTGACTTAGCAGTATTAGTAGTGACGCATCTCTTTAAAAAAACCAGCCAACAAAAAAACCTCCAAACAAACCACAAAACCTAAACCAAAGAAACAATCAAAACAAAACCCAAACCTTTTTTTAAATTTTATTTTCCCAAGGGAAAGCATTTATAGGCTACTGCCTCAGACCACCCCTGAGAATGTGAGTAAAAACTTCAGCCATTACAGCATTGATCCAGCCACCCGGTATCCCAATATCAACGTCAACTTCTTGCGGCCACAGCAGGTAACTGGACAAATGGTACTACTGAATGCTTGCAGTCTTCATTGTCTTTCCTTAGGTGAAGCTATGCTAATGTTTTGGGGAGAGATAGTGACCTAATGTGACAGTATAGTGTGGAAGCAGTCAAAAGAAGATATATCAGTCAAGAGTAGACCTCTGTACTTTAACAAAACCCTGTTTAGGAATTTTTGATTTTGACGAAGTTTTAACCTTGCTGTAATGATATATGGAAACTGTGTATGTGCGTGCTTGCATTTCCTTTGTAATAATCTAGTATAGCAGTCTGTCATTGCAATTTGCAGTCAGCTAGACTGTTCAGCACTGCCTAGCTGTTCTTTGTTTTTCTGGGGTTCTTGGACTAGAGATTTCTGCTACATAAGTGTACTTGTCTTCCTTTTTGTGCCTTGGGATGGCTCCTTGTCTTGCTCTCTCTGTATGGATCTTGGGTGCATGGCATGTTGGTAATTTTTAAATTTTTTTTATTTTAGGTACGCCACTTGTATAATACAGGAGACTTGAAAGACATTCACCTGGAAATAGAGAACTTTGTGAACTCCAGGACACCAAAGCTGACTCGGAATGGTAGGCCTGGCTACTGCTCATTCCTTTCAGTATTCTGGAGCTGGATCAGTGCAGGACATAGAGCAGCAAGGCTCTAAAGTATTACTTAACCAGTCTCTTTTGGTTTAGAAAAAGTATGCAGCAATTGTTTTGTCGATAGTCTGATTTTCCAATTTTTCAAGTTTCAATTAACATGTAAAGATATTTTTGTTTGCCTAATTTCCATTGCTTAATAATGCTGTTAGTTTCTAAACATACTTGCTTATGCAAGGATTTTTTTCACCTCCTTTATCCTATAACAACGTCATTACTTAAAGTGCACAAGCCTAGCCTGAATTCACTCTTAACAGTAAACTCGGAATTCTTACAAACATAACAGAAGTATTTCTTGTGCAGTCTTTCATGTTCATGCTTTCCTTTAATCTCATCTCTTAGCTTAACTGAATGAAACGTGATTTTGCTTGCATTATTCTGAAAGTTACATCCTTTGTGATAAGCATTTCAGTATCTGTCTACTTGTCCTGTACCCTGAGGGGTATGTTGAACTTTTCCTTTTGCACACCTTGGTTTTGGATGTCCAGATAATGTCTGGGGACTCTCAGAATGGCACTTTGCTGCTAAACCTCCCCTTCACTGCTGAATAGCTATGTAGGCTTTTGATTTGTTCTTTGACCTGCAACCACGTCCCTTTAGGCTGTAATCTTGTCAGATCTTGCAGTAAGGCAAGGTCAAAACAGGTCAGTGCTTTTAAAGGAAAGCTTTCAAGAGAAAAGAAAAGTTGCAGAAGTACATTTGTAGTTCTTCCATTAGAAATAGTATATCTGGACTTTAGAGAGCATTTGTGCTACTATATATCCTTTTGATCATATTTAAAATAAGCCTTTGTGAGTGTTTTATAATTCCTGGGGCTCTTTTACGAGAGCTAGGGTGAAAAGCCTGGCAAGTTATAACTTAGATAATTACTTTTTAGCAAATTAAAAATCCTTTCTTGGATCTAAAATAGATAAGAGTCTTCTTTAAAAAAAATAAGAATTGTGTCCTGTATTGCTCATTGTATAAGGAGCTTGTTGTTTACATGAACGTTTTATTTGTTGATTCATGATTTTTATGTTGATTTTAGAATTCATGAGAGATGATGTACATTTCTACTTAAAAATATGATTTGTTACAGAGTCTGTAGCTCGCTCCAGTAAATTGCTCAGTTGGTGCCAGAGGCAGACCGATGGATATGCTGGTGTAAATGTGACAGATCTCACGATGTCATGGAAAAGTGGCCTAGCGTTGTGTGCCATTATCCACAGATACCGTCCAGACTTAATGTGAGTAACTGGCCATTTTGAATAACTAGGAACAGCAGAACATAGTGATATTTAGAACTAATAGTATGGAGACTGAGGCAATGCGTTTGTGACTTATGGAGGAATGGATTTAAATTAATTCAATTAAACTTGATAGAAGCTAATATATTCACCAGCAGCGTGGAAGGTCATAATAGCTTGATGAATATGAAAATAAATGTGTTGTCGTTTTCCCTTCTGGATGATTTGACAGAATTAAGCTTCAAATTGGTACTGACTAGAAAGCATTATTGACTGACAGCTCTTTTCTCTGTGAAGTTAGTCAGGAATAGTTTATAGCTTCAGTTAAATTTCTCATGAACAAGTCTCTACACAGTCCTTTATGAATCTCCTGTTTAACAGTAACTCTTTTTAGACTTTTAGGCTGCGCTTTTTAGAAGTAGTAACCCACGTCTAAATAGAGATGTTGCTACTGTTTGTGCACTAACATGCTGATTGGATGAATGAGGCATCTTCTTACATGATAAATTGGGTAAAACAGTGCCCAGATTCTAGAATAAGAAAATACTGGCTGGAAGAAGTAACAGGAGCAAAGACTCTGGTACTTTAATTGAAATCTGAAATGGCTTCAACTTCCCAAAGGGACATTAGAAAAAATAAACGATAGAGTTGTATTTAAAGATATAGTCTAATGTAAAGCATGCTGAAAAATTACTTGATTATTCCTTTCCACGTGTACCAAATTACTTCTCTGTTGGTGTACTTAAGTTAACCTGAGCTACTCTGTTTAATATCTGTATAGCTTGTGGAGAGTTCAGATAGCTTTTAAAATGGTTTATATAACTCTCTACAAGATATAGCTTTTTATATAGTTCTACAAGTTTTGGGAAAAGCCGGTAGAACTAAAATATGGATCAGTCAAGAAAAAAGAGGACAAAAGTGTAGACTTAATTTAGTTCCAAGCACACAGAAGATTTTAATGTAGGGGAAAACAGTACAGTCTTCCAGCAAAGGTGGAAGTGAAGAAATATTTCAGAGGATAATACAATTTTTAAGAAGAAAAATAAAAAAAGAATACATTTGAGCCAAAGTTCACCATGATCAAGTAGCATCAACTCTGCAATGGGAAAAGGTTGCTGACAAATAAAGTTGACAGATTTCAGAGAGAGGGAAAAAAAAGGAGATGGATCTCTGACTTCTTTCAGAAGACTGATTTCTACTTGGTTCAGTGCATGCTATCTTTCTGCCCTTTGCAGAGATTTTGATTCTTTGGATGAGCACAATGTGGAGAAGAATAACCAGCTGGCCTTTGACATAGCTGAAAAAGAGTTTGGAATATCTCCCATTATGACTGGAAAGGAAATGGCATCTGTCGGAGAGCCAGATAAGCTGTCAATGGTGATGTACCTCACGCAGTTCTATGAGATGTTCAAAGACACCATCCCCTCTAGCGGTAAGGAGTTTGGGGCAGGTCTTGCAGATTTAAAGACAGCTTCAGGATGAATGTGTGTGCTTCAATTATCTTCATGCTGCTTCTGCATAAGCTCATACTAGTCACTCACTAACTTAACATTGCAGAAGTTCACTTCTTACTGGTGCTGATAAAGACCATGCTAACAGCATCAGGAGCAAAAAAATGAGTTAATACAAAATAATATTCTGAAAATAATGTTGTCAAATTCTAAACTCACTTCAGCACTACTAGATAACTTTTCTGCTTTCTGGCTATTATTAGGGGTTCACCTGTCTTGGCTAACGTGAGATGCCTTGCTAGTAGTTGTTTAGTAGGTAATTTCAAAACACTGGCCAAGTTTTATATCTGTTTACTCTCTGTGAATGATGAGAGTAACTTCAGGCTGATGAAGAATGAAAGATCTTTGATCTGAACTGAAAGATGTAATTGCCTAACACAAATCAATGTGGCCTACCTTTAAATATTAGTTATGTTGTTATACCTGTTTCTGTATTACTGATGATCTTAATTCAAGTCTATCATTCTGGTGGGAGAAAAATTGTGTTTAATAGCCTTTTAAAAATATAGCATGTATCAGGTATTATTTCCAAATATGTTTCTTAAGAATACTGATGATCATGATGCTCTTTAAATATGAAAGTAAATAGAGTAAACAAACCCAGTATTTATTCTGGGTGCTTATAAACCCTGAAGGGAGAATTGATTTTGGCAAAATTAAATAGCAGAGTAGCTGAGAAAAGTATTCATTCTGGACATTACAATCATTTTCTACAGAGAATTTAAGAAAAAGAGCATTATGTTAAAAAAAAAAAAATCAGCGAGTCCTTCAGTTGTCTATATAATAATAGCACGACAGAAATAATTTCTTGGCATTCCCTTGTCCTACCTTTTTTTCTAACAGATACTCTGGACTTGAATGCAGAAGAAAAAGCTGCCCTAATTGCCAGTACCAAATCACCCATCTCTTTTCTCAGTAAACTGGGACAAAGCATCTCTCGGAAACGCACTCCAAAGGTAACCATACCACAGTCTTACATACATACTTGTGTCTGTTAGGCTGCTGCCCAAGTAGGTGGTACTAAAAATATATGTGTAAGTGTGTATCTGCTATGTGTTTATGAAAGACTATGTGTTCATCAGCTCTTGGCATGGGACAATACATGGCATTTGTAACTGCTGAATTACGTCCGTAATATATACTCGCAATTAGTGGTATATTTCAGTCTTTAAATCCTAGCCTTGCAGTAGTGCTTGGGGATATATTTTGTATTGGAACATAACGGGTTTCTGAGTTCCCAGTTAGTTTAAACTGTTGAAGGACGTCCGATTTGAAGGTAAGAATACTCTTAAATGGAGAATGAGCCCAGAGAATTAATCAATTGTGTTGCAAAGCTTAAGTGCACTGATGACATTTATCTCAGGCCACAAAGGTATGAGAATCCTTATCTTTGTTTTTTTTTCTTCTTCCTTCCACTTTCAGGACAAAAAAGAGAAGGAACTGGATGGTGCAGGAAAGAGGAGAAAAACCAGCCAATCTGAGGATGTAAGTATTACAGTGAGGAAGGTGTCAGGGAGGAAAACATGTGGTAGGTGCCTTGTTCTCACTTCAGTCCTTTCATTTTCTATATCCAGATGGGGTTTATAGAAGACACTTTTTTCTAGATAAAAATTAATTGTTCTTCAGAGGTTATGCTTTGTTGTAGCTATAGTGCAATTATTTTGCTGATGCTTATGAAAGAACAGTACACAACAAATGAAATGTTGCAGTTCCCTCATGTTCTCTTTTTACTGCAATTCACTTTAATTTGATGAGGACACCAAGAATAAAACTTTCATTTAGTAAAGTCATGCAGTATAGTCAGAATTTTCATTCATATTTAAACTTCATCCTTGGTTAGCGCAAAAAGCATACGTTTCTAGTATGCCCCATGAGGCAGTCCTTCACTTGAAATGTTTGTAGCCAAATAGGTATAAGTGTGTTAAAACTTAGTGCTTTGAGTTGTCAATGAAGGTTTGAAGACAGGCTTTTGCTTTGTGTTGGTGGATTCATGGGAGTGGTCTCTTCGGTAGGTAAGTGTATCAAATAAGGTCGAAAACATAAGTAAGTTTAACAGAACTTTTGATGACATGCCAAAGGAAATTAAAATGTGAGCTTTCAAGTGCAGACTAATAGATTTGTTTTCTACAGTGTTAGAAACCTATCACAGCAAAGGGGTACAGAGGAAAAGGTGATTCGGTTGCATCTTGTTAAATTTTGATATCGTTGATTGTTAGGAGGACATCCCACGAAGCTACAGAGAAGAAAGGCCCACACTGGTGAGTGCCTTGACAGAGAGGAGAATTGATGCTGCCATTGGGAATCAGAACAAAGTCAAGTCTATGGCAACCCAGCTACTGGCCAAGTTTGAGGAGAATGCACCAGTGCAGTCCTCGAGCTTACGAAGACAGGTAGGAGATGGATAATAAAACCATTACAGAGGAAAATCATGAATAATAACATGCATTCCTTGAGACAGGAGGCTAGTGGTGCTCTTCTACTTCAAAGGCTCTCCTTAGGAAGAGGGAAACTTAGTCAAAAGAGAAAAATTTTGAATTTAGGAGTATGAGATAGAGAAGAACTTCCTCATAAAAGTCTATTTCCCTGTTATTGCCTGTATTACGTTAAGTAATCTCTTTCAAAAATATCTTACCAGCAATCAGGTTTCTTCTGTAACTACTATTGCTGTTGAAAAGCTTTCCAGGAACATCCTATTTCTGATGTCGAAGAACTATAATTTAATTTCTGATTTGAACTTCTTCAGGCAGATTATATCTGTTTGTTCTTGTGAACTGTGATTAAGTTTTGTACGTGTGTCTAAGCACAGCAGATAAATGCCTGGGAGTTTCTTTGCAATTGGGATATTTGTGTCATTCCCAGTGAGGCTTCCTGATGACTGCTGGTTATGCAGGATGGTATCTAAACTACTGCATCTGCAAGGTAGTTGTCTTTGAAGTTAGATTGAGTCACTTCAGGCTACTGCTAGTGGTGTCAGCAGTATAAGGCTCAGCATGGTTTAAGTGCCTGAGTTCTTCTCTGCTGCATAGTCTGTCTTCATAGCTTGTGCCAAGCTCTGTGCTGTCACGGCCAGATTGTGAGTGGGACCTGACCTAGCTACTTTAAAGTTAGGTCAAGTATGTCTATGCTACACTGCACACCAGTGTTAGCAGTATAACGTAATCTCAAAATGGTGATGTTTATCCCACTCTTCATCAATCAGATGTTTCCTAAGCCACTACGTATTGGTTGCAATAACCATGCTGATTTGACAGAACAATGAAAATAAAAGGAAGGTGCAAAAACATATGACGTTCCCCATTTTTGGATGTTTTTTCCCTTTTTATATTTTACTTGCCAAATGAATTCTCCCCTACCCTATTTTTTTTTCTTAAATGTTTGTCTGTCTTATTCTGTGTCCCATTCCTTTGGCTTTCTTTGAGTTTCCTTTACTATTTTATCTTTCCTCCTTGGTCCCAACCCACTTTCCCTACAACCTGCATGCAGCAACCTGTCCTGCCTTATCAAGAGCGTGTTCACAACCAACCATCCAGCAGACGAGAACAGGGCCGTCTTGCTCCCATACCCCAGTGGAAACAGGTAAATAAACGGATTATGAATACAATACATTGCCTGCACCCAACACCAGCTATCACCGTCCTATTTTTAAACCAGTCCTTTCCTAGCACCTTGTGTGAGTCCATTATTTTAAATAATTTAATTTTTAATGAATAAAATCAATATCTACCTTTGGTAATGATGCATGGTTTAATGTTTCAAAAGGACTTAGTCAAATTTTCCCTGCCCTCTTATGCTAGTTTCAACTTCCCAGGGTTTCAGTGGGTCTTTTAGCAGAAACCTTGCCTACAGATGCAACCTATTTTAGACATTTTATCATCCAGAGTGTTTCTAGATTTTTCTGTTAGAAAAAAAAATTGAAAATATGTAAGCAATTATTGCAACCAATGAGGTTAAACGTGTCATGCCATCTATGATATTAAAGCTCTTCCTTGGTATAGATAGTAAAATTGGTTATCAGTTTTGCTATTCACATGTGAAATCTTATGTGTTCCACAGTTACAGGAGATGTTACTGTGATTTCCTTTTCTCTGACAAACATATCTGTCTTTGCCAACTTCTCACATTCATTGCATTGCAGATTCCTGTATTACTGTGAATTAAGTAAATTTTAGGTTTTCTGCCACAGAGGAGGTCAGAATAGGGATCAACAGCAGAAAAATCAGCACGTATCAAATTTTATTTTCTTTTGTGTGTTTTGACCCAGCATCATTGCCACTGTTTTTCTTTCAGCAGCACACTTTCAAAAGCAAGGCTTGTGACAGACAGTCTTTTGAGGCAGATAGGGATACTTATCTGGCTTCCTCTGCTTCCACTGTTTCCCTGTGCATATGGCCTCCTCAAGTTTCTGAGAGTGCTGAGATACTTTTTTCTGGCATCCATAATTTGGGGAAACATCTGCTTCTTCCTGGTTGCAGTTTAATCAGAGCATACTTTGGAGTCAAGAGGAAGAAGATGACGCTAGTTTGGAAATTCACCGTTCTGCATGTTTATGGATTCATGGTGAACTTCATGTTCAAGTCATTCAACACAATTAGTGCTGACCGCTGCCATGATCTAGATGATTTCTCTCCAAGAAAGAAGACCTAAACCAGGGGAATTGTTGTCAGTAGGGCTGTGAAGAGAGTCTTAAAAATATGCCAACATGATGTTTCGGTTTCCTGACTCAGTGCTTTTTCTCTATGTTCTGTCTCATCAAAATCTTCTTTATAGGCTAATGAGCACTTTCAGGTAGATACACATCATCCATGATTAAGGCAAATTTCTTTTTTTAAGAATACTTCCCAGGTAAAGGGGGAGAACCCAAAGAACTGATGCAGAAGAACATAATATGGCTGTACAATATTAAGTCAGTTGATGAGCACTGCTTATGTTACCCCACAAAAAAGAGAACACAACCAATGCAGTCCAGTTTATCTCAGTTCAGAAGGATGAAGATTTGTGTTTTAGCACTTGGAGAAGAGCACATCCCTGCAGCCTTGAGACTTGTATTTGAACCTGCTATTGAAACTTTATGAAGGTTTTATAATTAAGCCTTTATGGTGAAACACAGAAGTTTTTATTGTCATCCTTTTGTAATTGATCAAAAAAAAGCACAAACTTTCGTTTGCTGCTTTTATGGTGAGGATTTTCTCCTCACCAGAGAGCAGTTTGTTGTTGTTTTTGTCCTTGTTTTTGCTTGCAGTACATGATTTTAAAAAGAAAAAGAGAGGGGGGCATTCTCCTTCTGATCTCCCTCAACATTGATAGCATCTCCATATAGGCAGCAATGTAGGGCAGATCTTTGAAATATCTTTCTGTAACAATTATGCAGTGTAAGAGCACTTATATTGTTTTATTCAACACTGACATTGCTTGCCTTGTGTGGATGATTTCCCTCTCCAGATAACAGCTAGAGATGATCTTTCCTTAACAGGTTTTACTGCATCAATAGATGATGGTTGGTTCTTGGGTTCAGGTTTCGTGCTGGATTTTGCAGTGCTTTTCATCTGACAATTGAAATGGAGAAGAATAAAACCGGGTCTCAAGGATGCAAAATCTGGATGCAGTAAGATCAAAGAAACAACTGATACGGTTCCTGTTCCAAAGGTCTTTTATTACTTACCTGGGGAAATGAAGAACATCAGTTGTCTTTGTTTAAAAGCTATGGGGTATATAGAATCATTTATTCTCGACTGATCAGAGATCAGCTGAGGCAGGAAACCATCCACTGAGCCAAGCAGCCAGCTTTGACAAGCTTAGACAGAAATCCATCCTGCAGGAAGTTGTTGCTGAAGCAGTGCTTCAGCTGGCTGCTGAGATTCCTAATTCTGGTTGCTTAGGCATGCAGAATCTGATAGCTGTGAGACTGTGTGTTACTACGGTACTGAAATGGCTTTCTGCTCTGACACTGGGCACTCTAACTACAAAGTTTTTTCATGGGCCACAGATTACCAACAGTGGAGTTGGTGCAGGGTACCAGTACATGTTACTGGAGATACTGTAAAGGATTAGTATTGCTGCTGACAAACTCTTTAGGGAGGCTGTATGTGTACTGGAAAGAACTGTTCATGAAGCTATGGGAAAGGGTTGTCTTGTTTGGCACAGGTGTCAGTTTATGAGCAGAAACTTCTGTCAGTGACTCCATATAAGATATATCACATAGTGAATACTTTCTACTGAAGAGTCCTTTGGAGAGGAGCAAAGCAGATCCTAAGGGGACAAAGTGGTGACGTGTTATTCAGGGAAACCACAAGTTGTCTAATGTTCTTGCTAGTAGGCAGAATGAAGTTGAGGTCCTCAGGGGTCTTTGGGAGAAGGGAAGTTTTGCATCTCATGTTTGATAGATTTCGTCCTGCATCTTGGAAACTGCATGGAAGAGGAAAGTATACTGCAAAAGTGTAAGAGTGAATGCAAGGGAGAAACCACACAGTTGCAAAGGATGTGTTCTGGGTTGGATCCCCAGTTTTGATGGAAAATTTACATCTGCCATAGGCTATTGTCTGCCAGCGTCTGTCAGGTGGACTTTCATAGCTGTACTTGCTTATCAGTTTAAGTCTAGAATCTTGCTTCGCCCTGGAGTTAAGAGTTACAAGGCCAGAAGTTTCAATGAGTTTTTAAGGCAGACTGTGTCTGTGTCTGTTGTGCAGGTGGGGTATGGGTGACTTGCTAAGACAGGATTCCTAAAAAGAGTGAAATCCTGGTGGAATCTGTTCTGAAGCATTTTCTGCTTTCATCACAAGACCTTTAATGCTATCTCTCTTGGAAAGGGAAAACTTTCAAAAAATCAAGCAGGTTAAAAACCTCACCAGTCTGCGGCTCACATCATTCTGTGTGGCCTGCATTTTCCTTGTGAATTGGGTTAGGAAATTTGCTTTATTGAGCTACACTGAGAATGTTGAACTGTGTTGGCAAAATTTGGTTCGTGCTATCATGAGCATCTCAGCAGCAGCTAGTAATGCATGAAGATACTGTACATGCACAGTGGAAATGTGTGTAATTTTTTGATGTGATGGTAATATCTCCTAAAAAAAATGGGTTGTGTTTCATGGTGTGGTGGTTAATCTCAAACAAATGCCTACTTGTATAAAAACGTCTTCCATGGTGTGTTCTATTGCTTTCCAAGCCATTTTGACTGCTTTTGGGAAAGAGCGTCTCATCAGGGATCATGAAGCTGTTGAAAAGCTATGCAGTCTATTCAGAAGAGGATCTGACTGTTTGGGTATGGTATGGGGGACAAGCCTTTTAAACTGAATTTTGTCCTGGCTCTCCAGGCTCTCAGCTTATGACCTTCAGCAGTTTTCTGCTATAGTTTCATAGGTCTTCTGACAGCAACAAGGTATGTGTGTAATACATAGGCTTAAATCACTGATGTCTGCAAAGATGCTTGTACGATGGAGATCACATGTCTTTTGGTGCAAATCTTTTCTGCCTCTGGAGGTCTGATGCTTGTTCTTTTGAGATGGTCCCCTGAAGGTGATGAAAGTGCAGCAGTACAAACTCTTTTCAGTAATTCTGTTGGAACGGTGGTTTTTGAAGATATACAATGACAGAGATGACCACAGTCGGCAGGAGCTGAAATCTTAACAGAAGAGAACTTACAACACCAATAATTTATGCAAATATTGTTTTTCCTACTTAATTTCTTACTTAAATCTGTTGATATATCTTTCTTCTTTCCTATAGCCATCTTTGTCTTTGCATGCTCAGAAATGCATCCTACTGGAGGACTGAACATGTACTTCATATGCCTGTACAATGTTATATTCTGAGGTCTGCCATGGAAAAATACACAAGTTTGTGAAAATGTTGAAATTTGAAATGCAAATGTGGCCATGGTCAGATGAAAGTCCATGAGCAGCTGTAGTGGTTGAAAATGTTATCACCCTTTCAGCTAGAAATTAGTGACTTCACAGCTGAGCCTTTTGAAACAGCATATAAATGTTCCTCATCCACTTCAGTGCAAAGTCATGTGCTTTAGTTGAAGCTGCTTGTAGCATGTGTTTGAATTGGAAGAGTTGATTTTTATGTCTGCCCCCCNCCCCCCCCCCCCCCCCCCGAAAGGGAAGAGAACACCCAAACAGATGTTAGTGCTAGCTCAGCTGTAAGGGCAGTAAGGAGCATCTGTAATATCTTTAAACAGTATGCTGTTTCTTTGGAGGCTATCTAACAGTGGCTTTGGGTACACAGCACTTTTTTTCACAGTACAACAATTTCCAGATATGCTCTGGTGAGAACTCAAAACAAAAGGAAAAATCAGGCAGAAGATACATTAATAATTAACCAGTGATGGAGAAAAGAATGTACATAGTAAGGAGGTAAAGAACTAGAAAGGCATGTGTTCTAGCATATTAAAATGAGGACATGTATGTACATTGTGTAATATTCAGACTATTAGATACGGCTACATTTTAGCTATAAAACAGCTGTATTTCTGTTCTAGTAGAATGGTGGAGTACAGTTTAAGTTAAAGAGGAGGGGTCTGAAGCTGAGAACAGAACACTGTGGCTTGAATTATTTTGCTAATGAACTGCAAGCAAGAGTAATTAGGTCAACAGGATGGATATCTTTAAACATTGCAAGGCACAGCAATAAGTAATTTTTCATGAAGCAAAGAGAGCAGTCCTGTTGTGCTATGGAGAGTTCCAAGTTGTACCTTTCACGGATTGTAAGATCTCGAGTCAGAAACTCAACTGATGGTTGATATAAGTACGTGTTGGCTGCCCCTGGAAGTATCTGTCAAATGGATGTGTGATTGTATGGCTATGGGTGGAAAACTTTGGTCTTTGAGCTTCAGATAAAATGTAGGTTTAGGTCATTCGTGAGAGGTGTGAGTTAAGGATCATGGTGTCTCAGTTAATGTGTTCTGGCCTGTCTCACCAAAGCCAATGGTAATGTTATCTTTTTTTTCTACCATTATTATGATTTTTTTTTTCTTTTTCTGTTTTAAAAAAAGCTGAGGAATAAGGAACGTTCTCGGACCTGCCCCAAAAAAGTGATCATGCTCTCTTCTTCCACTCCACCTTCCTCTCCACCATATCCCAGGCAGCAGGTGATTCCCTCTGCATGTTCTGTCCCTCTCTCTTCATTACTGCTTGTACAAGTGACTAGATCAGTTACTGGATATCACATTTACAAAGGCATTTCCAGTTTTCTTTTTTCAGATGGTGATAGGGCTTCTTCAGCTTCTTAGATTAGAAACACAGGTTGGCGTTAGCTCACCAGAAGTATGATTATGGTGATTATCTGATACACTGGAGAGCCTGAGTTTTAACTATAGGGTGATTTGTAATTACAGTAGCCTTTTCCAATTTTGAGTTGCAGAAAAATAGAAATTAAATATTTGGAGTAGTGCAGGGAAAGAAAATGCAACTTTTCTCCATTTCCACTCTTCATTTAAACAAGTGTGAATGAAAATTTGCCCTTGTATTCATGAAACTCTTTCAGGATTGCTTGTATGAAGTG
Organism: Burhinus bistriatus; assembly: GCA_013397275.1. Classification (NCBI taxonomy): domain Eukaryota; kingdom Metazoa; phylum Chordata; class Aves; order Charadriiformes; family Burhinidae; genus Burhinus; species Burhinus bistriatus. The sequence goes on along the minus strand of VYXH01012787.1, from coordinate 56,238 downwards.
CCTTTTTAGAGTGTTGTAGTGGCCTGCACATGTCCAGTGTGGTCTTCCAGTTTCTCCCACACCCAAGCCTTTGTCTCACAAGAGTTTGTGTTCAGTCTGTCTGAGTTTGAATTTGGAGCTGTGAGAGCTGTTCTGAACAGAGTGTATGAGTGTGCTTCCACATGTTTGTGCACGTGTTTGTTGTCCTTCCAGTTAAATATTACCTGAAATCCTTTAATATTTGTGTCCAGTAGTACACAGTCATCGTGCTTCTTTGAGCTGTATCTTTTTTAAATTTTTGGATTTTTTTCGTACTGCAGTAATAAATTCCACTCCTTCTAGATGAATCCTGAACTAACGTTGAGGTGATAAAAAGGCAGCTGCAATTCCATAGACCTCCCATAACTTCAAATAGGAATTGTACAAATAAGTTTCCTCATAGGTGGAAAATGTTTCTTTGCCGAACACTTGTATGCCTATAAACTCTGTAAAGGCATGTTACCTTTTAGCAGAGTAGACAAGACTTATTCTTGGACATGAAGTTTGACTTGCCTTATTGCTGTGATTTCTCAGAGTGTTGTTACATGTTACATTTAATTTGGTCTAATTATTGTCAGCCTCTGGAGCACACATTCTCCACTGCCCCTCTGGTGTCTGCATCTGCAAGATAGGTCAGGTCTGCTTACTGATCTGACTTAAAACTGTCCTAACAAAAAAATGGTTAGTTTTCTGGCACACTGTGGACAGCATGGTGCAAGAAAAGATACAGGAATGGACATTTAGATAGAATGGGTGGGGAAAGCCCTTTTCATGAGCAAAACCCACATTTAAACTGAATTGAGTGTAATATTATCAGATTATGTGGTAGCTAGCTGCCTTCCTCTTGTCAACATCCTTCGAAAATTGTGACACATACATTTTATGAGAGAAGAAAAGTTTTCCCCAAACTTACAGATAGAGAAACTAAGGCAGGTAAATGCTGAGTTTTACTTTTTAATCTATGGTGTGGGATTAATTTTCCACGTAGAGAAATTGGCTTTCAGTCACTAAAGACCCCTTAGCTCTGTATTTTCCCTCCCTAGCTTCTCCAGGTGTTTGCTTGTCCTGTTCTTTTTTGGTTGCCTAGTTCAGTCATGAGAGCCAACTGCTGCTGGGTCCAAATGTACTTTGACCATTTTCTGTGTTGTGTCCTGTAGGAAACTTTTTTTGCATGTCATCTTGCTCAAACAAATAATAATAATAAAAAACCTTGGTATCCTCCTTTTAACTCCGAGGAATTTTTACCCCCTGTGCTACAGAACTGACCTGTTAGACTCAATTGAGAGGGGTCTGCTTTTGGAGACATTCTTTTTACCTTAGGAAGGATTTCTTTTCCTGAAATTGTCTTGGCCCAGGCCTCATTAGCGAGTCAGATGGATCTATGTCCTTGTTACACTGATACCTTTTAAAACCTTACATCTGTGCTTCTAATGCATTCATTCTGCCACTTCTTTTAAACTTTCCATTTCCTTCCTTTGATCTAACATCACAGTATGAGTTATATTGAGTGTCTTACCATCTTTATCATACTAATTTTATTACATTGTAATACTACGTTGTGGTTTACTGACCTAATATGGATATATATGGACTGTTTTTTTAAATTTTCCCCACAGGATCCAAGTTATTATTGCCAGTTTTAGAATATTATTCTTAATAAACTGTTATGCTATTATTATGGCCTCTGTTCTGTCTGCATTGTAAGAAAAATTAGATGAAGTGTGTTTTGACTAGGAAATTGATCTGTGGTTGTTATTAAGCTCATAATTTTTGCCTGCAGAGAAACAGGGAACCTGGTGCCGACTATCCCGGGGAGCAGAGTCCCAGACAGGAAAGGGTAAAGAGCATGAAATGGCATGGATGCTGATGACACAAGGCTGTGGTGGATTTGTGTAATACAGAGAACAAATGTACTGGGTAGTGAAACACACTTATCCTAATGCTGCTGTTAACACGCTGGAACTGCTGAGAGTCAATTAGGAGTGATTATTTCTGTGTGATAGCCACAAAAATGCGTAACAGGCCCTTATCAACAGTTTGCTACATGCTTTTATTTTGCCGTAGATGTGGCACTTAAGCTCTTAATATTCTTCTTTTTCTCTTACACCTCTTTATTGAAGTATGCTGTGGCTGTAGCAGAACAAGAAGAGTTATGTTTTGTGCTAATTCATGCAAACATGGTTGCATTGTTTCCACTGCTTGCTTTCTGGATGGTTAAACAACTGGCATTCCATCCTGCCTCCTACAGGCCAAAGTAAAAGGAAAAACGATGAGGCATTATTTAGCATAGAGACTTTGAAGCCTTCTTAACAATGAAATATTCAATGGTCTGTCTAAATGGCTCAGTATTATACAGAAGCATGGGAAAATAAAAGATAGGCACTCAGAAGAACTGGTTGATTTGAATTCATATTGACAAATTAATTGACATTCCAGTAAAGGCTTTGAATGAATTAAGTCATAAGTGGTAGCCAGCTATAAAACTGTTGCAACTTTCAGAATGTGTTCTAACAAAAGACTCTTGTGGGCTGAATGTTTTCTGACAGGCAGTAGAAAATGAATAAGCGTGTGTCTGTAGTGACACAGAAGCCCACAGCTTTATAATAGGCCCTAGTTTTAGTGAAAATGATCTAGTAGGAAGGAGTAGGTGGAACTGAAAGCAGCTGAAAGTAGAGAGTATTACTGATGCATCTAAATGGGAAAAGTGTTTCTCGTAAATTGGGTGTCGACCCACTTTTCTGTTCTGCTTTGGAGGACAGTTAGCAATACGTAGCAGCACCCTGGCATTCTTGACACATCAAGCCTGAGGTTTCTTCATGCACACGTTTGTAGTTCCTGGTCCATTTACTTTTGAACTCTACAAACAAATTAGCTGAAGGCTGTGTGATATTGCAGGTGATACTCCTGTCCTATACAGGAGGCCACAAGCTAAGTCTTTTTTCCATGTCACTAAGTACACTACACAACAGTCGTAAGAAGATTGATATGAAAGACCAGAATAGCAGAGGTGTCAAATATTGTGCCTAGGATGTGTTGACATGACAGTGCAGTAAAAGCAAGTAGGGCAGTGAAGTTGCAGAAGTAAAACTGGCAGCTTCTGTGATAGTTTGATTTTGCTGTGCTTTGTTTCAGCCAGCCAGTCTCATTAAACATCCTCTCTTTGGTAAGTACAGCATTCACTTTTCGTATACCAGTGCAAACAAACTCATTCTTTGTGAGAACTGAAGTATGTTACCCTAAGAGATGTGTTTCTGTGCACAAAATCTGAGAAACACAAGTATGTGCAGGTTTAGATATGTAAAGGAAAAAAGGAAATCCTTGAGAATTGAGAACTATGGTGAAATAAGTTGGCAGATAAGCTCCTTTGCGCATGATGAAACTACTTTTTTTTTTTTTTTTTTGGATGGTAATGCCAGAGAAAGAGGCCACGCGCTTGTTTGGTTTTGGCTGCAGCAGTCCTATGTAGGAGAGTTGTGAATGACGACTAATTCAACTGTTTCTTCTTGGCCTTGAGGGTCAAAACTTTAGCACTTCATTAGAACAGTAGACCATGGAAATAAGTAATTTCCATTTACTGGAAATAAAAACAGTCTTCATATGGGAGCTCCTCTGTACTGTTCTGCATGTGAATTTCATACCTTTTGTCTGGCATTTCGGTGTCTATTCCTTTTGGGGCTTTTTTTGCTGGTTTGTTTACTTCCTCCCTCCTTCCTCATCTCACAGAGATCTCCTCGTTTATTTTCTGATGACCAAGTGCCTGAGAATGTTGAGCAAAGGGCATGTCAGCTAGCTGCCCTCCTGGAGTCCAGACCTGCAATGAGGCATCAGGTGACTACAGCCCTGCCTATCTGGTGTCCTGTATCAGTACGGGATTCTGGGTACTGGTGACATCTGGGGTCAGAGGGATACAAAAATTCACCAAAATACGATGACCATCGCTGTACAGTCATGTGGTTAAAAAGATATGGTCAAGTCTATTTTGTGTAATATTTTTATCCTACTTGCCAGTTCTTAACTGTCTCCCTGTTTGAGGAATGACAATGTTTGTGTTTCTCAAAACACAATATAAACAATAAGGTAAAAAACAGCCTCCAAGCTTCAGAGTACATACTGAAAAACAGCTGCACTCCAGATCAAATCATCTCACAGTGGTCATTTACCAGTCAGTTGTTCACAAATTTTACTTGCTTCTGGAAGCAAGAACATTCACATTTTCCAAGCATAATTCCTGGCTCTGAAGTATTACTTTTGTGTTCATACATCCTGTATGCTTGTTTCCAACAATACAGTTGGCAGCTTGTGCAGATTTTCTTTGATTCCACTCTATGCTTTTTTGTTTTGCTTTGGTTTTGTGCTTAATTTTCTCTCCAGTGTGTCATCTTTGGCATATGGGAGCATGCCAATTTGAACAGTGGTTTCTTTCGCTTCTAGTTGCTTGCCCTTATCTCTGTTTTCAGTTATTTTCAACAGCATTTGGCAAACTGGAGAGTGCTTTTGGAAAACACCATCTACATAAGTGATTTTTTTCATAACTTACTGTTTTGAGTTAACCATCCAAAATCAAGCTCTCTTCCTGGGTTGGAGTATAAACAATCCCAGAACTTTTGCTGGTGGGCATAACTTTTCCAAGCCATGTCAAAAGGAAATTTATAACTTTAGGTTACTTTCCATTGCTGTTCTTTTGGGGATGCTGTCTTTGCTGATTATTAAAGTTAGTGAAGCTGTTCATGAGGAAGGAAGAGTGAACCTTTGGCTGGATTCGAGATAGAATTTGGGAACATAGAAGAAACCATAAAAGACTGAGTAAGAAGACTAATTTAGACATATTAACATCCATTTGTTAATGGGTGGCACAAATGAAGATCTTAGGCATAATTCAAGGACAGCATGCTCACGTGCATTTCCTTATTCAGTTGAAATGACGATACAGAAATGAACATCTAGACCAAAACACCTTGCCTCCTACTTTTTGTGTTGCTCTCTAGCACTTTTAAGCTCCATTTGAGGGTGGAAAAGATTAACAACATTACAATGCAAAGATAGAAATTATTTTTGAAACTATCTAATTTCTGCATAGTGCAGAATTAAGGAGGAGAGAAAATATAAGGGAGATGGAGAACACAAAGTAGAGGAAAGGATAAAGTGGGTAGGGCAGAGAGGAAAAAGAGGAAACAGATGTTGGAATACTGCAGGCAATGATAAATTATTATGTGGGATTTAAGGAAAGAAAACAAGAAAAACAGAGAAGAGAAAGAAATCTTAGCAAAGAAAGACATATTCAGAAAAGAAATTTGATTAAATGTTGATGAACTTAAGTACAGAAAATCTGTGTGTAAAATAAACAGTTATATTTCTTTAAATTGGGGAAATTGTGAAAGCCAAGCTATTTTACATTTTGTCCAGTAGATTTTATCTTGACACTAGGCTATTCTAAGTGGCTAGAAATAGCTATTTTTGTGGGTCATGCAGCTATGTGACATTTATTTTTCCTTTTTATAATGGAAAACATAATTTTCTTGTAAAAGAGGGTCAAATATTTGGAATTTCCATAATTTTTCTTTCCAGATTATAATTTCTAGGAATGCACACTTTCTACCAGCGCTATTTGTCTGATACTTCCAGCTATTGTTTTTTTTCCTATTTATGTGAAGTGTTTCTTGGGAGGTAGGCATAATGAGCCATAGAGATAATGAGAATGGTATGTTGGAAGACCAAATTTTGGGTTCTCCTGTGAGGAACCCATTTCAGAAGGATGCAAATCCTCAGTTTGGGATTTATTGCTTGCCATTTGATAAGCAAGAACAGCAGATTGTTTTATATGGTTTCATTCTTTTTAGTGTGATGTTTCCAATCTGCTTACAGTAAATTTTAGGTTGGAAATTTGCTGCTAATTACTGGCGATGCATACAAGTTAATTTCTTTCTTTTCCATTCCCAAAGACAGCAGGCTTTTGGTTTACATAGTTAAAATATAGAAGAGGTCTCACATGGCCTGAAATACAATCTTAGTGCCTTGGGCCAGTAATACAGAACAATGGGAGATACAGGAGGAGGAGCAGAGGAAATTGATTCGAGATCTTTGCCGGTGGCTTAGTTGGTTGGATTACAGGAGGTTGGACATCTGTGGAAGTAGGTAACTGCCTCCAAATGGTCCTAAATAACTTAAAACCTAATAAAGAACAAATTAAGAATAACTTACACTGTCTCACTTAGGGAGAAAGTGAAGATACACTGGACATTTTTCTCCAAGTTTTCCTACAAAAGTCTTTAAGAATTTTTTTTTTTATTGTGGGCAGAATGGCCTAAGTTTTTTTTATTTTCTCCTCTCTTCCCTCTGTAGCCATGTATGACTGCTCTGATTTTTATTTTATTTTTTAGCCTGAGACTGAACCGTCTCGCCGATTCTTTGTTGACCAGTGGGAGCTCTCCCTTAGCCTCCGTTCTTCTAATCGCCCTTCTTCACCTTCATCTGACTCTCTTCGACAGGTAGCATTACCCTGAGCATTGCAAGGTGCACTCAGCTGTGTTCACTTCCTGCACCCTGGTCCCACCAGCCAAGGACACACCACAAGAGATGGCTAGGCTTGCAATGCTTCACCTGCAGAATGCAACATCTGTGCATATTCATGCACAAATGAGAAGCCAGAGGCAACCTGTGGCATAGCTTGGTTACTGTCAGCCATAAAACTGTTTGAAACTAAATATATTTAACGTTTGGTGCAAATGAAAAGCTTGTCGTACATCTCACTCTCAAATGAGGTTTTTTTGAGCACTGATAGTCATTCTGGCTTTGCGGTAAAGCTTTCTTGTTTTGCTTGCTGCTTTTGTTGAGATCTGGGGCCAAACTACAGAATGAGTTTGTGCATATATGTGTAATGGACAGCGTGAAATAAAAAGTACTTTGGCTTTCTGAAAAATCACTGAGAATTTGAACTAGTTGCAGTTGTCATACATAAACACTGGGAACTTGATTTGACCTAAGCTGAAGGAGATTCTTTGTCTGGTCCTGAAAATGTTGCAGAACGTTGTATATCTTCAAGGCTTTTTGCCCACAGGAGGAAAGAAAATGCTTCATTTAAGACCCAGTGTTAGGCCAGATGTGATGTATAGGAAAAAAGCAAAACAAATGAGAAAGAACCCCAAATGAAAAAATTCAGCAACCAAATTTCCCACACCAAATAGTCCAAGATATTGTGAGTTAAGATGAGCATAATCACTTTTTAAGCATGGAACTGGTAGAAATTTAAAGATCCTGAAGCATCTACAATTAAGATTGGATGAAGATTTCAAATCAAAACTTGTTCACTGGAAACCTGGTTCAGCTAAAAGAAAATATTTCCCATGGAAAACCTTGAACTGCCTTTTAAGAAAACATAAAGAGCCTCAAAGGTTTCTAGTCTTTTAGAGGAAAATTGAAAACTCTTGGCCAGATGATTTTGGTTGCCAGTTAAAGATCAACGTTGAATGAGAGGAAGAAAATTTTTCCAGTGGGCACCATTTAAAATTTAATATTTGACAAGATATGATGTATGACATTGAAAGGCAACTTTGCACATGTGTGCACACACATTAGCTGAGGAAGAATACGGAACCTGGAAAATTTTGAAAGAAAAATGATGTGTTATTTCTTGCATATATAAATACTGTGCGTGCTCTGCATTTTGGGGTGGAATCAGTAGACAAGTAGAAGTTCTTTCTGGATAGAAATAAACCATCATTACTGCAGTGGCACAGAGCTTAAGGAATTGGGACTTCAGTGATAGCAGCGGTAATCTAATGGCGTAGCACTCCATTTTCAAAATCTTTTTCCCCAAAGTACCACCCATTCTGTGGTGAATTTCAGTTTTTGTAATGCTTCCTGCTATTCTTATGTCTGAACATGTGAAGGTCTTAAACATTCCTAAAAAGCTAATAACCACACCTATTTATGCTGTTTTATTAGTTGTGGGAAATAACTGTGCTTCAAAGAAGTTCTGCTATACGAGTAAAGGGGTTTTGAGATACAACCTTAGTCCTTTCCTTCAGAATACTGTGATCTTTGATATTTTACACTTGCCAGAAGCTGGAATGTCTCTCTGATGGTCCTTCATTTGCTGAGGAGACTCTGCCTAGAAACATTCATAATGCTTCTTAGTCTGGAAAAGGAAAATTGCTTGGCGTGCTCCTTGCTGCTCTGAGTCAAATACATGGCGTTTGCAGTGTGATTGAGCTAACAGGATTGTAACCACGTAATTTTCTTAATCGTGTAGTTATTGCCAATGTTTGTAAGTATTTCCTGTGGAAAACACTTCCTCTACTCCTGCAGTGACTGAACTTGGCTTGCAAATGCCCATTTTATACAATCTAAGGTAACCGCCAACCTGCCTAGATTTCCTGGAATACTGAAGGGTTTTTAGATACCCAAAGTTATGGAGTCAGTCAATACCCATGATGGAGAAAAGCCTAGTCATAAAGCCACGTTCACAGTTGAAAAAGTGTATGTTCTGGATGTATGCAGGTATGGCTTTAATGGATTGGATGAGGCTCTTGCATCTTTTTTCATATAAACCTCTCTGTATTTTAGCATTGGAAAAATTCCTATTTTTTAGTTACTGTGAGTTCCTTGGTTGAGGATTTCTCCCTGCTCTATGAATGCCCTGTAAATGAATTCTTTCCAGTTGCTAAGCATATAAATATGCTGTTGTGATCAGCATGTTGCATTAGACTATGTAACATGGCTTCTAAAAGATCTTTGTTTCTGATGCCAATTTTACCTGGAACCTACAATCTTAACCTATATTTGGCCTCGTCTTTAAGAAGTGTCTATGCTCAGGTTCGCAGGTGCAAAATACCTCATAAGCAAAAATAAGATCTGTTTTCTTCATCATCATAGTGTTTCTAGAGCACTTAGAGAATGCAAAATGCAAGGCTTCTGTTCCGTTGTTACAGTTGATCCTGGACTGTACTGGTGATTTCTGATGACACTGGCTTTGCTATTACTATTTGTCACTTCATATTGTCCACTGTCTTGGCATGATTTGACCTCTCTGCACCTTCTCACCACCTAACCTATTATCATTTTAGTCATTTTTTTAATTTGATTTTTTTTCCCTTTTCTCACTGCCCTATTGTTTTATTCCATCCATCTGGTAGAAGTATATAAAGATGTACACAGGCGGAGTGAGCTCATTGGCTGAGCAGATAGCCAATCAGCTTCAAAGGAAAGAGCAACCCAAAACCCTTCTAGACAAGAAGGAACTGGTAAGACGATGTACAGAAGATGATGCGTGTTTGTGATTAGATGTATTGTAGATCTCAAGTATTGTGAGTGTGCAGTTGTTACTACCACAATGGAATCTGTCATAACTTTGTGAAAGACCTCACTTCCCTTTCTCCATCCACCCTCACTCTTGGCCTCATTTTCCTTGCAAAATGTTTTAATCTAATCTCGACGTCCAAGAGTTCTGCATAAATATTTGAGAAACTGCTTGTCATATTTATGAAGAAGTGCTTGATCCACTGGGGCTACTTCTGCATTATTGTTTTCTGGAGGAGATACTGATTTTGGTAACATAGGTCTAAGAATTGCTGTTTGAGGGTTTTCTAATGGTTTTAGCTTTCCATCATATGCCTCCTTCAGTCATTTATTTCAAGGTCATCATTAATAGTACTGGTGTCAGCTCTTCCATCCAGAGCTTAGTTTACTCCTGACATATGTAGACATGGCATTCTAGGACCTTCTTCCCTGGACAATAAGGTTAGTTTTTGGTGTCCTGGTTAAACCTGTGAATTGTGTCCAAGAACTGTAGCATCTATGTGTGAAAAACTGCAGCATCCAGATGCTCCTGTATCCACATAAATGAGGAGAAAATATGACTGTGCTATCCTGGTGAGGCTGGACACACATAAATTTAGCCACACCTATTTCTGTCTAGGGCTCACTCAAAAAGGAGTTCCCCCAAAACCTGGGAGGCAGCGATGTCTGTTATTTCTGCCGCAAGCGAGTCTATGTGATGGAAAGACTGAGCGCTGAAGGCAAGTTCTTCCACCGCAGTTGCTTCAAATGTGAATACTGTGCGACGACTCTGCGCCTGTCATCTTACGCCTATGATATTGAAGATGGTAAGAGAAATTGCCTTTTTGTCTGAATTCTCTTTACTGTCATGAAATGCCATCTAGTGTTTTCACCTCTTTCTTTGCTTAAAAATTATTTGGTGAGTTAGGGAAAAGGGTAACTTCCGTTCCAAAGACACCATCTCTCAAACTGTTGAAACTATATGGATTTCCTGTGGCCAGGTCATGCTGGTAGCAAAATAACTGAGCTGTTAGGAATTGATTTAACATAACAAGAGCTGCTAGAATGCAAGGAAATAAATAGTTGGGGCTTTAAAAGGGTTTAGAGGCCAAATTTGAAGGCTAGACCCTTTACTCTTATTTCAGTACTGTCAAATGAGGAAACTCCTTAGTGTTTAATACCACTTAAGAGAAAATAACACATTGGAGACAAATGCAGTCAGCTTTTTCTTCTTGAAGACATCACAACTGTCCCAAGTCTGCATGTTTATTTTAGATGGTCTGAAATAGGAACTTTATAATCAGGGGCTGTGATAATAGCTTATTACAGACTTAAGGTCTGTTTATATAGCGAAAAATTGAGCATTCAAGTTTAGTAGAGGTAAGTCAATGTTATGTATAGAGAGAAAGTTTTGTTGAAGTAGTTACTGAAGATTCAGTAATGACTCATGTTTTCCGTATCTGACTGATTGAGGAGGAAGGAATATGATTACAAAACTTGCTGATGACTCAGTTAACAGAATTAAGGGAAGCTTCAGATATAACTAACAAATCTGAGAAACCAGACAATGTGGCAGCAGATGAAACTCAATTTATCAACAAAGTGTGCATATTGAAACTAATAATTTGAAACCACACATCACTTGTGAAAAGTGATCTTCTAAGAGTAGAAATGTGTTGCATTCTTTGCTTGAGCACTGATTGACAGAAATTTCACGTTTTCTGAAGAAAAAATATGAGAAAGTATCTCAGATAAACCTTCATTTACATCAGCAGGTATGCCTTTATTTTCTTCCACAGCTGCCATTTATCTTTACTCCTCTCTCAATAGGAAAATATGTGCAAAATGATGATGTAGAAACTAAAATAACAGGAAAAAAGTGTTAATACTGATAGTTTTCCCTACTCATTGAGGCAAAGATGAAGTAAAAATTAGAAACTGATAGACCACAGGATGAAACTCCAGAGTATTCTACTGCAGATTGAAATGTTATAAAATTTATAGGTGTCTACTGCATGTAGCTAGGAAGAGTATTTTTGCATATACTAGGTAGAATAACCACTATTGGAACACCATCTAGGTTTAAGGGGCAAAAACCCAAAATTAAGTATTGATGACGCGTTATATAATGACTTTAAGTAATGGACTTGCTCAGTCATGAAGAGTTGAGGAAACTTAGAATCATCAAACCCGTCTCCCAGTAAGGAATAGAAAACCCATTATTACTTGGCGGGAAGGTCAGTAGACTTGGCATGCGAGTTTAAAGGGACCAATGATAATTTTGAAGTCAACATCTAAAAGTAAAAGCTTCATCAGTAATCAAAATCGGGGGAAAAAAGCATTTTTTGAGCACTGCTGTTATTTTGGGCATTCACAAGTAAGTGAATATCTGATTATATGATTAGTAATAACAGACTGAGCTCCTCTGTTAGCTATATGGGCTGAAACAGTTTTTGCCACCAGATTCAGTGATTTCTTCTGCCAGCAAGCTTGTGTATGCATTTATGGCCAGATAGCTCTCAATGATGCAAACATAAAGCTCGGATTTTCAGCACACAGCATTGATTCTGAATTGATATTACATACCTAACAATTGTGTATGTATATGAAGCAGATATGGCCAAACAGAAATATGTGGTAACTGATCTAATCTAGTAATTGTGAAAATTTAGCTTATATTTCATTCTGTGTTTTCTTTGAGAGAAAAAATAACAAAGCTATAAACGCATTGTTGCCATTCATCTAGCTGTTCGGACTGATGAGCATTCTGCAGTGTTCTGTAGTCAGTGTCTGGTTTTAGGCTTCAAAGTCTGAGAATTTTTATCTAAGAGCTTTACTTATGTTGCTCTCCTCAGATAATTTGAAAGAGCAGTTTTTGGAAAGAGTAAATATTAAGAAATGTTTATTTAAGCAGAGACTTCTCAAAAGATAGGGTTTGTCGCTTTTCCATCGTAAAACAAAGCATTGTACAAATACCAGCCCAGAGAAACTACAGGAAGGGCAAAGGTCAGAATATAGGTTTGAAATGGATTAGTAAAGTTGTAGGAATAGGGATAGCAGTAGGGGATGCTATGGGCTGTGTATACCAAGCAGGATACACTGACAATGACGCATTGGAAGATGATTAAGTGCCATCCATTTGCTGCTATTATTGTTATTTGTATTACGGTATTACTAGTGCTGCTTTGGCTTCCTGACAGTGTTTAGATACTGGTGAAAACCCATGTAGACTTCTGGGGTGTTATGAAACCAGTAGTATCTCAAAAGATCTTAACTGTGAAAATTAATCATTGGTTGATTATCGTTTTCACAAGTAGCCACTGTGCATTTTAGAGATGGTTCTCTGGGAGTTAACACTGTCCTCTCCCACTTTCCTCTGCTGGTTGTATTCATTCTTGCTTTTTCCAAAAGTGCTTCTGCCAGCTTTTCATGTGATGATTTCTTTGTTCCTCACACACTGCCGCATTGTTAGCATGTGATACCACACAAGCCTCACAGATTTGCTTTGGTGTTTGATAGGATGTTAAGCTAAATGGCTGTCAGACACCCAATGAAAAGGAAGCTAGTTAGGAGGGGGAGAGAGGAGAGCTGGAGTTAAAACTTCAGATAGTGTTTGCCTCCGTGTATAGTGAATAAACTAGATGGAGCAATGGGAATGGCAGCAGAAAATCAGTTGCCGTGAGAATGGACATTTATATTGGGCTAAACTGGTGTGTTCTCATTGCTGACCATCATTTGTGTTTTATCTGCAGGTAAATTCTACTGTAAGCCTCACTACTGTTACCGACTCTCTGGTTATGCTCAAAGGAAGAGGCCAGCAGTGGGTCCTCTGTCAGGAAAGGTAACTCATTGTTTTCACCTACCATGTTGTGTTAATAGGTTTTGATTCTTAACATTGAAAAAGTAAATATGCTGGGATTTTTCTCAGCAAGTGGAAGAATTCAGAGTGCATTGAGTTGCTTTCTTGTGTCATGAGATCTTGCAGTTCTATAAATTTTATTTAAAAATGGTTCCTTTAATTACCACTTTTCTTTTCATGGTTCTTTTATAAAATAATTTACTGTTCCATTCAGAACAGGATTTTGATTTGTTTTCTTGTCAGCTGAAAAACTTATGTAGTCCATGCAGAGACTAAAGGAATTATGTTGCCAGTTTTGGTTTTGCTTTGTTTCTCTGTGTTTTTTCTTAAGACTAAACAAATTATTTGCACTTCCTTTGAAACGTGAAGTTCTACCTCACTTGCATAGGCTATGAAGAAGACCTGCCTTCATTTCTGAAGGTTTTCTGTGTGTTAATGGAAACCTGCGTGAAAAGAAAGGATATCCCTTTTCCTGTAGTATTGTAATGGAAGCATTTGTGCTTTAAATATAGGATCAAGATACGCTGTGTAATGCAGAAAAGTCTCCCAGCTTTTGGCATTACAATCCAAGGCACTTAATTTGTCTCCTCAACCCCTTTTCAGTATTTTTGCATACTCTGAGCAAACTATATGGTGGTCTCTTAACAAGTTGTGTTACGCTTGCGTGCTACAAACTGTCCTTCCCCTTAAATTATATTTTCCTTTGTGGTAGTGGTGGTGCTTGTCTTTCTGCCTGTTTCCTAGGTTTTATCAGTATAAGCTGAAGCTGTACTCCTTCTTTTTGGAAGGATAAGGGATCCATCCCAATATTTGTGCCATACTTCCTGCCAAAAATAAAGATTAAAAATAGCACTTGTTTTATTTCCCAGATGAGCAGACTTCAAGGATCTTACTGCTTTGACTTTCTTGGATATCCAGCTTGTTTTTCAGAGCTTTAATAAAGCCATAAATTGAGAAGGAACATACTTAGTTCAGGCCTTGCCTTATGTGATGATTAAGGGGTATCTTAATTCCAAGAGGGATGTCTACCTAGTTCAACGTGTTCAGTACATATAACCTTGCATGAAAAAAAAAAAAAAAAAAAAAAAAAAAAAAAAAAAAAAAAAAAAAAAAAAAAAAGAGTATTTCTGAGGAATTTTCAATTTTAATATGAATTTAATTTCCCCCACATTCTTACAGGACACCAAAGGACCTCTGCAGGACGCCATGGCAAGTGATGGAAGTGGACGGGCAAATACCATCTCCGCCTCAGCAGAGAGGGCCCCAGGTAGCTCCGCTTCCTTCTTTAGCAGGGTGGTGCAGTACTCTCTTGGCCTCTTTGACAGAGTTAGGGTGGCAAGCCAGCGCCTGCAAAGCACAGTTTCCTCGGTTGGGCACCAGGTAGCCCAGAACCCTTTGGACTCCTTTTTCATGTGTCAGCTGATGGCTTTCGGGGTTCCCTTTCTCTATGTCCAGTCAGAAGTTCTCGTGCAGATCCTAGGGGAATTCTGTGGGCAGCCTGCTGACCAGTAAGAACTAATGTGACCCAACTTTATGAGCTGTATTATTTGTGTGAATTTGGGGTGCCATGTGAATTTTGTGCGTTACATGAAAGTCTCAATATATTATTTTGCACTGTGGCTTCGGGGCCTAGATGTTCTTGGTCCTTTAAAGGACATTATCTGACAGAATTCTAGGAAAACACAGATGCTCAGCTAAGGCTCTCCTCTGAGTGGGCCAGATAAAGAGCCCTGGTCTGCAAGGTATGCAGCTCAGCGTTTGTGAAGTTAGTTGTATTGATGCACTGGAAAAACTCTCAAACTGGACTTCTGTGTTTGCCTAAATTCTGGGTGTGGTTTCTTGTTCTCCCAAGTTTCTCTTCATTAATCTGGTACTTGAGTGGGAAAGATCCCATTATCTCTGGATTGTGTCTCCTTTGGAATTCTGAGTATCTCTGACAGTTAATGGGATCGGATTTCTTAAACCCCTTGAATTTCATGGTACCGGCAGGTCATGGTGCTCTTCCCTCACTGCCAGAATCTGTGCTGCTCCTAGCCATGGCTTTGGGAATGGGGTGGTGAATGCATGTGTCTTGCTGTGAAGTATTTTTGCCTTTTAACTTGAAATTCTAATTCCTTCTAACATGGGAGAAGTGTCTGTGCTACAAATGCTCGTTTGCCCAGCCCCAAAATGCTAATTTGGTGATGTCAGAAAAAGGAAGGGATTTGATTCATAGTGTTTCTTCCAGAACACCATGGATAAACTAAATCAGCTGCTTTTAGAGAGAGAATGTACTTAGAGCAACACTTTGAGAAAAGAATGTTTTCACAGTGCTAGTTGTGAAAAGACATTAACAACATGCAGGCAAATAAAAATCATGCTTCTGTTTGACTTTACATATTATGTATTAAAAGTGTTTCTAAGATTGTAACTGAATGCAGTCCAACAGAAATTTATTCTTAGTGTATTCTTGATTCTTGAAGTGTAGTAACTTTCACAGTTTCCTCTTTTGTTTTTGTGGAATTTCCATATGGCAAAATGGAGGAAAGAGAAAAGGTATGGAAGAATGACATTTGCAAAATGCTGTGGACAGATGGGAAAACCACAGCATTTTTTGTGTAACTGGATAGACTTAAAATTGCTTTCTCTAAAAGTGAAGAGAGGTGGGGTTTTTTTGGTTTTGTTTTTTTTTTTTTTTTAGCTGGAACATATTCTTTAAGATGGATGGAAAAATATTTCTTGAAGCATAGGACATCTGATGTGAGAATAAGGTGGTTTATGTAGTGAAGCTATCAGTCATGAGAAGTGGAAGAAGGAGGGTTTAGCTATATATATAAAAATTAGTTTATCAAAGCAATTGCTGGCAGAAAGTCTCCTTCTTCTGATGTAGTCCTTCCAACCAATCAAATTTAATTAATCACTTCTATAAATGAGCATTCAGTAAATAGCATCTAAGTGAACACTAAGCAGAGCAAGCAATGGACCATGGTTTGCTAGAAACTTCTATAAATCAGCTATAAATCAGATGTTTCCATCTCTCCTTATGTAGTGGTGGCACAATCCTGTAGCAGAACTGTAGTATTTCCAGAGGAGTAAAACAGAACAGACACCATTTTATCAAATGGCAAAACTTGAAATCTAGGGCTCCCTCTGTTTGCTTTCTGGTTTTCTAAAGCAGTGTATAACTGTAGCATGATTTTTAAAGCTTTTGAACCGTTTAAAGCTTTGCCTCTTGCAGTGCCTGAAGTACATTAGAACATACTCAGCTTAGCTGGGTCAAGCTAGGTCATCCTTAAGGCAGTGTATTGTGGTGTATTGTGTGTGCATTACAGAAGTACATTTAATGGTGGAAGAGTGAGCAGTGCCTCTGTCGTTGTCCCCCTTTCTGCTAGAAAAATGCCTCTAGTGGCTGACATTTCATTTTCTTTGTGAAGTAGATTCTAAGTATATCTTAAAACTACTGGCTTAACAACGGTTAAGAAGTGGGAGGAAGCTAAATGCAATGTACTTTAAAAGCAAGCCACGGTGTCATTAAAGGCAGGTCAATTCTCTGTTAGTGTAACAGTCATGTCCTGTATGTACCTACCTTTAGCTCCTGATCTTGCTGGGTAGGTAGGTCAGGAAACCTGTGATATGTTTACAGTTACATATGGCTTGAACCCAAACCAAATCAAACCCTTTCAAATTGCCAAGCTTGATAATACAGTGGAAGAATAGGATATTATTCCTAAATAATCAAAAGGAGTCTATAAGATTACATCTCAGTATAACTCTTGACTTTCAACTACCTGCATATATGCTTTGTTGCAATTTATTAAATTGTCTGTTTAAGAGACTATAGACATTCTGCTTTCACTGTAGACTAGACAAATACCTCGAGCAAAAACCTATCTGAAATGAAGATAGTGGCAGAGCTCTGTTTCCAAGGCTCCACTTCACCTGTCTGGTAGACTCATCAAATACAGGTCATACATCTGAAAATGTTTGACCTCACTTAAGGCAAGTGGCACCAAATGAAATTTGGCAATAGCAATTTCAGACTCTGAGGTCTGAGCCAATCCTCAGTAGTGAGGTAGCTCTTGAGTGTAAGTTGCCTCTAAAATGATTAAGTAAAAAAAGTGTAAAATGTGCAGGTTTGATGTCTGATGGAGGTGTAAAGACAGCTTAGAATGCAAAAGGAAGGTGTACAGCAGAAACATCAAAGAATACAAAAGACAAAAAACCCACTGTTCTTAAATGTTATACCTCTGAGTTAATTTCAGTTCTGAGTTAGCAAAGTGCTTGTTCAGTGAGCTTTATGGGGACTCGTGCAAGGCCTGCTTTTTAGTTGCCATGGCATCCCAAATGGATGTAAATTGCATGGGTTCTCCGCCTACACTCACTGCCTCTTTTTCTATGCCACCAAATCTGTCCCCTTCTTTTTTAGCCAGCGTAATGCTTAAAATGTATTCAACCACAAAATAATGTTCAGAAGGTTGGTCAGCTGAGGTAAGATTGGTCACAACAAGCACTTGTGATGTGTTACTAACCTGATTGTCATGTATTAACTTTGCTAAAGATGTCAGTCCCTCACTGGGTGGCCGCAGTCTTAGCTGGCATTTAATGTATTTTGTCCGTCCCTTGTGCTGTAATGATGACAGTTGCAGGGCACAATCTGTGATAAGCAAGTTGAGGGTTTTTTTAGCAGTCAACTAGAATCACCCTTCTTGTGAAGGTTTGTTGGAGAGCCTGCGTAGCATCTTATGTGGTGGTTACAAGGGATGTTCCCAGGGAGGTTATGGTCAAACTAGCTCCGGCAATATAGATCAACCCTTCACTTTGGGAAGTGGCAACAAGCTTTTGAGTGATGGATGCCGTTCTCTCCGGGGAAGGGAAGTTGGGGAAAGCTGTTACTGTGCTTTTGGTCCTGCTGAACTGTGGCATGCTTGTCGTAGATTCTGTAACCTTTCTCTGTATCCTGTCTGCCAGTTTTTCTCTATCTTCTGCATTTGCCTTTGTGCCAAAATTGCTGCTATTGCCAAGAGAAAAAAAAGAAAACTTTGCCTTTCAGCTGTCTCTCCCTTTGGTAATCTGTAACTGCTATGTCTTGAATTTTTTTGAATATTATTTACAGTACTTTATATCATTTTAATGTTCTTTAATGCAAATGCTGTTTTCTGTTTGTTCTAAAGGTCTGTAAGAGCATATTTCTGAACTTCCAGCTCTTTCTTGACAGATGGACTCGGAACAGTCTTTACCCCTATCAGCTTTGTGATAGTGCTCTTTGGGGTGACTTTAGCCAGTATGTTTTGTTGTAAGATGTTTCCCATTTCAGGCTTGTGTTCTCACAGCAATGTGTTTCTGTCCCTATCGGCAATAGGGAGTTCGTAAAGGAAAGACCTGCTAGGGAAACTCATACTTCAAAATGTACAGCAATAAAAGGCAAGTCATGAGATCTTTGCAGTAGTTGCTTGACCTGTGAAAGATTTAAGAAGCCAAATATAAGCCATAGTATGCAAAACTGAAAAATGCAATATGAAGTAGAGGCACTAGGTCGCCTGCTTTAAAATCACAAAAATACATAGTGTATATGATATAGGTATGCAATATGAAAAGTAAAAAATCCTCCTATGGATGTGCCTTAAGTGTTTTCAGGGAGCTGTTCTGAGTAGACAGAGAGTAGACACAGTCTTCACAGTAGACTCTTAAACAAGTAGTCTGTTGTATATAGCAAGCAAAGCTGGACTTTACATGAGAAAGTTCTTCTGCTGACTTGGAGAGCTAGAGAAGGGTGGCTGCTTACCCTAAATGGCATGCCCTTTAAAATAAATTATCTGAGCCACATTTTCAAAAGGATCTCAACTGTCTGTACAATTTTAATGAATCTTTATGAATGCATCCAGTATTAATTGCACACAATTTTTCTTCTGTGTCTAACAAAGTACAAATACTTTTAATATATATTTCTGTATATAAATAAGCTTCTTGTTCATAAACATTGCCTCTTTGCAGTTCTGTATACATTGAACATGCCTTACTTGTGAAAATGATTCAGCTTGAAGCAATACTGTTTGCTTGTGCAAACAAACATATCTTCATGAAATGTTCCACTTAGTCACTTCTTTTCATTATTATTCACACTTAGTTTTTGTTCTTGTTTTAATTTGGTCTGTTTTAAATATTAAATTATAAAAGATAGCAGCAAACTGATTCTGTGACATTGTATTCAGTTTGTGGTATCTTCATTTCAAATCACTGAACTGTGCATTTACAAACACATCCATATCCCCCCCCCCCCCCCACCCAAAAAAAAAAACCCTAAAAAAGGAAGTACATCCATATTTCAGGACACACCACCAAATTGGAAGGAAAGATAATTCCTCTACTACTGTGCCTTGAATGTTGTCTGTTCTGTTTGGAGGAGCCGTGGTGGTGTGTTTTGCAGGACATGGCACATGATACTGAACCCTTTTATGGAGTTTCATACAACTCCAAAGAGATCTGATGGAAGATTTATTTCCCTCTGCTGGAACATTTAAAATATAAACTTAAGAACCAGACCCTGTATTTTTGGAAGCTGAAGAGAGTGTGTGGGTTGCCCGATTAGGACCAAGGTTCAGCACCCAGTGAATCATCGCTTAATAGTAAGCCAGGAATCTCTGTTAGGATAAGTGCTTGACTGTTCCCAGTCCATCATGTTCCTTCTCAGTGTTCTTATCAGGATTTGGGTGGCTTTGGTCTAAAGGAAAGGAGAATGCTAAAGGACCAGCAATTTGAAGCCCAGAAAATTTGGAAAGGCAGCGGCATTGGAAAGGCTATTTGTTCTAAAGAGTGAAGATGCAGCTGACCTGATAGACTTTCACTGAAAAATCCTGAAAAAAGCTTTGGGGGCTGAGGAAGGATATACAAAATAGCGATGTGTTAAGTTTGTGCTCATGGCTGGATCCTGCTAAGAACACTTTTTCTTGGGAGTAACTGGGCTCCCTATTCCACCTTTCTCTCTAGCTTTCAGACCTGTAGATTTGTGCCACTGGAATATTTGTTTATTATTTGTATGTGCATATTCTGAAGGGTGATATGAATTTTTCTGGGCACTTTAACAGCTTCTTTGAATGTTTTCATGTCTTAGAAAAATGCTATCAAGTTTGTGTGAAGGAGCTGGATTTTTTTTTTAAATTGCAGAATTAAAATGTCTGGGTTTTTTTGAAAAGTGGTATCTGAGAAATGCTCATTTTGAGATTGTTTCTCTCGAGAAAAGGAGGGAGTGTGCCTAAAGTAAGCTTGGTGACAGATAATGTTCAAGTGAGACGATTAGTGCTCAGAAAGGCTTCATGTCTCCATTGTATAGGCTCTTTGAAGATTTTGATTATGCAGTTGTGTTTAACCTGTTTTTGTTTTGGGTGTGTGTCTCTTTGAATTATGTAACACGTGGTTTTCCTGTTGCTGTGAAATCAAGACATTATTTGTTCAATTGTGTGAAATGTTCAAGGGAATAAATTCCAAACAAACTTCAGGTTTCTGAGTTTTTCTTTGTCATCCCCCTTCTCCCTGCACTGGTTCCAGGTGAGGGGTGCTGCAGGGAATAGAAAGTTGGGGGAAAGTGGATTGAATAGATCTGGCAAGCTCAAATGCAAAAGACATTTTGGGGGAGCTCCATGGCACGTGCTGTCTGTCACTGCAAAGTACTACTTTGCTGGCTTCTTCTGTATTGTTTGTTTGTTTGTTTGTTTTAAATTTTGCTGTTGTGTTGTGATTTGCTCAGAGTACAGGGCATACATTGCACAAACAGCATGACATATTGCTGTAGAAAACCCTTTAAGGATCCCCATACTAAATATTCCACTGCTTTGGCAAAGCTGGCTTTGGCCAGATGCACTGTCAACATTGTGGCTTCATTGTTTTTTGTCGATTTGGGAGGTGGTTTTGCATGCCTTGCTGCAGGCCAGAGGTTTTTGTTGCACTGTTGTAAGCAAGGTAGCGATACCCACATGTCAGGGGAGAGGAGGAACGTGGGCGTATGCAAGTCAGGGACTGGTAACAGAGAAGCATAGCCTTTGCACATGGTGTGGCAGGTAACAGTCTTGGCAGGATTTCATTCCTCTTGTTGGTATAGCAGCAGCTGTGATGATGGGGTGTTTTGGTGTGATGGAAAGGCAGAAAATGAGTAAATACAGACCCCTGTAGCCACATCCTGTGTCTCAGGTTCTAGCTGGACAGTTGTCTTCTTTCAAGAGAATGGCATATAGGGAGATGACCTCCCTTCCTCAAGACCATTAAGAGATTATTCTGTAATGTTCTCCACCTGACAAACAGGTGGAGCTGGGTCATAGTTTTGAGCTGCATTTTCCTGTTCTCAAAAGATATATTGGATTAGTCTACAGTAGACTCGTTCTGTGTCTTTTCTCACATGCTTCCTACTGCACCATTGGCAACTGAAAGTTTGTAATAGCAGATGACTTTTGGGAGTCTAGTTGTGAATGTCTTCTCTTTTGGCTTTATTTGGCCAGAGTAGTTATGTTTAAATGGTATCTCACAGAACTGCAACTGCAAACCAATTCTGTAAGAGTTCCTTCTTTGGAGGAAAGTAATCACCTTATGCCTTTGAAATTGCCTTTTAGTTTTCTTTACTGTAATCAGTAGTCCTCAATTTGAGGCTAAAATGGGCCTTCAGTTCTGAGAAGGAGCCATCAGCTTTCAGTGTAAAACGTCATGTATTGGTGTGTGAACTAGAAATGTCATTTTGATGCATCACTAGAACAGCCTCCACTGTTCTGCATCAAGAAAGCTGTTAACTTTGCAGCTACATATATACTCTTCAGAAATCAAATGTTTGCTTCATGAATTTAAAAAAAAAAAAAGGGAAAAAGAAAAAGGATGAAGGGAGGTGCATTTCCTGAGCTCATCTCCATCAGAGGTGAAATCAGACTGCCTTGCTGTACCTAGTATAGGAGACACTCATTTCAGGTAAAACTTGGAGAAACCAAGCGTTTGTGTGATGGGAGAGGTCCCAGGCACTCTCACCTCATTCTCTTTGAAGTCTATACAGATGCCTTACACTTTCTGTTTCTGTGCCTGTGGGTCTTCTCTAATTTCACGGCTTCTGGTGTTCTCTTACTAATGCCTGTGAGAAGAGCTGAGCTCTGTATCCTGCCCTACTGGATGGGACAGGGGTTCTGCCAGGGAACTCCTTCCATGGCCTTGACACTCTAAAGTCACTTTTTGTTAAAGGCATCCTGGTTTTGTTTGTGAAACAAAACTGAACCTTTTTCAAGCATTCTTCCCTTCACTGCCACCCTTCCTCCTTGCTCCCGTTCCAACCTAAGATACCTTAAAATGAATTACTGTAGAGGAAACTTTATTCTGTAGATAAAGCCCAAAGTAATGCACTATGTCAAATATCATTCCTTTTAACCTTTGTGAAAATAAAATGACTTGAAAATGAGGAAGAAGAGTAGACAATTGGGCCAGACCATGTTCTTGCTGAGTGTATGTGCCGTAGTTCTGTAAAGAAAAACACACGGATTTTTCTGAGTATGCTATCCTGGGAACTTGAATTACACAGATTTGTCCTTCTGTTGCATCTATCGCTTCTTAGGGCCTCCAACAATATTCAGGCCTTGTAGAATTTGGTGAATAGATTAAATACTGTCTTCGTCTTACAGAAAATGAGGTATCATGTACTTTTTTGCAGTTAGCATCCTCAAAAAGAAATCCTACATGGCTGCTAACATCCAACTATTTATTCCAGAACTGAAATTGAAAGACTGAAATTCACTATATAAATAGTAATATATTAAAGACAATTTTTAAAAACAAGGTATCATAATTACATACGTAAATCACTTTAAAACTTTGAGGTACTGAGCCATTCACAAATGCACAAAAGTCTGTGGGCAGTGTGAGTGTTTTGTTTCCTCAAAAAGCAGATGACTTCCACTGACGATGGACTGAATCAGCTTTTACAGGGGTTTGGAAACTTCATTCTAAGATTTGAGCTTTTGGGAGTACTAAGACGTTTTCCACCATGCATCCCAAAACAGCTTGCTTCATCAGAGATATTTTCCATGAGGCGTGTTGGCTTAGATCATCTCCTTTGCAACACGCATTGCTAGGATAGTACAGAAAGCCTACGGTGTACAACTTGTTTTACATTTTAGACATACTACGCTTTTTCATCTGGTATGGTAGAAAGCAGAGTAACTATTTCATGCGGATCTTTTCCTTTAATGTTCTGTAACAGTGATGAGAAAATGTGAGGTACTTTTAATGTAATAAAAAGAATTAATAAATGTCTGTTCACCTCTACACCAATTAAAATAAGCCAGTGATAGTTTTACTTCCTGTTTGTGATCACCAGTGTAATATATTAAGGTATGTGGTTGGTAATGTATCTTAAAATACAAGGAGTAACAGGGGGAGAAAACCAAACTTTAAAAAAAACCCAAACAACCAAAACCAAATACAAATAATCTGAAGGGAAGGAAACAGATACACCAGGGTCAACATTGAATCTGTTCTCCTGCTTCTATGAAGTGTATTTGTGGAGGAAGGCGGAGTAGTGGTTGCTGAGCTGATCCTGGCAATGTAGAGTTTAGCTTAGGGTGTCCAAACAAAACTGGGCAGATGTTCTTTAAGGATGAGATGGCACTTCTATGCTCTGTTTAGTTGCTTACATCTTCTCTCAAAAATGTATGTTTAGTCTGACATTTCTCATGTTTGCTGTCATCCCAGAAAGGCTGTGTTTTCTTTTTTAGGAGAATTTCATAACTGTTCTTTCTGCTGTTATAGAAGTTTATCTGATGGCTTACGGGCAGAAGTGTTTAAAAATAGGAGTTTTTTACCGAAGAGATGTTTCAAATACTTTCAGGCTTGGGTAGCTCTGTGATTTAAAACATCAGAACTGATGCGTTCATTATCTTTAATCAGTAATGTGTCTTTTGGAAGCTTTCTTTTTGGAACTGGGGCAGATTTTGAATATACCTAGCTATATATACCTATAGACAAGAATATTCTTAGTTTCAGAAAAATTCTCACTAAGGTGTGAAGCTCTGGTTGCTTGGAATATTCAGTTGAGAGCATGTGGGATAAATGTAGATAGTAGAAAAGTATGCAACAGAACAAGGGAGCAGATGTCGATGCTTTTTGGAGTATATGTAGCTTTGACTTAGGGCAAGTATTTGCAGCACTTCATAATCTTGACACAGATGATAGAAATTAAGTACGGACATGGTTAGTATCTAAATGTATTCTGAAGTCCAGTAATTATGGAAATCTGTAGTACATTGCAACAGAAAAGATAGTGGTTATTAGCTCAGCAGTTGAAAGAAGTCGAAAGCTATGTTTTGAATCTGATTACAATTTGAACAGGAAACTGAAGACATTTGATATTCCACACTTTTTAAATTATGTATGATAAACTTTCTAGTTCCTGATTGGTTCTTTAATGATCAAAACATCATCCAGTATCTAAGGTGGAATTGGAAATACCAGTTTCTATAAAAAGTAGGCAATATTTGTATTGATAGATTCCTCTGCTACTTTTGGATGGAAATGTCCTTCATTCGGCACTGTGTTATTTGCACAGTGGAAATCACCTGTCTGATCCCTCCCAGTGAAATAAGGGGTTCTGGAGGGCTGCTACATACAAGTGGCAAGAAGTAGATGCCACAATGAATAAATTACACGAAGTCTTTTGTAGTAGAGAAGATAGCAGAGGCTTTCTGTCTAACAACATAGAAGGGGTTACTCTTTGGATTATAACTTGCCAATCACTCTTAAATGTTAATTTCCAAGTTACTTAAAACAGAGTACTTCACTTAAAGAAGGTGAAAACCTTATGAGCCAAGGTTGTGGTGATTTTAAAATACAGTGTGGCCTTTCTCACCTTTCCTTTTTCTCCCTGCCAGTCCGTGGATGTGCCTCATACCAGGTGGTTCTTTGAGGTAACATACCTTTAATAGCTTCCAAGACAGAATTTATGCCTGCAAAGTAATGTGATCTTTAGCCAGATTATCCTTTGGTGCTTTTCAGCCTTCCCACACTCAGCTTGTTTCAGGAAATGGAAACAAGGCCAGGCAACATAAGATAGAGCTGATCAAAATACTGGTGAGGGTTCAGACATCTTAGGTGATACCAACAAAATGGGAAATGGTAGGCAATATGTTACTAATTTACCAATATTCCTGAGTAATAGACACACTAATAATTAACTAACAATATAAATTGATGTAGGGATTTTATATCTTTAGTACTGGAAACCTGTTTGGGCAGCAATAAAAATGAAATTTGTACAAATGTTATATTTTCTGCCAGAAAAGATGCAATAAGGAGAATCAAGCTTGGCAGTCTTCTCTGGGGCTTGGATTAGGTGACCTAATACCTCCTTTCCCCTGTTTCTTTTCTCCACCCACCAGCTACAACACTGGACTCTTTCCAGGAGACAAAAATAGCTATATTGCTGGATTATTCTATACCTCTGCAGTAATTAAGACAGCTTTTCTGTGTTGTTAAACAGTATACTGAGCTTTAAACTTTCAGTACATAATACTACTACTTCACACATCCGCATATGAAAAAACACCATCCATTTCTCAAACATAACTTTATAGTATAAGTTGCAGATCATATAAATTACAGATGACCTTGAAATAAAACTAGTTAATTGTATTAACTTCTGATTGCTTCTACTAAAAACAAAGAAAGGTCAGATCAATCAAATTGACAGCTGTTTCTAGGCTTTGCCCTACTGATGTTCTAGGAAGCAGCGTTTTGTTCATGTCTGTTTTGACCAAAGTAGTGTGGGGGTGGGGGAAAACATTGCACTATCCATAAGATAAACATATAAATTACTAATTTCATTCAGTAGTCAGGCCAATTCACTTTCATAACTGTGAAGAAGAAGGGGCTTCCACATTTACTGACAGTATCTGAGCTATGAAGAATGCAATTTTAGTGGAATGTGTGGAGGAGGACTTACATCTTCATATGTTTGTTTCTGGGGTATCTGTTTCAGAATCCCTTGAATATTTTAGCTGTCAGTTATTCCCATGCACATTCGAATGGTTTGGGGGGTCTTGGGGGCCTCTCTGCTCCCCGTTGCTTAGGGAACCAGTAGATACCGACAGGAATCTCACTGATTTTTATTTCATGTGCTGTGTGCTATTGAATTGAGTAATGCTATAAAACTTCTTGGTCAGCACTGGAAGTAGTGCTGGTTCTATAATAACCCTTTGCTGGGTACTTCTGCATCAGAGGATATTCAGACAAAACACCTTTCTGTCTGTACAGCTTAATCCTCCCCATTTCTCTGTTTAGGTCCCTGATTTGCTAGAAAGAATTACCTGACTCACGGTTTGAAGACTGAGCTTTGACATGGTAGTAGAGGTCTGGAGCATGTTAGTTGCTCAGCGGCAAAACCGTTTTTCTTCTGGTAGGCTAGAAAAAGCTGCTGTTCTGCTCTGTGTCTGCTCCTTAGTTCCCTAGATTTTAAGTGTCAATTTAAGGACAGTTGTATTGATCCAAGTCCAACCTGCATAGGACAGTTTGCATGTGTACAATTCCCATATCAACTCCAAGAGCTTTGACTTAGTAGATCATATCTTCTAGAAAGCTTCATTAGTTACTATTTATTACTGTAATTGATAAGTGTGCATTACAGAAGAATTTCAGTAGGGCTATCTTCAGGTTTGAGCTCATTTTCAATCCTGTGCATGGACACTCTGGATATCTTGCTTATGAATAGACTTTATTTTTCTTACCATACAGTCCTCTTTGAATTCAGGGCTTTTATATTTAGCAGAACATGTTATGGGTCAAACTAGAAACACAGACATCAAAAAATTCAAGATTTGATGGCTTCTCAATACAGCTGAATAATTCAGGCTCCCTGAGGGTTTGGGAACAGCCTAGGATAGTGAGAGAAAGTTGAGGCATTATATCAAAATAACATTCACATTTGATGACTAGTAAGTATTTATATTTGAATAAATGCATTCTTATTTCTGTTTGAGCAGATGTTATATTACCCCTTTTGGCTTTGAGGATGTGCTTATGAAAATTCAGGAGAACCTACCCAGGATGTGTGTAGTTCTGCAGTATGTGATGTGAGGCTGCGTGAACAAGCAGCGACAAGAATTCACCAGACCTGCTGGGCTCTTTCCTGGAGACATTTCTAAAAAGAGAAGATAAATTTTAAAGGGTGGATGAATCTAGATTTAAAACCTTAAACTTCTTCCTAACCCTTAAAAAAGTAATTCCATTTAACACGCTTCTGCAGGTCAGCTTAGAGTTACCATCTACAATTTTTATATACCTCTTACTGTGCAGTACAAAAATTGTTATCAGTGGCTAGATACTAATTTGGGAGAGGATTAAGGAAAGGATTTCTGGCTACATCTCTCCGAAGAAATCAGCTGCGCTTATTTAAATGGAATGTCTTAATTGACTTACTGTTTCAATATGTGCAGCATCCAACAGCAGGTCTCAGTACCAAGATTTCTTTTTTTTGTGCACACTGTTCTGAGCGCAGCAAGCATCTCATAGGAGGTGCCGTTTCTCAACCTGCTCATGTAAACCATGTAATCGTTACACTTAAAATCCAACAGATTTTAGTCCCTTTCTTACTTCAAAGTGTTTTGTCTTGACTTAAAGTGAAGTTGATAGTGAAGGGGTTTGGAGCTGGGCATTCTGGATCCTGTTTCTGGCACTGCCACTAGTCTGTTGTGAGACTGCCTTGCTGGTATTTAATATCTGTGTCGGGACTTGTGCAATGCCTCTACAGTACTTACCTACTTCCAAAATAGGTTTGTTTTAATATGCTAATACTTGCAAAACATTTTGAGGCCCTTGGATGAGAAGTGGAGTTGGAATACAAAGAGACAGTTAAAGGAATTGAAGTGGGTGAGAGTGAAACTTCTGGGAAAAAAATGAAACTCGATCTGACATTAACACAGATGAAAAATGAGAAGGCTAAAAATGCTGTTGGATATTGTTTGCAGCCTTCTCTATACCTCAATGATAATGCTTGCTGAACTGCAAACACACTTCAGAAACCTTACCCCAAAAGATATTTCTTAGGAATCAATGGCAATGGAATCTGAGGACTTTCAGCATTTCTGACTCAGAGCTCACTTTTAAACTCCTACAGAAAAATTCCCATCTTCCATCTCTGTACTTTGTCATGTGCAATATGCTGCTGTTTCTATAGGAGTTGTTTTATCTGACATAGTTGTGTTCTCAAACAATTGTGTGGAGGTAGAAGTAATTGAAGAGTTTGGAAAAGACAAGTGAAAACAAACAGGTACAGTGTTTCATATTATCATAAAAGCACAAGATTTGAGAAATTCAGAGGGAAGATTTTCCTAGAAATGTAGTAATTCCTTCCCCCTTTTGCACATGTTTCACAGTAAACTCCTTTATTTGAATTTCTGTAACTCCCCAAGGCCACAGCTCAGTCTGTGCAAAATACTGGGCCCACACTTGACAGGAGATGACATTTAACTGAGAGAGCTTGCAATCTTAACAGATTTGACTAAGAAAAGGAAGTCTAGAGGTACGGCATGATTAATGAAAAATAAATTCTAGTAAAGTAGGCAGGTGGTTTCCCTTTGAGAATAATTCATTGTTCTCAGATTCCCAGTTCTCTCCTGCATCTTCAGCATGTGTTATGTCAGGGAGTAACCTTGGCAAGATTTCATCTAGCTCATGAGAATAATCTGTAGATTTTACAGAACAAGGTAGTACTGGGGGAAATCGAGAGGGGATCCTCTCTCAAGAGGAGCTTCTCAAGGCTTCCAGTAATTGCCAAAGTTGCTGGAAAAGAACACATTGATGCAGGCAAGGAGTGGTTCAGTTGTAGGAATGTTATCTCCGATTGTACAATTTTCTTTACAGGAGGCAGGCTGTGTCAAGGCTGAGATAAACAAAGGACTCTGGCAGCTTTCATGCAATGGCTAAGCGGCCTGTCCTCTTAGGAAAAACAGCTCCCTTCGGATGATCTGTGTAATGTTCATAGCCCGCTGACTCTTCCAAACTAAAGAATCAGATTTGAAAATACTTCCTATTTTGGATGTTTGTGGATTTTTAACTGGTTAGTTGATTGCATGAGAAGCTGCTCTTGGCTTTCAGGTAGCTCCCCTCCCTGGCTATTAACATGGGGTTTTTTCTAGCACATGCAGCCTCATCAACCCCTTTTCTCTCAGTTGCGACTGGTTGCAGACTTTTGGCTCTGTGGGCCCAGGTGCACTGACAAGGTGAAATGTCAGCTAGTGGATGATGAGTGCACTCTGCAGCTATCTCCTACCAGCAAGCTACAAAACAGTCTGGGGAATGCAATGTAATGATTTGAGAGAAGCACCTTTCCCCTTCAGCAGAACATTACAGAATAAGCTTTAATGTCTACAAGAACTGCATTGGAATAGACCTTGCCTATGCATAGAGCACCATATATATATGGAGGAAATGAGGGTGGGAAAGTTTAAGATTTCCTTGTCCCTATTTATAGTTTCTTACTGTAGTTTTAAATGAATTGGTGTGAACTTTGTAATATAATGTGAGCAAATTTTTCATCATCTTATCATGTTAATGATACCTGTATCTCACACTTACTTTCATCCCTTAAGTAGGTTTGTGAACTGTAATGCTTTTCCTTCTGATAGTTGATGGCTTTGTGGTGCAGAAGGTTAGCTATCAGTAGCATTTCTCCTGTTTCACATTTGGTAACAAGTTTGACAATGGTTTTGGAGCTAGCCAGATAAGTCTTTGTGGAACTTTTTATAAACAAAACCAGTACACCAAGTAGACAAAATGGCCCATATAGAGCAAACTCCTAGAAATCCCTTGCTGAAGCTGATAATCAGTTGAGTTTCTGTATCACATTCTCTGATGTAGAGCTGTTTTCTTTGCAAAGTGATGTGACTAGTCCTGCATATTAAGAATATGGATACATAAATTAATTAGAGAAAGTGCTGCGAATGTCCTTCCTACTTGTTTGAGATTTTGAAGCATGGAGTGCTTGTCAAGCTCACAGGACATCTTGGCTTGACCACATCCTTTTACATTAAAGTTTAGGCAGATTTTCCATCTTTTCAGTTTTTTTAACACAGTTGTATTGAGTCACTTAGTTTCTGCTCTGATAGAATTGCTTTGATTCTCTATGTACCAGTTATACTGGGTCTTAATGAATAGAAGGACAATGATGATTTGTATTTTGAATAACCTGAAAGATCGTATATGTTCACAAAATGCATATAAACAGATGTCAGCTTGATTTTCAGTCCTCTTTTACCTTAGAGTGATTGCTGCCAGTCTTTCTCCCCACTGCATGTATTGCAGCATTGAAACAAGCATATTTTTTTTTTAATACTCCATTAATTTCAATTAATTATATGGGAATGGTTTTATATATTTTTTTGTTGTTTTACTTTGAAAAGGCTGACAAAAAACCCTTAAGATTGTTAGAAAGCAAGAGAAGTGAAATAATGTCAGATGGATAAGAAGTTCCTGTTCTTTTAGTTGTCATCCTTTTTTTTTCTACCTGTGGACTTTGCAGCTATGTTGGGGTATGCATCAGAAGAGAAAAAGTTAAAAACAGCTTGTGAAAAGATATTTCTGTTGAAGTAGCTGAGCCTAGCTGATGGGTCTGTTGTGTATAAAGAGTTCCAAGTAGAAAAATTCTTGGTTTATGATGATTTTAGTATATTCCTTCTTTGTTTTCCCTCACCTTGGTGTTCTTGTGTTACCCAGAGTCCTTTGCTTTTTCACTGTCGGCCAGAAGTGGCAGAGCAATGTTCCAGGTCAGTTCCCCTGTTACTGTGAACTCAGGGTTGGGGAATGTAACCCAGATTACAAAAATAGATTTGGCTGAGGTGGTATCACCATCTAGAGAGAATGAAATGAAATGTGAATCCCAGCTGAAAAGGCAGTCCAGTTCCACTAAACTTGGAAAATACTAACACAACATAAGGCTTAGCAGCAGGAAATGGTAGAGACCACGGTATCCCTGGAAATGCAAGGTAATGCTCCCGCCCGTCACCTACGCAAGCTTCTGTGGTTTATACCATAAAGAACCCCCGTAGTTCCAGCAGAGGGCACAGCAGCCACTTGCCCACATCATAGAAGGGTTCAATAATACTAAGGAAGAGAGAAAAACACTCCTGGCAGTTGTCTTTATGAGATTTTATCTTTCTGGAGAGGGGGTGGAAATGAATGCCAGTAATTATGGCAAGGTCTGTGTAGTTTTGTGTGAAAGACTAAGATGGTACTGAGTGAGTAATTGCTCTGAAAAAAAGGCTGTTAGGAATAAACTGAGAAGCTACAAAGGATGGAGAAAGAAAACAAAAACTGTCTTGGAGGTCAAAATATGTGAGGATAAAGTAAACATTGCCAAAGCTCATGCGGGGTTAGACTTCGCAAAGGAAAGGAAAGCAAACAGCTGTATTCCTTAAGCATGTAAGTAAAAGCAAGGTAAGGGAAAGTGGAAGTGGGTCCACAGTGAAGACGGGGCTGACATAAAATGCAACTTTAGGTACAGTCAGGCAATCAAATGAATATTTGGCCTCCAATTTCAGTTGGGACAATGGCATTGGACATGGGAGCAAAAGCAGTCAGTGTGTAGCAAGATTTGGAAATAGAAATTAACCCAATGAAGCTGGAAGCAAAATTTTAATATTACTAAACTGTAATGAGTGGAAATAAAATTCAACCAAATAGTCTTTGTCTCAGAAGAGTGGAAGAATTGTACAATGGAATTGTGAGTTTTGTGGTAACATTTTGTGATTAAATAAAGCTATCCTGATGTACCTTGAATATCTAATTCAGGGTAATCCTATGTGAACACTGGGTGACAGAAGTATGACCTACAGATAAACAATTAAAAAGAAAAGAAAAAAAGAAAAGAAAAAAGATGATCTGAACAAATACATATCTAAACAGTAGATAAAACACCTTCTTTGAAAGAATAACTAAAGACTGCTAGCTCTGCAAGTGAAGTCCTTTGACCTTATGAAGGTAAGTGGTATAAAATGTGACATGGATTCACCAAAGACTATGCCAGACCAGCCTGACAGCTTTTATCGACGAAGTAACTGATTACCTCCTAAGGGAAATGTAGTGCATTTGAACAATCTGGACTTCAGTAAAGCACCTAAAGGCTGACACATGGAAATAATTATTTAAACTGGATAAAATGAGGGAGTAGTGTCAAGTAGCTAGGAAGCTGGCTTAAATGAGAGATTAGAGGTTTTACTGGAAAAGGAAATAATGGGGTTGGATGTCACCTACAGACTGTGGAGTTTCACAAAAAATGATCTGGGGACTGATCTTTGTAATACTTTCACTAAGGTTACTGGCAAAAAAAAGGAAAAAAAATCTGCTAATGAAATTCATTGCTGAGGCAACATTTCAAGCCCTTATCAGTGCAGAGGAGGATAGGCACATCATACACTAAGAAATGCAAAATGTCACAGACTGTAATGTTAAAAATAGAGAAGTAATAGTAGAAAGTAGCAGGCCATGCACTAAGAAAGCATTGAGAATTTTGGCTACCAACAAGGTGCTTATCAGTTGAAAGCAAAGAAGGAGAAAGATCTGATCTGATCAGTCAGTAAATAAAAGCCACCAGTATTATGTGGCATATAAATAGGCAAGTGTGTTCTCTGTGTGTATCAGATGAGAGATTTCTGGCAGTGTTGTATGTTATGCTGATAAGGCCTCATCTGGAAGGCTGTGTTCAATTCTAATCCCGCAGGTTCTGGAAACATTAATCCAAACTGGGACAGGTGCAGAGACCTAAGGGATGATCAGCACACTGAAGAGCTTATCTCATGAGAGGAAGCCTTGGCTTGTTTAGCAAAGCAAAACAGAAGCTAGGAAAGATTGGGCTCTGTAAATAGTAAGCTGGGTAAGGGTAAACAGTGGCATGGTATTTAAGCTAAAATACTAGAATTTCAAAAAGAAATGGATGAATGCAGGTTAGAATTTAATTCATTGAGTGCCACAGAGAATGAAGCTCCTGTATGATTTTCTCCAACTGTCTGGTTTGTGTGCCCTTGCAATTTTCTGGGATTCATGGGATTTGTGCTTGCAAACATCTCACCTAGACTTTTCCCTGTGGTTCATTTCGTCACAAACTCTGAATAAAAAGCAAATTAATTCACATCTATAAAAAGTTTTAAAACTTGCTCCAGGTGTGCCTTTTTCATTCCCTTCCTTCCCCATCTTTAAGAAGTAGTAGTATTTTTTTGCTTCCTGACTTTCTAGACCTACCTTGACTGGTAACAGTTTTAACATTGTGTAGCGGGATTGCCCTGTAACACTTCTACTTTTGTCTCATAGAATATGCAGTTTGTGGTCAGGCCTTCCCCAATACTTATTACATAGACTTCATTGCAGCTCTTTTTTTTTGCAGCTAAAATGTCCCTATTTCCTCTCTCAACTAGGGCATTTAACATTCTTATTAGCCTCTATTATCCAAAACCACTAAGATTCCCTTTTGCAGTCTGGCTCCCCAGCAGGTTCTGCCAGTAGTGGTGAACAGGATAATGACATAAGGTATTCTCTCACTTTATTTACCTCCCTCTGCCTCATGCCCTTTTTCTCCCAATTGCTCAATTTCCTTAAAAAATTACAGTTCTGACTGTTGCATTTATTGTTTATTCACTGGCTTGTTCTTTAGGTTCTAACGTAAATGGGCTGGAAGAGCCCAGCCTTGCTAAGCGACTGCGTGGCACACCTGAGCGGATTGAGCTGGAGAACTACCGACTGTCACTGCAGCGGGAAGAAGAACTGGAAGAGGTTCCTGAAGAGACGCTAGCAGAGCATAATCTGAGCAGTGTGTTCGACAAAGGAACAGAAGAGGATGTGCCCAGCAGGTTAGCACACATTGTCCATCAGCTTTTTTATACCCATCCCAACAGACTTTTGCCTGCTTTTCCCTTAGTTTTTTTTTAACATATTATTTACCGGGTTGCCCTTTCTAAAGTTGTTGAAAATGTTCTGCATATGTACACAGGTATTTTGTCTTGTAGTTTCTGTTCTTCTAAATTAGCTTACCACCATTCTTAGAAGATACCTATAGTACTGTAATACCATGAAATTCAGTCCTAAGTTGGAAGGAATGTTTTAAATGTTTTTGGTTGTATCAAAGACAAATGAGTCTTTTGAGCAAACAGAACATGGATTCAAATGGGAGGGGGTTCCAAAGTTAACTTCTCTTCTGTATGTTTTGCATTACCATTCAAAAAACACTTTCAGTTTAAAGATTCAAGCTTGACACACATGCAATCCTGACTGAATGCTGATGCAATGCCTGAGAGATACTAATTTGAAGCAATAGTTATGGCTCTTGAAAAACATATTGTACCTTTACAAATTTCTTGGCAAAATTAATGTATAAGCACACAAGGATCCAAATGTATGCAGGTAGAACTACTGGAAATAGTTGTTGCAAGAATCATTGAGAGAAAATACTTGATGAAGAATGCTTGTGAACTTTATAGTTAATCACACGCTTTTTGCAGAGTCTCAATCTCTTAATATGGTTTCTAATCATCTACCTTTCTTTGTAGCAGTAACAACGCTTACCTTTTCAGCTGTCAGTCTCTCCAGTAGTCTTCTTGAAATAAACTCAGGAAATGCTGTTGCTGGTTTCCTGAGACTTAGATACTACAAAAATATTCTATGTATGCATTACCTAGAGGCATAGGGCTGTATGAGAAATTCCTTATTACATTTAGACATGTTAAATTGAATTGGATTGGTGTGGTGAAGAATGCAGGAATAAAAATGTCCATTAAAATGTTTACAGGATTAACATAGTACGGAATCTGTCGTTTATTTATCTGATAAGATAAGTTTGAAGATGCAGCATCTGGAAAGGAGTAACGTTTAGTAGCCTGAACTCAGCCTTGACAGAGAGTGTGTACATGTGAACTCATGAAGGTGTGGGTTTCATATAAGTGCCTCGCAATTACTAATATCTTGTACAGCTGTTTTCTCTGAAACATAAATAATACTTTTTGATTAATTTCTAAGATATTAATTTCTTTAGAAGTTACTATTTTGACATTTTACAGAATTAAGATCTTACCTAGTGCTCTGGTTGAATAATCTTGGGGCTATTTGTGGAAGATGCAAACTCTTTCCTTCACTCATCCTTCCTGTAGCTCCCTGCTCAAGCCTAGGAATTATATCAACTGTGATGAGATAGGCATTAATGATATAGAGGGGTTTTTAGTCCTTTGTTTCTAGCTCTTGAACAGAATTTACTAGCATGGAATATTATTATTATTGGTCTTGATTTCAGTAAATCAGAACGCAGTAGGGCCACTCAGTAAATGGCAGAAAACTTCCAAAGGAGGAGAAGAGTTAGTTAAAAAAAAGTGGAGTTTTGGCATTTTGGCATGAAGCTGTTGGTCATCTCCTGAAATGAGGTTGTAGTGAGATGGACGCTGGTCTCTTCTCCCAAGTAACTAGCGATAGGACAAGAGGAAATGGGTTCAAGTTGCACCAGGGGAGATTTAGGCTGGACATTAGGAAAAAATTTTTCACTGAAAGCGTTATCAAACATTGGAACAGGCTGCCCAGGGAGGTGGTTGAGTCACCATCCCTAGATGTGTTTAAAAGTCATGTAGATGTGGTGCTTGGAGACCTGGTTTAGTGGCGGACCTGGTAGAGTAGGGTCAATGGTTGGACTAGGTGATCTTAAAGGTCTTTTCCAACTGAAATGATTCTATGACCTCCATGAGGTATTTTGTGAGATTGTGGAGACTGAAGGCAGTATACTGTTAGGTTACTGAGTTTGATTTCCTCTCATAGTGTGCTACATTTAGCTCCCTTTGTCCTACATAATTCCATTAACCTGTATTAAACTGTTGATTTCTGTCTGTAATAGATGGAATTGTATAATTTTGTGTGTGAAAAGCAGTGTTTAGTGGGCAACTCACACTCTATGGTAGAGAGGAAAGAGAAAATACATCAAGTTCCCTGCCAGTTTGACCTGGAAAAATTTCTGTCCTAAATTCAAATATGGCAAGCGATTTACTCAGGGCATTGATAAGGCTGTGTGGGCCAAACATGAGAGAGAGAATTTTCTAAATGGTGTAGCTATTGGGTATTATCTGTTCAACTCTACCCACTCCCTGATATGTCACAGAAAGCCCCCCCAAAAAAAGAAAGGGAAAAAGTCTCACCACTTTTTAAGCAACAAAAGAAAAAAAGTTTGACTCCTGCAACAAGACAAGCAAAGCTCTAATTTGATCATCTTCACCGTCTTGGTGTAGTGCCTCAGGGTTAGGAGCAGGCGGAGAAGATGGTGAACTTTTTGTTCCCTCCATGTCTTACAGAGCGATGGATTGGGCTTCAAGGTTCAGTGAGGTGTTAACTCTAAATCAAGCAGAGACCAAGCATTTTGCTACACAGCTTCCTATCACGCACACACTTAGGAGCACGCATACGGCAGAGAAAATTTACAGAAAACAGTATTCGAAGTATATTTTTTCAAAACAGAGTTAATCTTGTTTAAGCTCCAATAAGAAAAAAATCATTTAAGCAACCAAACCCTGACTACACGGCTTTTGAGGGGTGGAAGCCCCTTTAGATGCTTTATTCATCCCCTTTAACTTGCAGTAACTCCCAGTACGTTATCTACAGTTTTGGTATAATACCCTGTGGCCTTTTGAAGGAGAGTTATAGGACAGCTTGTGCTGTATGGGTTTGTATGGCAAGGGAAGAGAAAAGCTTTGTTTCTACAGTTTAAGTTTTGGTTCATCTCCTCAGCACTAAATCTGTGTAGGTACACCTTTTTAATTAGATATTCAACTACTTCTGCAAGTTCTATAAAACAGCCTGTTTTGGTCTTTGATTTCTGCTTTATAGGGGGAAAAGAAAAGTTTCAGCTGTTGAATTAATTTCTGTGGCACAGAGTTGCCATGCTGAAAGGAATGCCCAGTATACCAGGCCATCTCACTGCCGTCTTTCAGCTTCTCATTTCCCAGTGTTCAAAGGTCAAACAAAAAGCAAGTTATAAATAAAAGCCAAAGAAGGTAAAGTGAGCTATGTGGTAAAGAATTTATGTCGTCAATATTGCATGCGATAAGCCAGCTGGTTGAAGAGCAGCAGCTCGTCCCATTTAGCAGTCATGGCAACAGTTTGAGCAGCAGTAAACCTTATTGACAGCACACGAAAACCCCAGTATGCAGCACCTGTCAGGTTTATTTCCATACCAAAGGGTGGGAAGGTTAATCAGGGAGGAGGGCAACATCACTTTTTTGTCTCTGTGACAATACCTGCCTAAAGCCTCTGGAATATGCTTTGGTCTCCTGGAATACGCACCAAGTCTATGGCATGCAATAGTGTTTGTATTCAGTATTTAGCTTGTGAAAACCAGGCAGCCTCTTAAAAATAAGTATGCTGTGAAAAAGTGGGTTGTAATTTGAGCAAAATAATGTTATATATATGCAGAACAGTGAAGCAGAATTTAAGAGCCTATGGACAGAAGTACATGACAATCAGAGCATGAAAAAAGTGTTGTTTTTCTTACTAGCTTTGCTATCAAAAATAGTCTCTCAGACAAGTAGATGAATAAAATTGTCTAAGTATGATATGTTCGTGTAGCGTTAGACTAATTTGCAGTTCTGCACCTGAATATATTTATCTGCAATATAAGAGAAAGAGCGCAGCCATATTTTTTTTTTTTTGAAACTGTCAGTTTGTCGTCATGTGCTGTAATAACACCTGTGATTGGGAAGCAGAATTACAACTGTACAAGTTATATTTTATAAACGTACATGGAATGTAAACTTCATTATTTTTAACTTGTCAGTTTTACCTCTCATTGCCTATATGGAATAGGTTCTGCCAAAGGCTGTTACCTACAGTGATAGCTGTCATAAGGCAACAGCAGAAGTAGAATACTGTTCTCAGATGATTGACCCAGACTTTAGCCATTCACAGTTTTCTCCATCAATCCAGATCAATTTGTGTCTTTTAAGATTTACATGGGAAGCATCCAACTGTTACTGTAATAAATATAGGTCTTTTATGTCAATGATCTATTAAGGAAAAACAAAGGAAGAGGACATTTTTACCCTGCCGATATATTCTCTGAATGTGCTGTAGTTCACACTCATTTTCTAGTGACAAATGCAACCACCTTTCTCTCCAGTACCTCTAGGTAGTCCAGCATGTAAGCTTGAGCTAAATTAAATGTCATTGTATGGGTGGTTACATTTCCTGCCCCTGCTGTTTATACTGAGGAACTGTTAGAATTAAACAGAAATATCTACTAAAAAGCACTAATGATTTACTGTTTTGCATGTTTTAGACTTTGCTGTGAGAATAATAAGCTCATTATTGTAATTATCCTTGTACTGCTTCCTACAGTTTCTTGCCACTATGTACACTGTGTACTTAATTGGATACATATTATAGTTCTGTCTGTGATATAGAAAAGTGAGGAATTTTGTATTTTTCTCTCTAGCTCTCCTTAGCTCACGTGCTGTATCCTTTGGCCTGATAGGTGCATTGTGTGTTCTTTCTACTGCCAAAGCCTTCTGTGGTTCACCCCAGCAAGTGCCAAAAACATCTTAGCAATCCCAAATGCCAGCAGTAGCTGCCATTATCGAAAGACGTGACCTTCTACATTCTGACACTAGGAACTCTTGCACCGGTTTATCCAAAGCAATGTGATATGAAGAAAGTAGTTTCTTTCTGCTGTATTCAACTGTCATGAACTGTAACAATTAACGCTGCACAAATATTTGGACTTGGCTTCACAGGCACCTTTCTGCTGCTTCACCTTCTTTAAACGAAGCAGGGCAAGGACCATACTGCAGCCCCACACATGATGCTGTCACTAAAATGTCTATAAAAGCATAAAATTGCTATTGTGGTTTCCATTGTATGTTATGGGCTTGTACGTATTGAAACAGCTTGTCAGAGATCTAAGACTGATCTAGGAAACATTAACTAGTTGTTTCTTTATCTTTTTTTCTAAACCCTTACAGTAGTTCAGAGTCTGAGATGGAGGAGGAAGATGAGGAGGAAGAAGATGAACTACTGCTGCCTCAGCAACCTCCTTCAGACTTGGGTGGTGTGCCATGGAAAGAGGCTGTGCGTATCCATGCCCTCCTGAAGGGAAAGAGTGAAGAAGAGATTGAGGCTGAGGAAAATCATGAGATTGAGGACAAAGACGAGGAGGAGGAGGAAGAGGAAGAAGACGAAGAGGAGGAAGACGAGGAGTCGAGTGAAGGTGAGACAGATTGATTTGTCCTTCCTTTCTGCTAGACAGCAGGGAAAACTGAGTTGAGTATTTGCCATGCAGAATGAGAAAGATTTGTCTTGGAAAACTTTTCTTCTTCTTTCACTTCTTTATTGCTTTGATTTTTGAGGGAGTTATTGTCAAGGAAAGCTTTAGGTGGATCATTCTGGATACAGAAGATCTTTGCCCACGAGGCAGTTACAGCACTAGTACCAACACAATATGCTTCCCATACACCATGCCAACATGTGCAATTCACAGCTTTGTGACACTGTATTGTTTTATTGTTGTTCTTTATTATTATTGGGAATTGGATTTGAATGTGCCCTTTGTTCTTTGGCAGCAAGAGCTGGAAGCATTGTGGAGGCAGTGTTTTCAGTTTTGCAGAGTGCCTCACTCAGGGGTAGTGCCCTGTGACTGTCATCAGGGCATCCCAGGAGAAGCTGCTTGTAGCTCTCCTTAGTTAAAAGATGATCTTGAGAAATCAGGGAGTTCATGTGGTTCCCATTTTAGCTCTGAGGGATTTCTTTGGAAAATCTTAGGGAAAGATTCCTTCCCCTGTATTTGTCTCAGTCATCAAAATGCAAAGTTCGTGCTAAGAATAGATATGTTTCCAGTGTTTCAACACCATGCCAAATTTCTCACTACTCTTGTCTTTGTCTTTGTACTCACATTTCCTTTTTGTGAAGACTAGTAGACTCCAAAGACCTTCTTTGTAAAAGTCTTTGTCTGCCTAATGCAAGCAGAGGTCCAGTTTTTTGAGTCTTAGTGGCAGTTTTGTTGATGAGCTCAGCAGGCTGCTTGGCTACTTTTTCAATGTAGGAGCTATGTCTCCATAACTGAAGTCTGCGGAAGTCAAGACTGCTTTTTAAGTATGGTAACATGCATGTTGTGTGTTTAGTCTGCTAAACCATGGTGTTCTTGGACAGACGTGGTTTCATTTGAGCAGTTTTCCTGTTGGACATTTTGAATACAGCAGGAGTATGGGGAGTTGCTGGATTTTCAGACAGTATCTCTTTCTGATTCTGTCCTTTCTCTTTTTCTCTTTCTCTCCATTGCTTGTGTGTGTACACGCGTGTCTGGTGTTATATATGGATGTGTGGTTCCCTCTGCTGTAGAGGGGGAGTATTGCCCTTGGGAGAGCGAGCTGCAGCAGGGTCTCTGGCTTCAACGTCTCTCAAATGAAGAGGACACGGGTACATTTAAAGGTACCCATATACCATCTCCACTTCCATTTCCCCAAAGGAGGGGGGAATGTTTTAAAGAGCAGGTCCCACATGAGAAGTTTTTGTTTTATTTAATTGCTTTACCAGCTCCCTAAAAACTGATGCAGTAGCTGTTGTTATCTTCATCTCCTGGTCCAAGTGCCATGTATCAGGTCTGACATTGCCACTGGCTTTAGGAAAAAGATAAAGCTCAGGATATCTAGAAAGCCTGGACAATTTGCTACAATGTGCATGAACAGTGACCCCCATGTATTTAGGAGTTTCAGATTTATTCCATACACACAGACTAATTGCACCTGTGCAATATGTCAGACACATGGGACACATCGTAAGTACTGCCTTTAGATTGCCTATGTCAGGAAACTTGCATTTTTTGTTGTTGTCCTTTGTGAGTGTGTGTCTGTGGGGAGAGTCTGTGGGGGAAGCAAATCAAGCTGCAGTGATCCCTCAAGATTTTTCAAACAGTCATATAATGGGCATAAAATTAACCTGACATTCCAGTCTAAGGAATTGTGTTGTTTTCCATGATGCATTATCTTGCGGTTTATTTTTGATGGTCCTAATAGCTTGTTAATTCCTTATTCCCTCAATGTGGTTCATTAGAGCCAGAATACATAAGAGAAAAATCCGAGTGCCTTCCTGCAGGTAAGAGGGCATATGCAGTTGTCAAACTGCATATTTTTGAGTTTATGGTTGTAACAACTGTAGCGTAGCTTCTGACCTTTTTTTTTTTTAAAAAAAAAAAAAAAA
>VYXH01012787.1:0-14879 GCA_013397275.1 Burhinus bistriatus | reverse complement strand
AAAAAAAAAGAAAAAGAAAGAGGTGTTACAATTTTTTCCAATTTAACTTTTCTGATGGTAAGAATGAGAAGTATTAGTAAGATGGCTGAAGAGCATGACTGAAGAAGTTCCCCCTATTGCAGTTGCTAGTGTGCTTTAGACCTGACTCCTAAAGAGTTGGTTTGCAGGTGCTTTCTCATTCCATTAATGTTAAGCATTGAGACTGCTCACTGCTTATAAAGTGCTGGTAGGTGCTATGGAGGGGAAAGCTACCTTTCCAAATGTAAGTGCAATTAATGTCCAGCTTCCTGCAAAGCTTAGCAGGCAGCCTTGAGGGAAGGCTCTACCAGGTGTCTTTTGAAATTTTCAAGCATTTAGACCTCAAGGAAACATTAGGTTTGCCTGTTAGCCAAGCAGCAGTCCTTCATGGCTGGCTGTGCTGCTATTTATTACCTGGAAAAGGTGAGAAGGACCCATGTCCTAATCAGGACAGGCTCAGGCCTCTGTCTAGAGACTTGTGGAGTAACTGAAGGTGTGTGTGTTACACTGGTCTAAATCCCAGAGAAATCCATTTTAAAACATGCAAATCACGTGGGACCTGCTCTTTCCGAGCCTTGCTGAGTGACTATATACTTCTCAGCCATTGCTGGCAAGCCTAAACCTTCTAACACAAAATTTTGTGTGGCAATGCAAATGCTAACTCTACTCATCTTGGGGCCTGCATGTGAGTGCATTGTTATGGAGTGAGAAAAGCCCAGGTTCCTGTCCCTGCAGGATGTCCAGTAGCTCTGGTAGACCATGCAGTTGCGCTAATTGATAAGAAAACTCTCTGATGAGGTGACAGATACATAAAACTGCTAAATACTTGGCTAAATTGTGAATCCCGCTCTTCAATTGAGTTTGTATATCTGAATCCTTTTCCCCTTTAATAATCAGGTGGTGATTTTGTCCTTCCTGCAGTTTCTTCTGCCTGTTTCTTCTGCATTTTTAATGCCAAATGTCACACACAGTCAATCCTGAAATGGAAGTCCCAAACCCTTTGTCATGTCTGGGGAAAACATGGCTGGGAGAGAAGAACTTTATTAAAACAAGGCAGTGGGAAATAATGAGTGCAACCTCTAAATGCTGCTAATGTTTCTTATTTCCTTCAAACACTAGTCCACCATATGAAAATCTAATTGCTTTTGAGGTTCTGAAACAGTGTTTTGCCCTACTCAGTGATAATCCAGCTGTGGTGAAAATTTACTTCCTACTTTATAAAGTAAGTGGGCATTTTACTTTTCAGGGTGAGTCATTTGTTTTTGAAGACCACTCCTGCCGGCGCTGAACACCTGTCCCCTGTAGAATGAGTTATTTTATTATGGGTAAATAAAACCTGAGCTATAGTCCCATAGCAGATAGCAATAGAGACAGGGTTTATGAATATAATACTCATCTCAGAGTAGATGCTCCCAAGGTGTGTATTCTGCAGCAGTTAAGCAAGTTGCTTATCAGTTGCTTTAGGTGTCCATTGTTCCCTTTGACACTCTGTAAGTTGCTGAGCTTTGTGTAGACAGGTAATTGAGGAGTAATTAAATTTCTTTTAAAAAAATTCATTTGTGCACCAGGAGGTCCCTTCTGGAGAGGTAGGGAGCTGTTAAGTCATAATGAAAATGCTGTTATTCTTCAGAAAAAAAAATCTACCCTTTGAAAAAGTCAGTACTAAAGAGCAGGAGTAAACAAAGTAGTGGTTTAAGTGCTAAAGTAACTGTGCTCCCATGTGTGCATACACATGTATACACACACACGTGAAACTCTGAGATCCATGATATAATTTAATTCAGAAAGAAATAGGTACCCAGCATAGAAAGGAGTACTTAACCCAGTAGTAGGGAATGAAAGACCTTTTGTTTTGGTGTATCAAACTACAATGCAGATTGTCCCTTGCCTTTAGCAGCAAGATGTCTTTGGCAATAATCATAACGAATAGGCTGAAGGAGCTAGAAATTTCTGCTAAATTAGTACTTAAATACCACATACTGTTGGACACCCAGAGAATGTCTTTCATTTCAGTGAAGCTGCTTGCAACAGAGGTAATCTACAATGAAGTTTTTAATAGCATCTTTTTGCCTTTGGAATGGCATTTTTCAGCTTTGATAGGGAGTATGAGGAGTGCTGTATTGGTGTATGTGTGCACACACAATGCTGAGCTTTTTCTATCTGTCTCACAAACTGATCTTAGCCAGTAACATATTCTTTTCTTCTTTTCCTATTTCCT
The DNA here is from genome assembly GCA_013397275.1 of Burhinus bistriatus. Taxonomy (NCBI): domain Eukaryota; kingdom Metazoa; phylum Chordata; class Aves; order Charadriiformes; family Burhinidae; genus Burhinus; species Burhinus bistriatus. The sequence continues at coordinate 12,643 of VYXH01012787.1, read as the reverse complement.
TTCCTATGATGTGCCACCTTTCCTTTCCACTGTTCTCCCATCTTTTTCTCCCTGTCCTTCATACCACCCTGCCTACAACCTGGTATGCCATGCCCATCTCCTGTTAGCTGGAAACCTTAGACTGCAGCAGATTGTAAATCCCGTTGATCCTCTGGAGATCCTGGCAGATGTACACTGGACACACATCCGTGAAAAAGAGGAGGAGGAAAAAATGGTCCCAACCTCAAAGTCCTCCACCTTCAGAGGTAATCTCCCCCTAGCCCTGCAGCGTCAATTCCTAGATCACAGTTGCAGCTGTTTAGCTGTTGCTTCTACACCTTCAAGAGCAGTGTACTTCAGCAGAGGCAGCAGTGATTGAAAGGAACTACTTTTTGATTACACTGAAACTACACTTGGTTAAACATTTTGCTTTTCAGGTCGGTATCTACTTAAAACAACTACTTTCTCAGCTCCATGGTGGTGTGACTTCTTCTGACCCGTTTGTCTGCCTGCTTTGATTCCATAGCATTACACACATCCTCATTACACACGTTTTGATAGTGCTGGCAATCAGCCCTCAGTAACTGACTTTAGGGATAGTAGTGGAAGCTGTAATGTGCTTTTTGTTGCAGGGAGGACTCTGCACCTCTTTAGGGAAAGTTGAAGGGCTATGTTGTGTAGCTACTACAGCAAAGATAGAACAGGGTTGGCTTCTGTGTTGAGTGTATTTCTCTGCTGCTGCTTTTCAAAGTGTGTAACTGCATCTGTTATTAGCAGGGAATAATGGAGTTCAAAGGGCTTGGAAATCTGACCAGTGGTGGTTTTGACTCCCTCTATTTAAGATTTGACAGTATATCTGGGGTTTTTTTGAAGTGAAGTGTAACCTTTTTGAGTTGCCAGTTACTTAAATGAAAACTTCGGAGGGGGAAAATGCCAACAGTCTAGCTGTCTTGTAAGCACCTTCCAGCAGTCCCTGTTGACCTTATTCTAAACTGTATTACAGCGTCTGTATTATATACAGCATGTATATTACAGGTAAGTATGTCAGAGGTGCTTTACCTATGCAGAAGCCTACACTTAATAAAAGTTAACCATGCAGTTGATGTGTGGTAGTGTTTTCTCAAAATCTGTAACCATTGTGCCAGAATTTTAGAGGGATTATGTATCCCATGGGAAGGGGTGTCTTTTAGAGGAAGCGTGAGATTAAGTTAATGACTGATCTGTATTAAAAAAGCCTAGGGCTTTACCTCATGTTGCCTGATCATATTCCATTCCAGATAATTATCTTTTCCTCATAGTTCTGGATGTTTGGTTTTTTTCAAACCCTGATCCAACTTGATACACAGTTCCAGATCAGTTTGGCTATGTTTATAATTGCAGTTTGTAGAACGCACTGGGATTTTCTGATGTGAAATCTGCTCCCTACAAGTGAGAGATGGGTATTTCCTTCCCACTGCAACCACAGAAATAGGCTGTGTTCAACTGTCTGTAACATTCAGTATTGGTAGAGCAGTTGCTTAATGTTTAAGAACTGTAAAAAACGTTAACAGAGTTTCTTAAGCTTACTACAGTTAAGGTTACTTTAGCTTCTGCTTGAGGGTCTGTAGCACTACAGGTTCAGAGTTTTTCTTTTAATTTGTGTTTTATAATTCCTACTTTTCCATAGTGTCTTGGTACAGCTGGCAGCAAAGAATGGAAAACCTGTGTTGATCCTTCCAAATTGATTTTGTGGTCTTTCCAGCTTCCTTTGGGAAGTAAGGCAATATTTCCCTCTCTTCCCTAAATCTGGCCAAACTAGGCCAGTCCTGATCAATAGATGAGCTGCTTCAGTTACTTTGTCATATAGTACAGGGATGTGCAGACTTACCAGCAGGTTTGAGGGTTTTTTCAAAGGCCTATCGCCAATAAGTACTGATGGATACACCATAAGTTTGAAATTTGAGTTCAGTAGAGAAATTTGTTCTGGCTGAGCTGTATTCTGTGACAAGAGGTGTTTGGAGAGCCCATCAGAGTATCACTGGTGATATGGTTTGATCTGAAAGCCTGGGATAGTGTGATGGTACACAGAAGTCCCTCTCATTCTGCTTTGGGCGGTCTTCTTTGTCTGCTGGCATTCTCACCCAGGCAGCACAGGTTCTGAGGTCCCTGTTAGGACTGCCCCTCTCTTGTCGCTCAGCTCTTTCATGAGTTTCCCTCCTCTGTAGAGTTTCAAGTAGAGAACAGCAGCAGCAACCTGCTGGTCAGATGCAGTGTTTTTCGCACTGTGTCGTCCATATTTCCTCTAACATTACAAATCCTAAAGGAAGATTAAGCCTCTGACATTTGTATGTTACCTTGATTTAAATCCCAAGCCTGGAATCACTTGTTTAACATCTCATAGGTTTTATTCCTGTATTTGCTACTGAAAAATTTCCCTTTGTCACTCTTCTGTGTTAGACGCCTACTGATGGTCTAATTTTGATTTCTTACAATTTATTGTTTTTTAAATTCAGCATCCGACCTTCCCTCCGTACGCCATGAGGCGGTACAGGCGTGGCTGGAGACGGTCCCTGGAGGTAGTTTGGTGATGTTCTATGTATTCCAATGCACAATAACCCTGCCCGTCTCTTCTCCATGCCTTCAGCAGCTGAGCTGGTACTTTAACCCTGGAACTTACGGCCCTGTCGCTACTGCATGACTGGACATGGAGGGAGGGAGGAAGGGGGAGTGTGCATGCACGCCTTGCTCAGACAGTCCATTCTTGCATGAACTTGACATTTGTTGTAACCCTTCTGAAGGCAGGCCAAACAGACAGTTTAGCTCGGGTGTAATAAAGCAGGAGAAGGAATATAGTTGAGTGCTTTGATTTGCTTCGTAAACTGAAGACTGGACCAGTTATTCTTCCCCCAGCTCCTTGGCTAAGAGAACGTGGGGCTTTCTTGCAGTTGAAAGATTGACAGAGAGTGCTTAACACAATTGCAATTCTCTGTAACAACTGCAAACTCTAGTTATCTGGTGAAGAAAACAAGAAAGAAGGATAAGGTTGAAGCTGAGATCTTTAGATATAGTGACGGCTGTTGTGTCTTCTTTGACTTGGGGTTCACATTATTTAGGAAAGTCTCAGGAATGTTGAAGGATGGTAGAGCTCAGCTGCTTTTTTTATGTGGGCCTCTAAGCTCTATTACAAAACCGATGAGCATGAAGATTCTGGGATTAGAGTAAGGGAGTAAATTTGTGTAAAGCAGTGAAGGTATCTAGATCAGTGGAACAGGAGTAGTTTGTGGCTAGGTAGTTGATCTACAGCTAAGTTGCTTGGGCACATCAGAATATCCAGCTTGCCTATAAAACTTTGCTTCTGCTGCTGCTTTGGCAAAGCAGCAGTGTTTACAGGATGTCTGCACACGATGCAGTCTGCTGACAGCTGCTAGCTGATATGAACCAAGCGCTGATCCCAGTTTCTGGCTGCCATAGTGTGTAGCTTCTGAGTTACTGTGTGACAGCTTTTGGCCTCTTGCTCCTTATCCTAACTGCGTATACGTATATGCACAGTATATGTATAATATAACCAGCCACCTGCAAGCTCTCCATGTCCCTCAAAATGAGATCCACCCTTGCACCAAGTTGTTACTTATCTATGCATCTGTAATCTTCTGTTGAGTATTGTGTACCAACCTATTAAGAGTTGATTTTCTCCTCTCTCTCCAACACTCCCTATGCACATCATGTCAGCTCATGGTTTCTGGACCTGAAGACACACGTCTACATAGTAGTATCAGATATTCCTAACATCAGAGTTACATTTTTGCAAGTTTTGATTAAGATTACTCACATTTACTGCTACCATAAAATCATCCCATGATATTATTATTTCCAAAATAACATAAGCTACTGCATGCCTAAGCTACAATTGGACTGGGACGCAGTTTGATTTTGTTCAGTAGATTTGTAAATGCCCCTGTGGGCAGTCCAGCCTTTGCTATATGACTCAGTCTCCTACACTGAACGTCTGTAAGATTCTGGATTTTATAAGCCTCTGATGTAAGGGAATAGGCCAGTGCTTTATCACAGTAGTTGACAGAAAATAAACTAGCCCTTATGTTTATCTGTCTTAATAGTACAGAGAGGAAAAGCATGGAAAAAGAGGAATTGTCAAGTTGAAGAAGGAAGGCAAACCACCCACTGAAGGCTGTGTTTTGAAATAAGCAAAAACCTGTATTAGAGAAAGAGGAGAGGCTGCAAGACCTCAATTTTAGGGAGGGTTGGTTTCTTTTCAAGATTGTCTTAATTAGCAATGCTAGCATATAAAAGATTCCAAAAGCCACATCATCACTAGTAAATAAAAAGTATCGGGGCCTCCTCCCTGACTCTGAAGAAAGCTGGCACAGCATGGTTTGCTCCCATATGGCTGAACTTTTTTGCCATTCAGAATCAGGGGGCTGCATCCAGACTGCATGTTGGAAACAGCCACCAGCCCTACCACAGAAACTAACTGCTGGGAGTCATGCCAGGAGCCCTCCTAAAGATAACAGTATGACACTGTATGCATTCAGGTCCAGAGACTTGCACCGCTTAGTTTACTGGTATAGGTGCAACTAAAAAGGTTATAAATATATCTGTTACCATTGTTATAGGACCATATCCTATGTATAATTAGCAAATGTTGTGCATAATAATACATGCTGACTGCGTACACATTTGCAATAGGATTACAACAGAGTTAAATGTGTGCATGTTGTTGAACATTAATTGATGCTAACTTGCTGCACAAATCTAAAAAATGTAGTTGACTGACTACTGTGGGAGAGAAACTGGATGTGCTCGCTTCTTTTTTTATATTTAAATTATGTTTTATGAAAATGCTTAACAAAAAAAAATCAAGCAAATCATCCATAGCACTAGAGATGGGACAAAGTGACATAAGGTTTAGATTTTTTTTTTTTAAAAAGTATCATTTAATAATGAAATTTAGACCCCGCAGTTTGGTCTTGTCTCTCCTCTTGTAATTAAATCCAGTCACAAGTAGTAACATCAAATACCTTTTTCAGAGTTACTGATTCAAGAATCTTTTCTTTGTTTTGACCCAGCAAATCAAATTACAATCTGTAACAGAAAAGAAAGTTTTTGAATATATCTTTTTATTTACTTAAAAATATCTCAGTTAATTTGTGTCCTAGTTACTTGTACAGCACGAGTCTCTTAGACTCTCTTACCAAAGACTACTGTAGCTGTACAGAGTTAAACAGTTTCCAAATGTAATAATGATCAATCCCAGAGCTAGACTCTGTCTCTGATTTACACCCTCAAAAGCCTGTTTCAATTTCAAGATGAACAATTGTGGTACATTGTGATATTTAAGTTTTCACCTAATACACATATGCTATAAAGTGGTGGTATCTGTTCTGCTGTGGTAAAGAAAAAAATAATCTTCCTGGAAGAACAGTAAACTTTATTCTGGTTTGATGTCCTCCCAGTCTCCTTCTTGTTTAATTTTTCACAAGGCCTGTTGTTCAGAAAAGCTCTGGCTGCTTTTGCTGCAAGTGCCTTGGAGACTTCCCAAGAGCAGGGATTCCTTGATTTGTTGGAGTCTGGAAGTACCATTTCACCATAGATGTCTTTCCACGTGACACATTTCAGGATTTCTTGTTTTGACAGTGATTAATAAATATCTCCGCTATAAACCATTGGTACAGTTCAATGTAGAACCTTTTCACTGTATTGTTATGGGGATTTTTTTCTCAATATTTGAATATATTCTAGCTCCATGTGAGGATAACGATGTGGAGAATGAGCTGGGCACAGAGCCTGCAGACACTGAAGGCCAGGCAGGTGAAGAGGGAGACACGGGTGCAGAGCTGGATGACGGTAGGGTACCACTGTGCATCATTTAAACCTGTTACGTGAACAGAATTGTATTGGCAGAAAATACTTTGTATGAGGGTACTTTAGCCTGATGTTATTTTTAGAGATGTAGGAGTTTGTTTCAAATAGTCAAGAGAGAGCCAGGAGTGAAGGGACAAAAAGAAACACAAGAGCCTCAATGCCATGGGTTGTAGAATAAATTTCTCATGTCCTGTCACCATCTGCTAACTACAGGGCTTGGTCTTGTGTTCGTATTCAGTACTAATCCTGCTGAATAACAGAAATAGAAATAATTTTGTGAAAAGTCCACAATATTAGGCAAAAAATCTTCCCTTGCTAGTAAAATGAACTGCATATGCCAGAAAACATTGAAAAATTTCCAGAAAAACGGGAAGGTATGACTTCAACTACTGATTTAGTTATTTGTGTTAATAGTCCATCATTGACTGCTTAAATTACTCTAATTAGCACACAAAAAGGAGTGAAACATTCAGGTTTTCAGGTTATGAAAGTGATTAGCACCATGTGAATAGAAGGAAAGGATTATGAAAGATTTTTAAATAATAAATAGATGTCCTGGTGGACTTGTATCTGAGATCTCTTGGTTTTTTCCCCCGCCCCATCTGTAATCAGATGACATCCCATCTGATGCAGAAGCGGAGTTTCGCTTACATCAAGGCAGCATAGAAGAGCCAGAACTACAAGTCTCTGAAGATGAAGAAGATGAAGAAGAAGCAGAAGGTGCTTCTTGCAGTGTGACAGAAGGTAATAGCTTTCCCATCAGTGTTTGAATAATTGTAATTGCATATGAGATAGTCTGTACATTTATTAGATTTAAGAGAAGACTGTCTTTTGGATTTGAACCATCTCACTACTCTTGGTGGCAAGGTATGTGCTTGCATTAACATTTTAGAGAAGAATGTTCTGAATCCATTTATTATAGCTTCACAAAGCGTGAGAACCCTGCTTTTTCTTGTAGAAGTTTTTACGTTAAAAAGCTTGTACCATTTTGGACATTTAAAAATTTTTTACTAGGTTCCAGACATCCAATCTAGAATTTGTAAGAAGCTGAGAAATTTATCACTACTTGCTGTGTGTAACATTAAAAAAAAGTAGTATGTTAGTGATCTCATGTGGTTTTGGAAACATTTTTACTTTCCCTAGATCCATGCGAGCCATCCATCCCTATCCCGTCATCTAGTGACAGTGTTCTTCCTCTGTCTCCAGTTGATAGTCCCAAAGCAAAACAAGCAGAGGTAAGAAAGGGAATCGTTGAAGTTTTCTACTTACTATCTGTATTTCAATAGAACAGTTTGTTGGATAAACTGAAGAGGACTGACAGCAGTGGGCTTTCCTCCTTTCCTATCTCTATAACTTACGTTGATCTTCTTGAAATCGGACTTTATTTAGACTTAAAAAATAATGTATTATTTTTCTTTCCTGTCTTCAGAGTGTAGTGGCTCTGTCACAGTCACACAAGGTCCCATCACAAAGCCCAAAAAGGAGTTACATAGGATATTTTAATTTCAATGTGCAGTTAACAAGAGAGAGATATATAATAATGCATGAGGGTAGCCATAAGTAAGATGTTTCTTGTTTATCCTGATTTGACTATCTTTTCTGTACCAAAAGCAGATTCTGTACAGTTGCAATTCAAAATTATATTCGTATTACTTAGTAGTAACCAAAGCAGTGCTGATTTATTCCAGTGTAACAACATAGTTCAGCTTAAGGATCCGAGACATGGCAATGATGTACTGTCATGTTGTCAGCGCTGGAGTCAGCATGCAAGCGTACTGTGGTGTTTCCAGCTCCCTGTGTGTAAGAGCAGGAAGTACATGACCCTTAAAAAGTTCAGTGCAATTTTTCCCTCCCAAGTGTTTGTTTTTAAGGAATTACTAAAAGATTAGACTTTATCCCAGAGAGTTTTGTCATAATCTAGTTTACTTTTACACTGGACATATTATGGGATAAGGCTGGTTTGCCAACAGCAATTGCTGACAGCATTCACTTTCTATTAAAATTGAGGGGTTTTTTTTCCAGGACCATCTAATGATTCTGGTAGACACTGTTTGTGTCAGGACAGTGCCTAAATGCAGTACTCAAGACCTAGGTGTTTAATATATGTCATACAAGCTCACAGATAGAGAGATTCATGCTCTAATGGTCATGTGTCAGTTAAACCAAACTGTCTGCATTCAAAAGAAAGCTGGTGCAAAAGATGTAATTGGGAAGAATAATTCCAGAATACAATAAGAGGGGTCCACTGCCAAAGGGTTAAATTGTAAAACAACGAACAGTGCTACTCAATAATATGGCAGTCTGGATGTAGAAGATGAAAACCAAGACTTCTTAGACCATTAAGGGGCAAGGGAATTGCAGCCTAATTTACTCTTAACAGAGAAAGCACCCCTTGCTTTAAGAAAACAGTACAGCAGATGCTAGCTAGCAGAAAGTACTATATTCATGAGAGCTGGAGAGACTTGCATCAAATCTGTCTGAGATAAGGGACTGCCACAATACACAGAGTTGGAGATTCAAAGGGAGAGCAGGAAAAGATAGAAACGGCTTTCTGGAATTTAGTTTAGTGTTTTTTCTTCCAAAAATTAAATTTGCCTTGTTATCATCTACAGAGTATGGTTTATACAATGGGACAGCAAAATGAACCATACCTGATGAGAAATCCTAAGTGATGTTCCAGGCCTGTGAATGGGATGCCAAATGTGGGGTTTTTTCATGTTTTGATACTTGGATGGTCTCCCTATTGCTAACTTTGTTAAATGCAAAAAAAATAGAACAGTATTCTAATGTTCTCAGTGACTACTAATATTTCCTCTTTTCATTTTTTGTAGGACATAAAAGATCCCCTGGCTGAAGTATTCCGTGCAATAAAATCTCCAGATGCACGCTTTTTTCCTGAGCCTTTCATTCTTGAAGAAGGACCAAAGGATGAAATTCCCGAAGACAGGAAAGTTAAGAGCCCTTTGGTGCCACCATCTCCAGTGTTATCCCAGCCGGTTGCATCACCAGAAGCCATTGCACCTACATCTCCAGCAGAGTCTCAGCCAGCAGGACCAACATTGGCTTCATCCCCAACATCTGCTCAAATGCCTATCTGTTCCCAGCCTTTGCCTTCTGCTGAAACATCCATTCCATCCCCAGTGGAGCCTCCAGTGTGTTTCCAACCTGTCCCAGCCTTAACGTCTACTCCTTTAGCCAAACTGGTCCTTAGGGGCCAGGGTAGTGAGGTGGAAAAACTGGGGAGCCCTACTACTGCAGAAGAAGCCCTGAAACGGAGTAACCTTGTAGAAGAGTTCTGGATGAAGAGTGCTGAAATTCGGAGGAGCTTAGGACTCACCCCAGTAGACAGAAACAAACGTTCAGAGACAAACTTTACTGTATCTGCCCTTGAGACAACTCCTCTGAAGACTTTTAATACTGAGAATATTTCAGGGGATGAAAGGATCCATATTGTGAAACCCCAGCCTGCCCCAAGAAGACAGGGACTGTCCAAGTTAGAAAATGAGCAGATTTCTCTGCTCACTCCAAAATCTCCATCAGAAAAAGAGCTAAGGAGTTCCAGTGAGGTAAGGAGAGATGTATCCAGCAGTTCTGGACTTGGCCTTCAGGAGAGCTCATCTAACATGAGAACTATGGCTAGCCAGAGCTTCAACACTTCTGACTCTACCATGCTTACTCCTCCATCAAGTCCTCCACCACCACCTCCTCAGGATGAAGAACCAGCCACTTTGCGTAGAAAGAGGCATCAAGCAGTCTGGCAGAATGAGGTTGAAGCTAGGTCACCTCCAACACCAGCATCAACACCTCCTGCTCCCCCACGCCATGAGCTGACCTCTGCTGCCAAAGAGTCAACCCAGGCCCAAAAAGATGATGTGCGGAAGTCTTTTGCAGAGAGTGTGGATGAGATTCCATTTGCTGATGATGTAGAGGACACATATGATGACAGGACAGAGGACTCAAGCCTTCATGAGAAGTTCTTTACACCTCCTACCAGTAGGCCAAGGCCAGAGAAACCACTTCTTTTGCCCTTGGTCAAAGAAAATGGTGGTCCACCCTCAATGGAAGGAGGAGTTAACCAAAAGAAGAGAGCATTGCCTGAAATTTCTGTGGAGGCCAAGGAGCTTGCTGAAGAAAGAATGAGAGCCAGAGAGAAGTCTGTCAAGAGCCAAGCACTGCGTGATGCCATGGCTAAACAGTTGTGTAAGATGAAAGATATGGAGATGGCTGCAGCTGCTGCTGGGGCCACAAGGGCACGAAAGGCGTCTTCTATGCCCTTGAAGACCAAAGAGTTGTTTTATGACTCTCCAAAACATTTGGCCTTGAAAATAGCAGAGGGATCCACACGAAAGCATGATGGTGCTACCGAGAAGTTCTCCACTCCTGCTGCTGATATGGCTGGACCTGAAGGGTCTGTCACCTCTTCAGAAGGCTCCAGTGGGAAGAGTAAGAAAAGAACTTCTCTTTTCTCACCTCGTAAGAACAAAAAGGAGAAGAAATCCAAAAATGACAGCAGGCTTTCAGACAAGTCTAGTGGTGGGACAGAGGAAGCAACAAAGCCTAGGTCGTTATGGAAATCTGTTTTCTCTGGGTATAAGAAAGACAAGAAGAAAAAGACTGATGACAAATCCTGCCCAAGTACTCCCTCAAGTAGTGCCACTGTGGATTCTGGCAAGCACAAAGCTTCTCCGTTGGTTACAGCTGCAGGTATAGTAGATATGTGCCTCTGTACCATGTACTTTTCCCACAGCTAGGTGTCCTTGAAAGTAGGTTTGGCTTACTTTGTCATTCAGCTACTGTGTTGAATAACACTGCTCCCCAGTGTCAAATGGGCAGATTAAGGTAAGTACTAGTGACTAGAATTGTATGTGTGCGTATTGACAGAATTAGTTGATATGCCACTGAAAATAATGGCTCCTTAAAAGCTTCACTCTTGATATGTGCAATGCCTTAGACTGATTTGAGAAATAACAACTGTTTGTTAGAATCAGTTGTTTGTGACATTTCATCTCTGTTTTAAATCTGATCCTCATCTTTTCCTTGGGTAGTCTGTTCTCTTTCAACCTGGTTCCATGGATGCTGAAGACTGCAGAGATGCAGAGAACACTTCTGTGTTCTCAGTGATCTGGCAACTGTCTGCCGATCTGTGAAGTGGGGATTCTGCGGCCTCATGTAAATCTCTGATGTGCCATCAGGTGCAGGCGGAGATGTTTAATGGCAACTTGTAATACACTAAAGTTAGCCATAAATGTGATCGAAAGCAAACATGTTACGTTTCTCTGGCCTTGTATAAATAGATAAAATAGTGCCAGCTGCTGTCATCCAAGTGCTCTATCATAAGAGCATTGATACAGTACTACAGTACAAAGAGAGAATCATGACTGTTATTTTTAACAGCATTTGCAGAAAGTGATGCGCTCTTAGACTGAAGCTTCTAATATTGGTCATTTTGCAGAGCAGTGCTTCTCTGATCATTCTGTAATCCCAGGTGAAGCAACTGAGACTAGCATAAAAGGACTAAGTATTTTTGAAGCTCAATCAAACAGCTTATCAACTGAGTTCTGAAATGTTAACAGAAAGTATAGTTACCACTTCTCTAACTTCCCCTTTTTATTCTCGGCTTCTCAGATTTGCAGCTCCGTCAACATCTGAGTTTCTCAGAGGACTCTGACCTCTCCAGTGACGATATCCTGGAACGCTCCTCCCAGAAATCCAAGCGAGAGGTAGGCAGATGGGAAATGCATTTTAGGTGGACGTAGCATTGTGCGGATCACAGACGCAGAGAGCCACATCAGAAACTTGGATGATTAATTTTGTTGTTCTTACTGTTTCTTCCATTGAATAGGCTTTCCTCTAAGTTGCCTGACTGTTCTGCCCAAAATAAGTTGGTTTCACTTGTTTTCACAATTGCCAGCTACTCCCCACTGTTGTTATATGAAGGATCTGTTGTCTCACTGTGACGTTACTTTACAACGAATATCACAGTCAGAACAGTGAATTTTGTCCCTGTTGTAAGCATGCCAATGATCTACAGAAAACAGACATTAAATGTCAGAAGAGTTAAATTTCACTGGCTCTAATGCTATTACAAAAAGATACCAGTGAGATGGTTCTCACTTTTTGTAAGGCTCAGATTTTAGGATATTGTTTTACCAGCCTCTTTGATAGCGTGAAGTGGTAGAATTCCAAGCAAACTACAGACAGGAATGTACTTTTGCATACATCAAGAACATAGTCAATACAGATCATCAACTAAGAGGCAAGCTACAGGCTGCAGTTTTTCAACTCATGCAGGTTTGCTTATTTTTCTTGGGAGAAGAGAATGTGTACAGTCTGAATTAGTACCTTCCCTTTTGGGAGAAAAGATGAGCCATCAGCTGTTTCTTCCATTTTGATCCTGTTTTCTTTGAGGACTTCTTGGTAGTTGCACAGTATTTCCCTATGTCTATGTGTGAAGATAACAACTGTGAAGCTGAAATACATAGTAGTGAGCCCTTACGAAATGCCTGTATATACGAGTTGATCTTAGCCTGGAGTTCTTGTTCCAGTGTGGTCTGCTATGAACTGTGCTTCTTCTGAGAGAGCTGTTTCATGTTCCTGACCAACTTTCCCTAGCTAGTGCTATATAATGTCATATTTTGAGACATATCAACAGCTTTCTAGCCAAAATAGTTTCATTTTAAATGGTGCTTTAAGGAAGTTACTGAGGAGGAAAGAGGAGACACCAGTAGGTCTTCATAAAAGCCCAGAGAGAAAAATACATTTAGTTTATTTGCACATATTTATTCATGGATTCACGGAATTTTCA
>VYXH01012786.1:158188-171310 GCA_013397275.1 Burhinus bistriatus | reverse complement strand
GGGGTGCTGTGCCACCCCCTGCCCCGAGCCCACAGCCTGCCACGCCGGGGGTACCGGCCTCTGCCGGAACGCGGGGGCGCTGGGAGGTGGAGCCCTTGTCTTTCTCCTTCTCCCGTGGGGCCACCTCGCGTCCCACCACAGGTCGGTGGCAAGCGGGCAGTTTGCTCTGTGAGCAGAATGCAGAATTTGTGTTAAACCGTCCTTATGGCGGCATAACTGTTGGGTAGCCAGGACGGCGCTTTCAGGGCTCCACCGGCACCACCCACCCCCCCCGCGGCNTCAGGGCTCCACAGGCACCACCCACCCCCCCCGTGGCGTGGAAACCATCGTTTGTGAGTAGTGGGCCCTATTTTGCTCACGGGTCACGCTAAGGACACCTGGCCGTGCTCAGGCACACTTAATAGTGCTACAAACAACCCTAGGTTTGGGTGGAGACATTGTTGATGGAGTGCCAACTGGAAAAAAAAAAAAAGACCCAACAGTGAGACTTGTGTTTTCCTGGCTCTCTAACAGGCTTTGGCTCCCGCATGGAAGTGCAGCGGGCTGCCTTCTCCTCCCTGTTAAGAGTATGCGAACGATGGCGGCTTGAGGAGTAGGTTCGTTCGTTGATGTAGCGTGGTGAGAGCAGGAAAAAGGCCTTTCAGTTACAATCCTTTGGTTGACTACGTTAAGACACCTTCCCCTCAGTTCTCACAGGCGCGTGTGGAGGAAGAATGCATGCAGTTAGAAACGCTGGATCCTACTGAAAATTTTAGCTGGCTTACTAGAAACATTGAACTAGAAGCATTGAACTGGATGCCGTTCTGTGCAACCTGCTCTAGGTGACCCTGCTCTGGCAGGGGGGGTTGGACTAGATGATCTCCAGAGGTCCCTTCCAACCCCTGTGATTCTGTAACAGTTGCTTGGGTTTCTTCTGGTTTTGGGTTGTTTGCGTTTTGGGGTTTTTTAGTAAAGGTGGTAGGAAGTATGAAGAGAACTGAGAAGTTCTTGGTATCTTAATTTTTATTTTGAGCCAACATACTGTCAGAGACTATAATATTGGAGGGATTTAGATTGCATGCATAGCTGTGGCTGGAGCCATCTTCAAAGATAGGACAGGAGGTCTCTCAAGTGGAGGTAAGTATGCTTAACTTGTTGGCAGCTGCTGCCACTGTTGTGCGCTGCCAGGAGGGAGCATGCAGAAGGAGCATGACATGGAGGGGATCATGTCTGGCAAGGGAGGAGCCAAAATGTCCCTTTAGGAGTCTCACTGTATGGACTGAAGGGAATCAAGGTTCCTGCAGTTGGCAGGTGCTGAATCAAATTTATTTCTGGGATAGGCCTGCTCTGGTACCATGACTTTGTAAGACAGCCTCATTCTGTAAGATAGGAGATCCGTATCACTCTTGTGAACATGCAAAAACTACATACGTTTACTTTTGGGAGGCTGTTTCTGGCTAGACCTTTTATCCGTATCTCTTACCTTCTTTCCTCACAGAGTAAAATGTCCTTAAGTGCGTGGAAGTAAATCAAATTGATACTATAGGTAAAGCCTTCCTATTGAAGGAAGTTATTAGTATGAACAAGTTCCCTTTTACAAACTACTGTCTTGTTCTGATAATATAGTCTAAATTTTATCTGACAAGATTTACTTTTTTTTTTTTAGCCTTGTTATCATTAATAAAGAATAAGTCCCTTGCACGAGGGTTACTCAGCACATGATTTCCAGACAAAGAACCACAATAAGGGTAGTGGATGCACAGCCAGCGATGTGATTCACAAGTGTCTGACTAACAGGCGTGGTTTTTTAAAAGTATCAAAAGGAAAAGAAGGTGGATTTTTTTTCCCCTTTCCAAGTTTTCTTACTAGTCGTTGAGGCTTGGTTGGCTGAGTCTGTGCAGGTCTCTAGCTGTTGATCTGTGCTTAAGCCTAGTCCTGAGCGGAGGAAACCAGGCTGCCAGTTGCTAGCTCTGAAAATCTTCTTTTGAAGCCCTTAATTGTTTGTTATAAAATAGATGCTATTCTTGCACACTTGCACGATCTTCAAGTACATGCTTCTGTTTCATATTGGTTATGTGAGCTTCGTGGTGCATAGTAGCTTAGAAAGTATTTTTCACAGCTGTTATTTTAAGACGACCTCATTTTCCATCTTGGGCCATTGTCAATTTCAACCAATGTAAGTTGGCACCGCTGCTGAGAGGAGTGATCCTGTCCTCTTCAGGCCTCGACCCCTCCTTCCTTCCTGTCGGCTTTGTCCTCATGGCAGCACAGCTCCTTGTGCAGCCACACGGCAAACAGGGTCCGGGAGCTGCCTGGTGTTAAACTTGCTTTTCCCTCACCTTTGCCGGTTTAGTTCCAAACCGCTTCCCTCAGTCGCTTTACTGTGCAACCCTAATACCGTTTATATCGATGTAGGTAGGTTAGACGCACAAGGTAGCAGCGAGTGGCCAAGAAGGGGAAGGGTGGGATGACCTTTTCAGTGGTTATGCTCACTTCAGACTAGCCGGAGATGACTACAAAGCCGTGGTGTTTGACGTTGTCCGTCTTGGCGATCCTGAGTTCAGCAGCACGCTAAATCACTCTGGAATGAAGGAAACGTGCAGGAGATGCCATGTGGTCTTTGAGTTAGAAGACAGCTAGCTGTAATTTTTAGTGGCGGATGTAAATGATGAAAGTGAGAGGATAACAATTGACTTCCAAGAGATCAGTAGTAGTGCGGTAATTCAAAAAACAATGTAGTTGAGAATGAAAATTTTGGCTTCAAGCCCACTGCTTTGTCCACCGGTGGTATTGCACAGTGCCTAGGATGCACGTGCGTTCATTGTGACCAAGAAAGGGGCTGTTATTCGCAGAAAATAAGCGATACTTTTTGCCAGTCCCTGCAAATTTCTCTAGCAGATGACCAATAAAAAGCCAATGCAATATGTGCTCTGATAACATCAGGTGGGAAGATAACATCTTTTAATGTTACTTGCTGTGACCGAATTAAAATGAGAGAGTGAGGCAGTACGAAACATCTTTACATTTTGTTTGAAAGCCTGCAAATTGTGGGCAGAGATGAACAGTAGGAGCCAGTGGGTCGACTCCTGCTCTGGAGTAGTATTTTGCCACAGTGTCAAACCCAGAGCTCGGCTGTCGATACGGGGTGGGTGCTAAGATGCCTTTCTTAGGGGGGGATGTCTCTTTCTTTTGCCCTTTAATTACGAGGGGAGACAAAACTTCTGGAGCTATCCGACTAGAGAGGATGGGAACAGTTTTTGACCTTTTTTTCCCTCAGAATTGCTATAGCGTTTGCTGCTCCTCACAGCTTTTCAAAGCAGCAGCCAGCCGAGGCGGATGAGGGTAGTTGTCTGTTTTACTGCTGGCTAGTAGCTTCTGAATAGCAGCCAGAGATTTGTTAGTTTTGTATTGCTGTCATTTGAGAATATCTAGGATACACGGAGTCTGTCTGTAGACATCAGATGACAGCATTGCCTCATTTTATATTTGGCAGATTTTCTTCACAACCCCAGAACAGATTTTTTTGGTTTTTTTTTGGTTAAATCAAAACTTGGAGTTTATAAATATAGCAGGCATACCCTTCTTCTAGCCACCGAGAAAAGCCCTTTTGTTTAGTGTTTTCAAGCTCAACTTTAACACATTTCTACCATGAAATACTGATTTTATTCTGTAAACCAGATTTTAATTGTGTGAAATGAACCAGTGCTGTTTGACAATTGCCTTGAGTTCCCAGTTCTCGGGGGGAGAGGCTTATGGTCTTACTTGTTTCTGCACTTTTTTTTTTTTTTTTTTCAAAATAATATGCTGGTCTAGACTGTGCATTTTCTTCTTGAAACGCGAAAAAGCCTGTTTTGGGGGAATTTTTTTTTTAACCTGAACTGGCATCCTAAATCTAATTATGCTGTAATTGATTCTTCTTAGTGAAGATAGTTGTCTCCTCCAGTTAAGCAAGAACTTACTTGATGCATTTTGTATTTCTTTCAGAAACCTTATAAGCAGTGATCCAAATATATTGTTACGGGCTTTCAAAACTAATCCAAGCTGGCTGTGAAAGAAAAGTGTTCTGGTGCACAGACCTCAGTAGGCTTTAGCTCTTGTGTGTACAATCTGTAGCTGCGGCGTTCCGCTGTAACCACGCTTTAGGGGGACGAGGCCGTCTCAAGGCGAAGCAGAAATAATGGAGCATTTTGCTGATAAAGTGAAACTGTGATAAGAACTGGAGAGGTAGAGGGCCGGAGGCAGGCTGCTTGTAACCCAGATCCCTGCTCTGTCATCGCTGCACAGGCTAACAGTCAAAAACGTTTGTCTATCCCAAGAGTGTGTTAATTGTCTGTTAGATGATGCATTTCAGTAAAGCAAGGCCATAAGACAGTTTATTCTGAAAAACAAAGCATCAGTACAAAGTCTTTCATTTTAGCTATTCAAAGGAGGCTTTTATGCTGTAATAATACCACATTCTGTAAGGCTTCTTATAGAATAATGTAAGTTAGAACTATTAAGAAAATTTGTGAACTTTACATTCATATTTCTTTTGTGCTTTGATTTTTATGTGACATCGGAGCACGGGCTAAATGGTAGGAAATTTTTGGCATATTAAGTATGTATGTACAGCATTGTTGCAGTTCATACTAAAATGTTGCACAGGTTGAGTCATTTGATAAGCTGTGTTTTGAATAGGTATAACAGAGGTGATAAAAAAGATGGGATCTGGGTTGTGGAGGATCCTGCAGAAAATGGGAGAGATGGAGAGTTTGGTTGCTAGATCGATTCAAGCGCACTTTGATTGCAGAGGAAAGAGGTTAACGCTGTTTTCCATGAGAAAGATAGGTTGTCCCAGTTTTATCAAGAAAATAAGTCTTAGAGACACCAAAAGAAAATTTTCTCTAAGTTTGTATGGGTCAGAATTTCATTCATGGGTTGAGAAACTGAAAAGGGATGACTCGAAACAAAGCGTGGATGCTAAAGGCTTGCAATGAATGCAGAATTGTTTGGTGAGCGGCCTCATTATCTCCAGCCTACATGGGCCATACAGCCTCAGATGAAAAGTCCTGCACTCCCTTTTTTTATTGGGTTTTTGTTGTTAGGGCTTTTTTGTTTAAACAGTGTCTGACTTAAGATTTGGGAAATGGAACTGAAAGTTGAGGGTTTAAGGTTTCTTTTTTGTTTTCCTTAATGATAAATTCTGCACTTTTTTCTGAAAATGAGTGCTTCTCACTTTAGACTTGTAAAGCTATCTTTTTAAGGTCCAGCTTTGAACATCTGGTCCATGATAATTTTCTGCCGCGTCCCAAACAGAAGAAATAATAAAAACATTAAAGTTGTTAACTGTTTCTAAGTGTTCATATGTAGCCTTTCTATCCCTGATTAATCTTTAGGAGCAGAAAGAGAGGATGGTTTTAAATGCTGTCATATCTGCTGTAGAAAGAATTCATTCATTTTGCAGTTCCTGAAAACCACCCCATTATTTGGGGAGCAAAAGCGACATTACAGAGGATTGTATTTTCAGAATGGCAAAATACAATATAGAATGATAAATGTATGAAATAACGCAAGCTCACTGAGAGTGGCTGTAGGTAATACAGTGACCAGAAAATAAGGCTATTTTATTTAAAGAAAGGAGCTTGTATGCATCTCTGCACACCAAATCAAGGCTCCTCTTCTGATTATCTGTTTTTACATTTTTCTGTCATGTTTCAAGTGTAGAGGCAGTTCCTTTTAAAAATAGTTAAATAGAAAACTGACTTCCAGAAGGTTTGGCTAGCTTATGTATGTGTTGGCAACAGGGAGAGTCTGATTTTTAGGGATGGTAAAAATCTCAGACGAAAACGCTTGAAGGTAGTGTTTGTAAAAGTGAATCCTAAAAAAGATTCAATTTCTAAACAGTTATCTCAGAATAATAGTGTGACTGACTCCTACCCGTCTCTGTTCTTTGCTGGAGGTTGGTGTGGCACTTGATGTGCACAGCTCACCCTTCCTTGCATCTCTTCCATCCGCCTTCCCCATTTGCCTGGAACTTCCTGAGTATCTCGAGTTTCTCTGAGGTAAAGTGGTGAACACCGCAATGTATTTTGGAGGCCGATCACGGAGATTGCTGTCTAGGCTGTAGGTCATGCAGAATTTTCAGCAGTGTTGGCATGGTCCCCTCATGGCACCAGCTGTCCTCTGCCACCTGGTTTTGTTTCCTTTGTGGTTTCCAGATACTATTTCAAGTTCAGAGACAAGAAAAAAAGACGAGTTTATTTCGGTGTGGCTTTTATTATTTGTCCCGTATGTGAATTGTGGCATCATCTACCTTTGCGTTCTGCACTATTCTGAGGCATCTGTAGAGACCACAAGGAGATGACTGGGTAGAAAGACAAGACCCACTGGAAGTCTTGTATAGGTCATTAAATAATGTGGTGTTTGAGGGCAGCTGGAGAGCAAACTTAAGGCAGCAAAGCGAAGTGACTCAATTCATAAACAGGATCTGTGCTTTTCTGTTTTGTAATATAATATCTATGACCTTATGTTCTGATACAAATAGGTACATCAAGACCATATGCAATAACATGGGTTCCAAAATAAATTAGAGCATCACTAATGCAAGGTAGTGTATGATCGTGTCCTGAACAGCTATACCTGCCCTGAAGAAATCTTCAAAGTGCAAAAAGGCAATACAGAACGTCAGTGGGAGGCTGAAAGCACAAAGTGTGGAAGCAGTTACCCCAGGATTGCAAGAAGTATGTGACCTCCTGTTTTGTGATCTGTTTTGGGTACCAGAGAACACGCATCAGTTTTGGACGTGCATGTTTTCATCCATGAACGTGTTTTCTTTTCCCTTTCCAGGTGCCTTAACTAGGTGACAAGTGGTAGATCAGTAGGGTGGGCAAATAAACATACTTGGTGGCCCTGTGGATCTGAGAGTAGTCTGGTAATTCAGTCTTCCTCTTGGCGTTGGTCAGGGGTAAGCCTGTTCGTGCTGTGGGGGATTAGTTCTAGTAGCATATTTAGGACTGCGGGGAAAAGGACATAAAAAAAACCAACCAAGCAAACAAAATGCACCTGCATTTGCCCCAAAGGGCTCATTGTAGCCCATATTAGAGTCTTAACTTTTGCATTTTTGTAGTAGTTAACTGTATATCTTGAATAATCCAGTCAGTCTTCATTCTGAGCTCAGTTGTGCTTTACCAGCACAAAACCTACCACCATCTGACGCTGTGTTCCCTCACCTCCACCTCTTCGCCGCAGCCATGCGGCTTGAAATGAACGGCCTTACGTCCCGCTGTTTGAAGCGAAGCCGGCTTAAAGCCACCCCTCCTGTAACTGGAATCAACTGCTTAGTCCTCCCCCTCCCTGCCGCGGGAATGAGGACTTCCAATGAGAAGTTAATTACTCGATCCTCTTCTGGAGAGGATGGTGCTGCTGGGATTTCCTTGGCTCCCCAAGCAGACCTTCTCTGGGCAAAAAAGGAAAACCATGGCAGCGGTGGGGCCTCCAGGTAACATTTCACCCTCCTGAGGTGAAATGTGTGTTGGCTTCAGCTGCGGTGCTTAAACGTGGCTTTTGTGTCCTTTTACGTGGGTTTAGTTACTTAAGTCAACTGAACAAAAAGCTGAGACATGTGATTTAAAGGCTGCCATACCACGAAGACTGTTCAGACAGAGTAGATGGCGTATAGTAAGTACAAGTATAACACATCTTAATTTTATTTTTCTATTCAGAGCCTCTGAAAGATGTCATGAACTAATAAGCAGTTACCTAGATTCATTACAGTTCTCTTCAGTTTGGATCATTCGTAAGAGAGGCAAAATACTTCAGTTGAACCACTGCAAAAAGAAAAATGATATTTTTTTTTTTAATGGTCTCTCAATGCCATTTAGAAATTCAGCTTAATGCTTTGGAGGAATTGTATCTAATAAACCACATTTCCTGACTTTGTAAGTTACTTGTAGTAGTGAATTGTCTTCATCTTTGCTCAAATCTGTTTGCTTTCTCACTGAACCCATAATTTCCTTTTTTATTGTTTCCTCTTTTCAGAATTAGATGGGATTTTAAAAAGGATCTCTTCTGGGAATTTGGAAGGGCACTATGGTAAAGGTTTTCTTATTCTGCATCTCTGGAACCACTGAAGATAAGTAGAATTCTACAGTACTGGGCACGTGGCACTTTTCTGAAGGATTAAATTAATTTAAAATGCAAACATGAGAGAGATTCTTGTTCAAAGCCTGTGTGAAAGACTTGTAGAGGCTATTAGATAAGATAAAACCAATACCGTAAAAGTGGCTTTTTCCCAACTCCACCATCCCTGGCACTGTGGTTTAACTCTTCCTATTATAGCTGACTTTATTTAAAGTGTATTTCAGTTGTGCAGTTCATTTTTGCACGTTGATAAACCTTAACAAGCAGCTTGGTCAGTTAAAGTGTCTGGAGTTATGTTTTATTTCATTGCTCCTCTTGACAAGAACGTGTAGATCTGCACAGTGCTGTTTAGAGATCCTTGATGCATCGAAAAACATGTTATGGGAAGTTGGAATATTATCCTCTGGGGCTTAGCAATGACTGCCTTCTAGACTGTTCCCAATTTTGTTTTTCCCAGCAAGATTAATAAGTATTTTTTTTGAGGATTCTGATGTTAAATATGTTTCATGTACTCTGTGACGCCAATATGGGTTTCCTGTTATGTTCATTAAAAAAAAAAAAAAGAAAGGAAAAAAAAGAAAAAAAGAGCAATGTCCCAGGAACTTTGGGAGCAGTCAGTGGTCTGTGGGTTCTTGAGTATTTCTGAATTGGAGTAAATATTCAGTAACAGAACAGTGAAAGGCTAGGACATGCAATGCAAACTCGTTGAAACGTATTTTTATGTGCCTTCTCGTAGTTTGTTTCTTGCTTTGGCTTGATTATTCTTAACAACTTGATCTCAAGTTACGGTAGGATTTCTAAATAAAGATAGAAGTAGGGTAGTACATATTTAACAGAGCCATATTTGCCAGAGAGGAACCAGTTGCTTTCTTTAGAACCGCTCGGCTGGAAGGGTAGAACCAAAGCAGCGCTTAAACTCCAGCTAAACCCTGTGCTGAAGGCTGATGAGTGACCTTCAGGTTGATGTCCACGGTGGGCTGCGGTACGCATGCAGCCCTGTGTACTGTAGCCGCAGCACAGGCTGCGATTCCTGCCTGCCCCACCTTGTGTCACAGCGTGCAAAATCACAGCTTCGGTAGTCTAAGGTGAAAAAATTCATTCCTGCTAGTGTGCGGATTGGAAAGAGAAGGGTTTGTGTGTACAACCTGCTGCCAGACTTGGCAGTGGAAATAAATACCAGGCTGCCCTCGGTGCCATAGTGCTTTTGTGGCAATCTAAGCAGTTTAGGATACAAATTGCAGACAAGCTATTGTAACTATACTTAAAAACAAAACAAACACACAAACACAACACCCCACCCCCAAAACAAACAAACAAAAAAACCCAACCCAAACCCCATAAATTAAGATGCTGAAATGTTGCTGTAATGTGCAAATCTCATAGCATCTGATAGGAGAGCTTTCTATGGAAGATACTGCTCTTCCTGTAACATTTGGTTTAGGCTTGCGTACAAGACTTTGTTTTTTATGGAGAAAGACTTTAAACAAGCATCCCTTTTGTAGAAAATACATCTGGCCTAACTTTGTGGTCATACTCAATGAGAGTCCCTTAATTTTCTGTGCAGCAGGACTGCAAGCTTGAGCAGTACAAAACAGTTTGTAAAGAGGATCCACTTTTTTTTTTTTTGTAAACCAAGTACATTATAAATAGAGGCAAGATGTTGGCTGCTCTTCAGCAGCACTTTTTTGGATGAACCTTGCCAGCAGAGAAGATCAAGTGGGCCTTTCAGTAGGAGCAGCACATCATACTTTTATCTGAATTATTCATGAAGAAACACACCCAGATTATCCGTGGCATATGTGTGCATGTGTTCAGATTTAGCCTTGAGGAAATTTGCTGACCTAAACATGGGAGCAGAGTGGGAACAAGGCAACATGACTAAAGCCAGCTCAGAAGGAGTGGGTTTACATCCTGGCACCACGCCTCGGATTCCCTGTCTGCTTAGTGCTAGGCAGAACTAAAAATAATATCTGCTGTTTAGTGGGGTGGTGTGAAGTTTACAGAGTGAATACATTTCCTCCATAGTGACCTTCTGTCTGCAAAATCACCACAGAAGAAGGCAATGTAAAAAAAAAAAAATATATATATATATAGAGCACATCAATTGATCTGCATGAATGCTGGGTTGTTTTATTTTCTTTGCTCAATATGCAGGTTGCCCTTAAAATATGCAGCATCACAGTTGGGAGTGTGAGAAATGTGGAGACCAGCCCAGACTGCTAGATTAATGAGCTTGGTGTTTCTTTGTGTAACCAAGTATTTTGTTGCTGTATGTTCACCCACTGTTCTGCACTTCATCTGTTTTACTTAATATCATAGGCTTGCTAGTTGTTGTTGTTGTATGGGAATTTGAAACTTTCTGTGTTCAGTAAAAATTACAGGTTAAAGCTTCAACAATCCTTTTTAACGATACCATCAACAGTAAGCTGAACAGAAGCTTAGCTGTAGTGCCATTTTGTTTGTTTTCTGAGTCTGAATTTTTCAGATTTGACAGGCTGTTTGATATGCTTCTGCTCCGAGTTCTCATGACCACGATAAAAAGGTCAGATTTTCAGAAAACAGTTAATACTTGATTTCTGCCACACAACAGAGTGGATGCTTCAGCTAAATTCTGTTACTTCTGGAAGTGTCAGCCTCAGGCAAGCCCGGGATGTGTATGTATAGGTTGCCATTTATTGCATCACGCTATAAACTGTAATATCATAAGCTTTCCTATTATGCTAAAATAAGTTTCATTCTGATACTTGTCTTCAATGTGGCAACGCTAACTCGTTGTTTGCCAACCCAGCCTGTAATATTGGGTGGTTTTTAGCTATTGAGTCCTGCTGTTATGCTTTGCAATTGTACCGTTAGATTTTACACACGTAGTATACCACCACCTGAAAAACTCCCACAGAGTTCCACTGGCTTTGATGCTAATTTTGCAGATTTTAAAATTCTTGTTGTAACTCTGTGGGAAACTCAACATATTCTGTGGAGTCCCACGGATTGTTGCCATCCTTGTAGAAGCACAGCACCCAGCTCGTGCGTGCCTACACGGCTATGTACATAATAGCTAACACCTGATAAGATAAAAACACACTGGTAAAATGCTCAACTCTGCTATATATTTTAGCCTTTTACATAGTGATGTGAAGCATGCTCGCAGCTACATCATGCTTTTCAGTGAGATTACTGATTTCAAGTAATACCAGGTAGGATGTAAGGTTTAAAGTTAGAGTCATCTGAGTTTATTTATAGAAAGTTCAAGCTTTATTTTTGTGTAATACACTTCATAACTGATGGAAAGAAGAATTTAAGTCTGTTACCTATGTAACATATAGAAAATGCTTCCTTTCAACCCAGTACTGGGCCAGTTTGTTGGGAATACAGAGTAGGCTTCATGGTGTCCTGTTACAGAGGTCAGTTAATTCGCTTGGGCATACTGCTGCCACGTGGGCTCCCCAGCCACGTTACAGGGAGCAGCACACATAAATTGTAATGGATCGCTGCTCCTGCAAGGGCGGCTGTTCTGTACCCACGAGAGCCCTGCATGAAACTATGCCGGGTCTGCTTCATGCTTTCATCCTGGGCTTAATTGCTTTGGGTTGGTTTCAGGGGACTAACTATTCAGTCAACAACTGAAGACTCTATTCAGAGAGCCCTGCTCGTAAATAGGAACCGAGTCAAGTTGTTCTGCCCAAATTGCACAGTGTTTTCCTATAGGATCACCAGCTGCTAGAAGATCGTACTGCTTTACTGATCTGTAACACATTTTGGGTTCTATACTGCTTTAAGTATCATCCTACCATCAAATATAAGAGTCTCTTGCTATTACTATGTCATAAAAATCAGAGTCTTGAAGTTTCTTGTTTCTACTAGTACTGTTCATATTAAAATGTCAAAATATCTTTCAGCTCAATTGAATAAGCAGGTGGATAAGGATCTGACAGGTTTCTAATTCAGACTCAGTACACAGTGCTACTGTCGTTTGGAGCCCTGTAGAGACCTAAGAAAACATAACAATTTTTGTTGGCATGTAGATTTGCTGGCTTTGTTAGTTGTACACACCAGGAGCGTTCACCCAGGGGTGCACACTTCTTAAAGGCACGTTTTCTCTAGTTGATGCTGGTGAATGGCCACAGTGAAATTGGGGTTAGCAATCATGATGTGAAGATAATGGGGAATCTGGTACAGAAATCAGAGCTGCCCACAGAACAGTAAAGAACACAGATCACTGCGAGATTGTTACTGCTTGTCAACAGATGCATTACTGGCTTTTCCAGTCTTTTTACCGTATGTGTATACAAGGCTACTGCTTATTATTTTCTCATGTCGTGTCTTTTGCTCTTCCGTCTTTCCGAGCTCCTTGAAATTGTCCCAATCCAGGGTTATAATTTTTTTTTTTTCAGGAGTTGTCTGGACTGCCTGCAGTACTGTTAACCATGAAGAGTCATGATTCTGACCGTAGGGAAAAAAAGATAATAATCCCTTTCCCCCACTGCTTCTCCCAAGCCTGCTGGCCCCAAATTAAAACTTGAAAGAAAAAAAGCCATTCACTCTTTTGATTGCATGTTGCCAGGAGCTGAGCTTCTCAGATGTAGCTATCAGGATTATAAAAATTTTACCTTCAGTCCTGTTGATATTGCTAGTTCCAAGTTTCACATTGTAGAAATATCACCAAGACTAGCTCCTGTCTCCTCCTCTTTTTTTTTTTTCTTCCCATTAACCTATTTTTATTTTTTTAATGCATGTTCTGGTAACAGCTGTTTATTGAATAAAAACTTGAACAGAAAATCTTATGTAAAAATAAGCATGCAGGAGGATCATTTCAATTTTAATTGAGCTATTCTAATGTTTTTACTGGCTCAAAGTTCCTTTGCATTTAAAGTTTGTTTTCACCTGCATGCCCTTTTTTAAAACACATGACCTGGCACGTGTTTATTTTTAAGTCCAGACGGCATATGGCAGACGAGAAGTGAAAGTTAGCTTCCTTGGTGATCGAGGCAGTCGTATCATGTGTCAGAGAGAAGGTACGAAACATAA
>VYXH01012786.1:57033-158108 GCA_013397275.1 Burhinus bistriatus | reverse complement strand
GTCAGAGAGAAGGTACGAATAAAAAAAAAAAAAAAAAAAACCCAAACAAACAAGAAAAGCCCCAACCCCTACTATAGAGGGGAAGGATGCAGTGCTGTATGGTAAAAGGCTGTAATATTAGCAAAGTAACTCCTGGAGCGTGACATGAACAGCTGAGTCATTTATAGCTGGTGCTGAGACAAATTGCCGCTGAAGGATGCTTGTTATTGCATGGCTGCTGCTACAGCTGGTAGATTGCCTGGTTAAGAGCAAAATAAACTTGAGCCCGGTAAGAACTGCTGTGAAAAAGTACACTCCAGATAAGCATACATTAATCTCTGGAACATTTAATTGGTTCAGCAGCATTTTCTAGTGCCTGAATTTTTCAGATGTGCAAACGTGTTCATGATATTGACATAATTGCCAATTTCTAATTAATTCTTCTCTATGAATTCACTAGTAATAGTAGCAGAGGGCACTTTCTCTTTTACTGTTACTAGAGTTATGGTTCGTATATCAAATTACAAAGTTAATATTTGTCCTTGAAAGTCTCCTGACCATTACTTCTCTGCATCTTAATGTAGTACAAGGCTGCTATTGTCGGTCAGCGTGCTGATCTTGTATCTATCTAATGAGGTTTGCATGTGTTTAATATGAACCTCACAGTATGCTTTCCATGCGACTATGTAAAATTAATCCTTTCGAAAAATTGTATTTAGTTTGCGGTCTTTGAACATCATCTCCACTGGAAGATTGTTTTGACAGATTATTAGTTGTTGATAGTAATTTTTTTAAAGCATCTTTAACACCTTATGATAGGCATTCTGGTAACTATCAGTCAGATATTTTCACATGTAAGATACTGTTTGAAATTTGATTTTAAGACAAGGAGGGCTTCTACCTTCCTTAATAATGCCTTTACCTCCCAGCTCCCAAATGCTTTTTTCCAAGCAAGCTGACTCAGAACTGAGCATCAAGAATAACTGGCAAGCCACTGCCCCTGTGCACTGTGGCAAAGGGGGAGCGGGTAGAGTTTTTAACGAGCCCTCGGTTCTTTCAGCGGTCTTAAAGAAGCTGACAAGTTCATGGGACTTGAAACCGTATATCACAGTATTTGGGAGTGCCATTTCCAAGATGATATGGCAGCGTTGGTTAAAGTTAGCGGGAAAAGAGGGAGCAATTCCCCTTCTCCGTGAGGAAATTGTCACGCCTCCGCGGGTGTGCTTGCTGTCTGCTGGAGGAACGATTAGTGGCAAGCTTGGAGGAAAGGGTAGCTTCTAGTGTCCTGCGTGATAATCAGGCTCCTGAGTAATCAACCAGTGACTCTGACAAATGTATTCCTTCCGCTTCTTGAATCACGTTATTTCTAACACCAAACATGGTTATTTGCCAGTTTGCTTACAGATGTAGAGCTACAACTTTATAGAGTAAATAACTATCTGAATACCTTCTTCGGCATTGTACCTCCCATTAGCCATGTAACCTCTTGTCTTTTTCCTTTTGGTGCTGTTTTTCCTCTTGGCTCTATTTTTTTTAATCCATCTTGGATGGTAGTTGATCAGAAGCGTTTAACATCATGATTATTCATTTGTTCTTCTGCTTTACAGAAATCTGCATAGTTTGAATACAGTAACATGAAAGGGAAAAAAAACAAGGCACAGTAGTAATTTATTCAAGTAAATTACTTTTAGGCCCTCACAAATTTAAGTGCGATAGAGAACCAAACCCTTGTCCAGGTCTCCATCACCCGTTTCATCTGGTTGCTTATTTCTGTCAACCTGGGTGGTCTCAGTCTGTAGCAGCGGCGTATACGACAGTATACGTCAGTGCATACCTCTTGCTTCAGCCTGCGGAGTATAAGCTAACAGATGATGTTAGCTAAGGAAAGAGGAGATATTAACTACATCCAGAAATACCGTATTTTAAAGGGTGCTGTTGTATGAAAATGTGTTTGAATAGTTCAAGCATGGAAATTCCATTCATAAAAGTATTAGTTCTCTGTGCCACTGTGGGTTTGGTTTTTTTTTGTGGTAGTTTGGAAATAAATTTATGTAATTAGACTAGATATAATCTTCTAGAGATTAGTAAATTTAAAAGAAAGTACTGATGGCATGGGGTTTTTTGACTTTATGTGCAGAATGCTTGTTAGGACTATAAAAAAGGTCAGATATTTTCAGGAACAGATTGAGTCACTAGCAATGTTTAATCATCCAGATTAACAAATACGCCCTTTTTGAGTCTTTGGGGAGCTCTAAGCTTGTGTATTTCTCTAGCTTTTCTGTGAAGGATGATTTTGTCTCCATAAAATTTCCCTGCAGCTTCTGCCTTTATTGTATTTCTGTAAGCGTAAGTGACTTTCACTTTCCTCTTTCAGATTCTGAATATCTAACGATGCAATACGAGAACTGCGTCTTTCTCTGTGCACACCAAGAGTTCTGCAACGCCATGGTATAAAGTAGAAACGTCCATGCCTTACAAAAACCAGTATGCAGGAACATTTAGACCTTGTAAAGTAATTTGGATGTAATCAAGCATAACTGCATTTTCCTAGGTGGTTCTGTAGTTTCCCCATAAAGGAATCTGTGAATACGGTACTGATGGCGGCTTTGAACAACATGAGTCCTGTTTCAACAAATGTCGACCGCCTGTTTGTGGGACTGATCCTCTTAAAATGTCCAGCTCTATATTATGTAAATAAGTTCCTTTCCTATAAGCCTTTCCTTCTAGATCCCTTGCTGAGAACACGCAGCAGGGATCACATATATAATTTCTAATAAAGTACCTTACTTCAGGTTATTTCCCAGCTTGCAGACAATGTTTCTCTATGACCTTGCAGTCATGCTGCCTTGCTGCCAGCTGCAGTTCCTGGTTGAACTTGGGACACAATTGCCCAGTGTTACAGCTGGGCTGGCACAAAAATGCCAGTTATTGCACGGAACTACGCTATTCTGCTAATATCTATATACTTAAATACTGAGAAGAGATGATTCTTTCCAAGCTTATTTCTAAAGGCGCAGGCCTTTCAGGTACTCTTGGACGAGTCTAGGTGACTTCAGGGAGTTGGCTCATGTATGAATTTTCCAGAAACTGGCTGCAAGCCCAAAATCTGACTGGGAGGGTTAATCTGAAGAGCACCGCAGTTAGGTCTTGTTTCCACATGAAAGCTTTTTGTAATTTTTTATTTTTACCAAGACCTTTACAAATGTTCTTTTACTTATTTGTTAACTGCTTTGAAACGTGGTTTAGTAGGAATGTGTCTAGAATGTCACCTGTCTTCTTCCAGAAGACATACTTCACTTTACTATGAAATACCAACCTTAAATAATTACAAAATATTCCAAAAAGCTGTTACCTGATTTACTACAAACTCAGGTACTCAAGAACCTGCTACTGGATCTTTTTTCCAAAGACTTTTTTTTTTAGTAGATTGTGGCTTCATGTGACATTCTGATAACTTTGGGCATCTGATGGAAAAAGCAGGTTTAGTAGAGGTGTGCTGTAGACATTAATGGTGAGGGCATCGCTCTTTCACAAAGTCCTTTTTTTGATTGCAGGAGCCCCTGTAGATGGCAGAAGGTACAATGAATCTGTAAAAAATAACCTGGCCACAATTTCTTGTATACTTACTGTTTTTACCAAATGTTACAAATATTTGGTATTATACATTGATGTACTTTAACTGCTTCAAAGGGTTTTCTGAGCTACTTATTACCATAGCATCTGAATGCTTTATAAAAGCATTATTAAATTTATCATCACATTTGTGAGAGAAGGGAGGAGATGTCTAAATTTATTGGGGAGGGGAATCCCAGGAAGGGATTTTTTAACTGACTAGAAATAGAAAATAATCTATTATGTGAATGCTCAGTTTAGGGTGTTTAGGAACTGTCTTATCAAAACGGTTAATGTATTCAGACCTCATACCTGTTCCAGCTGTAACTTCCCAGCCTTCCAGCTCATCAGACTCCACGACCTTAAATCAGTCACTTGGACACTGAGAAGCACACAAAGCGTTGGACACTTACGCGAAGTTTGAGCACTTTGCCTAGCACCACGGGAGATGACAGTGGTAGAAGGAGACTGATGTTCTGCTTTACTACAGTTTATCTTCTCTAACTGCAAAGTCGTTTTCTCTGCTTTCTGTTCCTCTCAGGCCATGTACAACAAACTTTCTTATACATGGAGCAAGTGAACTGTCTTCCACTGCAGTCCTCGTTCTTTCTGAGATCTTGTTCATTTTTGATGTGAGTGAGCTGGGGTTCTTGCAGAGGTGTCCTGGTTTGAGCGACAACAGGACTAATTTGTTTTCTAATGCTTGGGAAAACTGTACTTTTAGAAGACTCTAGTGTCTGAATTTACAAAAATATTTACTTTATAGCCAGCTCTTGTGTGTGGATTTCAAGATCCCAGTGTTTTCGAGCTTGCCAGGTGCAGGGATGAGGAGGAGCAAGACCTGAGCACTTGACCCAAGCTGGCCAACAGGATTATTTCATACCATGAATGTCACATTCAATATAAATTAGAAAGTTTGCTGTGAAGTTCTCTCTCCCTTGATGGTTGTGATCCAGAGAGCTTCTTGCCCTGGTGCCGGACACCTGAGCCCTTCCCTTCCTCCCGAAGCCGTAGTGCTTGCAGTGTCCAACATTTGGTGTCCACTGCTGGGAGTGCACAGCTTCCTGCTGATAGTATCCTTGTATATTTTGTATTGGTATTGGGATCAATATTGGGTCTTTAGTGTTATTAATGTTAATCATCTAGTTTTTTTTCTATTAAGTCTGTTTATATTTCACCCCCCAGGTTTCCTTGTTTTTTCCCCATTCCCCTTCCTGGGTGGGGAGGGGTCATCGGGTGATAGAATAATTGTCTAAACAACAGCAAATTGTTGTGGGTTTCTCAGACCATAACAAGAGGAAAAAGCTTCAGTCTTGAACCACCTGTCACAATTGTAATACGTATACATGAAGTCCAGAACAGTTGCACAATCGCTGCTGTGTCTTGAATGTTGACTTTGTAAGCAGGATAGTTATACAGTGTTTTTGCATGCATCACCAACCTTTCAGAAAAAGCGAATTAGAAAAAAAAACACCAGAGCTTCATAAAAGAAAAAGCTGATACCCACAAAAATTGTAAAAAAACTCACAATATCCACTGCAAATGTCTGTCCCATTTGAGCTATTTGGATAACTGATGGCAATAGAAGACTCTCATCCCCCATTGCTAATGAAAAAAAAAAAGTTGTTAATTTTTCCCAGATATTTATTGAGAGAAAACATTTCAGGTGTTGGAGTGAGAATTATAGTGGGTACTAAATTCTGCATTCTGCTTCCAGCTCTTCTTTACCTAATCCCGTTCTTCTGTCATTGTAGCTCCTTCCCAGTTTGCAGGCTGCTGCTCCCACGCTCGTTTGCACTCAGTGTGACTTTAACTTCTCGGGTCTTTTTCTGATCTCTGTGATTTTGTCAGTCTTTTTGTATTGGCGGTCCCTGGTCTGACACAGGTCCTCATCCATCTCTCCTGCTTGCTTTTGCCTTGTTCCTTCTGTCATGTGTTTGGCTGCATTCCCTGTTACTCTTTCAGCTCCCCCTGCAGTTATGCCCCCCTCTCATCGCCCCCCTCTCATGCCCCCTTCTTTCCCCTCCCTAGGTTATCTGAACTCAGTCTTTCCTTCCCATTCCTGAATTTGTGGACTCAGTCATATTACAAATCCACTGTGAGCTGTGTTTGCAAGCAGAAATTGCTAAAGGTTGGATGAAAGTATTTTCAGGGTCTGGTTAGTATCCAGGGAATGTGACCACTTTATATATACATTTATCACCAAATCCCTGTTAGCCAACATTTTGCAGAGATTTATAATTTGGGTAGATTTTGGTGGAGATGAGAATCTTGGATTATACAAAGCCCAAACTGAAGAGTTTGTGTGTCCAGATACCTTGGAAGACTTGCTCATGGTGATTTATTTATCTTTTTTTTTATTTTATTTTTTAACAGGAGCCAAAACCCAAATAAAAGCATAGTGTAATAGTTCAGTAACTGAACTATTTTGAAGATTTCAGTCCAGAAAGCTTGGCAAAGTTGTGAGCCTTGTAGCATGAACTATTGGCTTACCTAAGCATTCTTTCATTCCAGGAGACATAAGCATGCTTTATTTTTAGAATGTTGATTAGGGAAAAAATCCAAAGTGATACTCTTCCATAGAGCAATGGACATTATTTTAAATTGTCAAATGTGTTATTGAGTTTTTCATACGGATTTTCTAGGGTGGAGGTGCAGGGGTGTGTGTCTCTTTCTGTAGGACATTTTCAGCTCAGAAGTGATGAGAATTTTACCAAAAATGTGAGGGGGAAAAAAGGAATGAAGATGAATGTGTTAGGAATTAATTTAGTCTCAGACATGGGTGTGTAGAAATAAGCAATTACGTATGTTAAAAAAACATTCATATTTAACAGAGTGAATGTTTCCTTTTTTGTGCTTTGGGTTATAATAGCAGAGATAGCATTTTGAAAGGGATTAGAAGAAATTAAAGCCCTACTAGTTCCTGTTATTACTTTGAACTTTAGACAAAGATTTCCATCTCTTAACACCAAACCTGTGCTAATACTCTTCAGTAAAGGGTCCCATCTTTCCCTGGCTGGTGCTTACAAGTCTGTACTGCAGAATGCTAAACCGGTATTTGAAATTCTGCTGGTTAGTAAAATCAATTGAAAGCTCAGCTCCTTCACAGAAGAACATCCATCCCACAGACGTGGGTTAAATAGGGTCAGAATTTCAGCTCGTTCTAAAATAGAAATGCTAAATGTGAGTTGGATCTCCAGAAAGAGTTGAACAGATGAGAAGATGGGTAACTTGCCTTTTTGGCCTCTTGTCGGAGCCCAGGTTTCTGATACTGGTTGGCAGCTGACCCTAATTCAAGCCAAGATGAGGTGTATTTTTTCAGATGTGGGAAAGAAACGTGCTCACACCTTATCAACTGTTGCTAGATATGGCAGGGTAAAAATAAGAAAGGAGGGAAAATGCACCACCCTGCCTTTTTTTTTTTCTTTTTTTGGCACTTAAAGGCAAATTTTTACTACTGAAATCCACAGACGCCTTTTGTATTTTGACAATACAAAACATACAAGTTATTCTTAAATGCAGTGGAGAGAGAGTGTGTTCCTTTGAACTCAGCAGAGCATCAGACCTTGGTGACCCAACAGCCGCAGATTCGGTGGGTAGCTGTTTTTGCTACGGGAGTTAGTACCCGACTTCTCAAACATTCGGCTTTCTGCAGGCAGCACAGTTCTGCTGCTGCTGAAATTCGCCTGTTCAGAAGCGTTGTTTCCATTCATGTTTTACAAGGCCATTGTGTCTCCTGATGTATTTTAAGTACTGGAGCACTGTAGTTTTCCTCCAGATGGACTGACGGACCAGCAAGAGGAACTACAGAGGAACCCTATTCTTTGGGGCTAGGAGAGGCCCTAAAAACAGAGATTTCTTTTTGAGACCCTCTTCAGGAAGGGTGGAAGGTGGTGATGGTGTTATCGAATCCTTTTCCAGCTCTCTCCTGGTCTTATTTCTGAAGAAACGCCAGGGGACGGAGCATCTTCCTGGCACAGCAGCATTAGGGATATGAAGTAAATCTCAGCAGACCTGTTGGTCATCCCTTGTACCTTCAGGGTAGATAGTAAAGGCAGAATATTTGGACTATATATTTTATGCAGTCTGGAGAGCTGGTGAAACCCATATGCGTGAGGTCCAGTGCTGAGCCTGCTTCTGAAACAAGACAGCCCTGAAGGGATGCTTTTCAGGTCAGGGTAAAACTAGGAGGTAGCTTAGCCTTAAGTGTCTCAAGCCAGGAGTGTGATAGATGTTCCCCTGATGTTACGGAAAAGGTCGATGAAAATACAATCTATTTCCATAATACTTCAAAACAGCAAAACCGGTAAATTAGAAATGCTAGGAGATACTAGAGTTAATGAATTCCCTACGCAGTTCAGTAGAGGTAATTTCATTTTAAAGAGAACGGCCTTCCAATAGCGTTGAAAGTAATTTCACAGCTTAAACGAATTCAGTCATGCTTCTGTAGTAAAGAGTGCATTACTCTTTTTATTACCGTCCATGAAAACTGCTTTTAGCTACATTCGAATTCGAGGCACGACGGTTAGACTGGTCTGTGCCTAGTTGAAAGCGACTGATCTCATTTTTGAGAAGATATTTCCTAATAAATACATCTGTTTGTCAAATGGAGTTTCAGAAGGGAAATGATTACTCATTTACTGAATTTAAATATAAAGGGCAGCTTTTTATAGCCTAACTTTTAGTAATTGCTCTAAATATACAGCAGCTACTTTTTAGAATATGTTAACATGTATTAAGGGCAGATATGACTCTCTTTGAGAGAAAGAGGACTGTCAGGTATTAAAAGATCTCCATTTATCTAAAACTAAATGTAAAATTCCCTGATATCACTTTGAGACAGATACTGAGTATTTTGAAGCACTTTTTTTTATAATTTCTTCAGATTTCCTCAGAGTTTCAGTGATTGTAGCTCCTAGATGACCTGTAAAGACAGGGGTAATCTGTCTGCGCATACTTCAGTTTCCCTTTGAAGTTTCCAGCTATATTTATTGGTAATGGAATGGCTGCTGGGTCTCTTTTCATTCTCATCATAGAGTAGTCAAACTGACAGTTTTTAATTACTATCAGGTATTTCTGAATTTGAAACAATCAGTTTGGAGCGGCTAAATTTGAGGCAGAACCAAATTTGGTGCCCTGTATCCTTTCAGTATTCAAACTTTTTTAATAGGTTTAAAATAAACAGATTTTATTTTTAAGTGGAGCTAAGATGCCAAGGTCAAAATTCT
The DNA here is from genome assembly GCA_013397275.1 of Burhinus bistriatus. Lineage (NCBI taxonomy): Eukaryota > Metazoa > Chordata > Aves > Charadriiformes > Burhinidae > Burhinus > Burhinus bistriatus. The sequence continues at coordinate 149,289 of VYXH01012786.1, read as the reverse complement.
TTGGCTACTATGGGCTGAGGCAAATGGGCCTAACACAGACAGAGATCCGTTAAAACACGTAGCACTTCAAATGAATGGACAACATTGTGGACCATATACTTTATTTTAGAATTAGGCTTTACAGAAACAGCTGCTTTTACTTGATGTCTGTTGTTAACATGCGGTTTCTTTCAAGTGGAGTTTATTATGTGCCTTTAATTTCAAAAAAATCTAACCTAACTAGATGCAAACGGACCAAAAATTCAGAAATAAGCTGGAATTTAACTCTCTCACAGTGAGAGCATCTTGGAGTCTGACTTCTTTTTGATATAATGCTGCAAAGAGTGAGGACAAAACAAAACAAAACAACAACAACAACAAAAAAACTACCAAAAAAAAAAAAAAAACCAAAACCAAACGAAAAACCAAAGGACAGGCTTGATGAAGGATGGTCTTTCAGTCTTCTTACTGTTTGAAGAAGGTCATATTTGTGCTGCAGAGCATGTCCGTTTATGTCAAGATGCCATGGCAGATTCAGTCCTGCATCCAACCAGCAAGAGTCTTGCCATTGACTGGGAACAAAAATTGTCATGAGCCTCATGTGTGGATTTTTACATATATGTATATATATGCCCTTACTGTGGTATATGAAGAGAGGAGACATTTCATTCATTAAGACTCCTTCAAAATGATGGGGATTTTTTGAGACTGTTAATGAGGCGATGAGGTTTAGAAACCTTTGGAATAGACTATGCAATGGGAACAGTTGAGTGTTCAATGGTTACTTACCAGCACGTCGTTTGAGTTAGGATTGCAACAGGAAGGAAATTTCCATGGAAGATTGCCTTGTGTACGCAGCAGAATACAATTCTATATTAGTTGCTCAGTGCAAGTTTTATATAGCTTTATTGTAGTTTGAGGAAAATTGCTCTGGTTTGCACAAACAAGCTGCACAAATTGCGCTATTCTAGTTTTCAAATCAAAGGTGAATGACAGATTTGTCTTTAAAAGGAGAAATCCATAGGGATTGTTTCTTGATGTCAGAAAATAAACTAAGTTCTTAGTTGCTACTTGTAATATGGGAGACCAGGAATGTTTTTCATCTCATGATTCTGCTTTACTCTGTCCATGGCACAAGGTCTGAGTTCACACCACCTCCTACATCCATTTTTTTCATTCGAGGTAGAGCCCCCAGAGCAGGAGGAGAGCAACGCTGCACCCCAGAAGACACCTCAGTCTGATGACCACGTCTGCCTCATTGTTCAAAGGGCATCATGGAACAAACCCGCTTCGCACAGTTAACACCACCATATCACAGCCGTTTGTTGCATGCTGCGGGAAAGGGTCAGAATTTGTCTTTGGAAACCAGGCATACCAAAATAAATCCCTTTTCCTCAGAAACTGGAATTGTTTTCTTATCAGAGGATTTTTTTCTTCTGCTCTCTGCCTGTTTTTGAAAGCAGATGTTTGGCAACCAACCACTCCCAGATTCCCAGCGTGGAAAGATCCAAGCTCCATCCGAGATCTGTTGGTTAGTTGGAGCTGATGCTGGTCCCCTAAGCACAGCTCCTGTCCTCTGAGCTATGAGTCAGAACATGAGAATTCCTGACATGCATTTCCTTAGGCCGTCACTCATGTGTTACGATTGATTTTGGAAAAAAAGTTAACATATATTCTCACTTTACAGTGGTTCAAAGTTGACCGTGTAGCACCGTCTGTTTTAGGGTTCCTAGTCTGAATATGGTACTTTAAGCCTTTAGTGGGAACACCAAAATATTTTTGTGGAACATAACCTCCAGGCACCATGGACAAGTATTGTGTTATGCAAGAGCTATTCCTAATGTGTTAAAGATTAACATCTATGTAGAAAGTTAATCAGGAATAAACATCCTGTGCCAGTAAGGTAAAAATCATTCTCCATTTAATAATCACCCCTATTTTTAAGAGTTCCCAAATTAGATCTAAAGCATGTTTTCTTTAAGCCAGACATTGGTCCGTGGAGTAGTCAGTCAGGAATATAATTTTATTTTTAAAGAATTGTGTTGTTTACAGTGACTGACCTTTTTTCTTTGAGTTTTCATCTTCATTATTAAATAAACAAGGTTAATTTCTTCCTTCGCTTTTCCAATGTTGCACTTTTAGTTATAAGCACAGGTAATCATTCAGGCTAATCAAAATATTGGTTAATCTCAAAAATACTAAGTTAATTGAACTTGCAAATATTTATTAAAGGAAGCATAAATTTGCCTCAGATCTGTTTGTTAAAAAATGCTGTTGCTGATGCTTTTAGTTTTGAAATCAATGCTTTGAAGTATGAGCTGTGCACTCCTGTTGTTTTTTTTTTTTTTCTTTTTAGTGCATGTAGCATCCTCTATTTTAGGTTAAACATTTATTTTAAGCTAAAGCAGGGGTTTAGATAATAAACTTCAGTACTGACACAGGTAACTCACGATGATAGTAACTGTAGTACTAAAGGTCTAGAATTAAAAAAATCCCATAAAATTACATATACAGAATAGTTTGTTCTACCAGTAATGTCAAAAAAGATGACATTGCTGCTTGGACTGTGAAAAAATTTTCATTTTTTAAAAAATTAAAAAAGGATGAAATGGGGAAAAATTGGACTAAGAAAAGAATGTAGTATATTCCTTGGGGTGAACTGAGAAACCCAGTTATTAGGGAGAAAAGAACCCAAAATCTAAGGAAGCACTGACCATAATAAACATTCTTTGACATCCATATCATGTATATATGCTGAAAAACAAAGTCATCATTCATTTTTGGAACATTAATTTGCATTTTGCAGTTCCAACTAATCAGGGTTCCTCATTGAAATTTACATTTGACATAAAATGCAATAAAAGCACATAAACCAATAAGGAAACGATGAGGAGATGAGTAAGAATGCCAGTCATGCATTCGGAAGGTTTTCTCAACATACAACTTGAAAGCATGATTGTAAAATTTCTGAATGTTATTGCAAGTGTCAAAGCTCTGAGATTCCACGGTTTGTAACCAACAGAAAACGGTCGCATATAATCAGGGAAAGCATGGTGCAAGACATGGTGCCAGGAGTCTGCTGAACCTTTCTTTGGCTGCATCTAGCATCTGACAGCACAGAAGTCATGGGAATGCTTATTTCTGGAGTTTGCTCAAGCTCTCAGCATCTTTGCTTTATGATTAGCTATTACAAGCGCTCTCATGGTCAAAATAAGTTTCTGATTCTCAGAAGTGGAATAGAAGATTGTCATTTATACTCCTGAGGTTTCTTGGAAGAGATTAAATGTAACCCTGCTCCTTAACATACATTAGAGAGGCTTTAGTGTTGGCCCAGCCTCTTCTAAATGCCAGAAGGTTTTGAGTGCTTTTGTGATTTTTTTCATCTTCCTGGACAAACAATCCAGGCACTTCCAGGGCCACCTTTTTTCTCACCATTTAGATGTAAAAGAACACAATAAAAATGAGTTTGCAGAAGCAAATGGGAGTAGTAGCTGCTTGGAAGTGGTGGCCCTGGAGACGTTTTCCCTATCCAGTACCAGCAGGAGAAGAGAAAACCATGGCAAGCACGTGTTACGTTGCCTACTGCCCCTACCTATATTTAAATCTTTCCCTGTCACAAGCCATATGCTGCTTCTCCTCTGGAGGAGTTTGAAGCATTGGTAAGGATTTGATGAGGAAAGTGCCTTTGGAGAGGCACTATGTCTTCACCTGGGGAAGGGGAAGAAAAGGGTCAAAGGTAGCATCATTGGACTCGCCTCTCTTCAGCCTCTTCTCCAGTGCAAGGCTCTCCTTCTGGTTTGAATTCCCTAATGTTTCTAGCAGTCAACAGACTGTTGGCTGGGGTGTTGCAGTTTGTGTGTAATTTAAGCTATCCTAGTTTGATTGAAGGGGAAAGATGTCAGTTATTTAAGATTTTTAAGGTTTTCAGAAATTAAACCTGCTTTAACAGTGATGTTAATGGCACAGATAAAACATTTGCATCTGGGAAAAAGGCTTAGCTAGCTATTCTTGAATATATTTCTTGGACTGCTTCTCTCAGTTGCTTAACTTTCATTTTACTTGTTCAAGGGCTGTCAGAAAGGTTCCCAAACTGGTTGAAGACGTCACATCAGCTAAGTACATTGGAAGGTGGCTTGAAATTTTTAAAACAAAAATCCTATAAAATGGAGATAAATGGTGAAGATGTTTCTGCTGTAGTCATTCAGTTGAAGTTATTTATACTTCATCTTCTTCTATATTTAATTATGTTGCAATTTAAGTTCCAGTTGGAATACAGCTACAAGATGACATATGATGCTTTTAAGCAATAGCATTGTGCTGTTCTTTCCTGAAAAAATTAGTGTATTGGATAAATTATGCCATAGTTGACAGGCAGGATTAATTTTGACAGTAAGCTTTAAAGCAATGTGGTTGGAAAAAAATTTAGCAGATGTGCATATTTGCTGAAGAATCTGGATTTGCAGATTATTACATGTGTTACGAATTGCAAATTAAGACTACTTGAAAGCTTCTCCACCTCCTGTGCCTGCAACTGTGTTTTTAGTCTCCATGATCTGAAAAATTTTTCTCCTACTAGATTAGGAAATGCTAAAAGAGTAACTCTCAGGTTGGTTAGCTACTTGTTTTGTAATGGAGTTCAATCGCCGTAGCTGAGTAATGGCAAACTACCAAGCACGCATTTTGCTAGTTACCATTAAAAAAAAAAGGGGGGGGGAGGGCAAGAAAGTATTACATTGAGAAAGCGAGAAAATTGAAAGTTTTTATGTTGTCTGTTATAGTGCTTTTATTTTAAAATAAACTTGAGTGTTTCTTAGGGGGAGACTGAACTGTAGGGAGAAGAAGCACATGCTGCAGAAGAGCTAGGCGAACGGCACCAGGAACTGCCAGAAACAACTTGGGAACAGCTAAAGAAATGGGAACAGTTCAAGGGCTGTTTGCATGTAAGTTTCGGTATCCAGTGACTGATTCGCTGTGGCTCTCCACAAGAAAGCTACAGACTAAGACAAATCCAGACCTCTGCTTACCAGAGATGCTGACATTCCCTAACTTTAACCAAAAGCTTTTAGGGTGGTTTATAATTTGCTATATTTTACCACATTATTTCACATGATGTTGTATGTCTGTAGGATATCATAGAGTCATGGAATGGTTTAGGTTGGAAGAGATCTTAAAGATCATCTAGTTCCAACGCCCTTGCCATGGTCTAGGGACACCTTCCACTAGACCTGGTTTCTCAAAGCCCCATCCAACCTGGCCTTGAACACTTCCAGGGATGGGGCATCCACAACTTCTCTGGGCAACGTGTTCCAGTGCCTCACCACCCTCAGAGTAAAGAATTTCTTCCCAAGATCTAATCTAAATCTACCCTCTCTCAGTTTAAAAGCCTTATCCCTTGTGCTATTGCTGCACTCCCTGGTAGAGTCTCTTCCCATCTTTCATGTAGGCCCCCTTTAGGTACTGGAAGGCTGCTCTAAGGTCTCCCCAGAGCCTTGTCTTCTCCAGGCTGAACAACCCCTTTCACAATTTTTAAAAAACTCCTAAATGGTTAAGCACCTTCCATCCGAGCTTATGTTTCTGAATAGGACATCATTTTAACGGGTCTGTAGTCTTTTCTTTGTGTTGTAACTGCAGCAGTGCTTTATCTTGCCGTAAGTTGAAAAGATCATATCAGACAGGTCTAGAACAGCAGGTGCAAAACAAAAATAATCAAACAGTGTAATTTAAATTAACTAAGTGCTTCAACTCACGGTTGCTGAATATTTGAAGAGGCTAATTAACATTTTCATTAGATAATGGAAACTTTGGCATAGGTTTTTCTTTGGGAGGCAGTGACTGAGAAAATTAACGCCTTCATCAGCTGCTGTGTTCCTACTGCACGGTCAAAGCCCTTGTCTGCTTTGCCATTAACCAAGCACATTCACGTGTTTCTAATTGAGTTGTCAGTGCAGGGCGAGCAGCCTGTGGACCTGTTCTGCCTGCCAGTTCAGCAAGGTTAGCTGCATTCAACCTGCAGGCTCTGCCCTCAGTTATCCTAATGAAACTTCAGACAAAATTTGCAGCTATAGGAAAACACAGTGCAATTGAAGGCAGAAGTTTATCGTTAGATTTGATTTGCTAGCAAAAAAGTACTCCCCCCTTCAAAAAAACCCCTAACAATGCAGCTTGATTTTTAAATTGTAGGCTGAATTAGGAAAACTACTCATGAAACCAAAAACAGGGTTAGATTAAAAAAGACAGATTGTCACTGAAGTACCAGAAAGTAAACTCTCTGTGCCATTTTTACACAGGTTTTATTTGGATTATCAGGGTGTTTTAATGCTTCTCTTCCTCCCTTCCTCATTTTAAGGAAAATCAGCTGAGATATGAGGTATACAGTCTGGCAGTACAGACACCTGCTAATGTAAAGATGGAACAGTTGTATTCAGATCCTACGCACAGTTGATGCAGTGGGTGAAAAGCAGTGAAGTCCTTGCCAAGTACATATGTGTAAGCTGAATGGTCGTAGTTGATCCTTAAAAGTCCAGAGCATATTTGGGATAGCTTTTAAAGACTGGTCAAAACAAGACATCTCATGATTAGGTATGGGCTTATAAAGTAAAACGGTATGTAGGACGAGCAGAAATAATTGTAGGGTAAGGGCCTAAAATGCAAAATGTTTTGCATTCAGATACGTCTTGATATGATGAAGCAATAGAACGGCGCTCCTCCTGCCCAAACACAGGGGAGACAAATTTGTAGCTAATTAAATTAGAAACAAATATTGTAAGCAATCACAGTATTTTTCAATGTCTGTCCAAATCTAAAGTTTGCTTTCTAGAAAAGCAAGATAGAACAAAAGTTACTTTTGTTAAACATTATTACAAGGTAATGACACTTGAACCATCTTTTGTCTGAGCTCTCTCATCAGAGCTATTTGACCTTCTGTCACGTCAGTACAGAAAACTAATTTTTTCAGTGCAAATTTCCTTTCCCCCAACTCTCCCAGTTATTCATCCTCAATTTTAAGTCTTTCTACACAAATGTCTAGGCAGTGAGACTTTGATCATCCTCAATCTCTTGCTTAACAATGTTAGAATTAGCTCGAGAAAACAATGTTTGTTTTTATAGGATTGGGGGGGAGGGGGTTCTGTTGTAATCCATAAATCTGTCATAGTTGATAAATATCAGAAGTTGACACTAGTTTTGAGGTTTTCTTTATAGAAGCAGGTCCTGTTGAATCATCACTTGTTAATCCATACCTAGCAAATAAAAATGTACTAGTTGTGTTTTAAAACTAATCATCTTTTCCAAGTTAAAGAGTTTTCTGTACACTGTATCTGTGAAATTATGAACAAGTATGTAGTAGCTCAGCCTTAAATGTTTTTCCAGGTCTGCTATACCTAAATCGGGATACTATAGTATCTATCCTATAGTAGCACAGATCAGTGGTCACAAAGTCAAGAAATAAAAATCTGACAAGAGCCTGTCAATACGAGATTGTATACCGCTTAGTGGGAAAACTTTAAGCACCCATATAAGAGTTGGCAAGAGTTAAATTTTGTGGAGCAGAGAAAAATTAAGTTTTCCTAACAAGTGTGGCACAGCAACTTTTGCTGGTAACTAAATAGAAATATTTTAGCTTGATAGGTGGATTTTTAGAAAGCGTTGAGATTTGGTCATTGTAATTCATGAGGTTTTGTAGCACCATAACTATACGTGTCAAACAGGGCTGTAGGAGTAGCAGCAAGATTCTTTTTTTTAAGCAAATGAACATTAGGAATGCCTTTAGGAGGAAGTTCTTCAGACTACTTTAAGTATAAGTAAACTAATATCTTTCTGTTTAGCACTTAGAAGCTCAAAAGACCAACTAAAGTAAAGGAGAAATTAGTAATACACATATGGCATACAATATTCTAAGAATATAAGAAGACCAGTTAAGCAAACTTGCCACCCTGGAAGAAAATTGAGGTCCGTTAGCACCACTGAACAACCAAGGCGCAATAGTTCTTACATCCTTACTGTACTAGCAAGACACAGTTGGAAACGATAGTACAGAGTAAGTCAGGAAGACCCATGAGATTATAGTATAAAAATCAGTATTTAAAAACATGCAAAGTATTATTCAGATTTAAACTCTTATTCTTAAACTAGAAAGTGGTAGTGTATTTAATTTCATGGTGACTTAAATTAGATTCTGGTTATTATGTTAAATTTATTTCTGCTTCATTTTAGGAATGTAACAGTACATCTTACATCAGTAGATTTTAAGACAAACTTCAGGAGCATCACTTTTTGGCTAGTTTATAACCACCAAGCATTGAATAATTTCACTTACAAAAGGAATAGTTGTATTTTGTATAGCTTCTAGATCAGTGATCATGTGTTTTCAGAACTAATTGTGGTACCTAAAAAGCTAAATAAAAATCCTCTGTTTAAGAGAAAAATAAATAAATAATTTCTTGAAGTACTACCTTGAGCAAATGTCATCTGTAGTAAATATTTTATGTGAGCCTTTGGATGTGGTATCAGGTGTTTTCTATGTAAAATCTTGGCCCCACCTCCTTAGTGCTCAGTTGCCAGCATTCTTAAGGGGAAATAGAGGATGTAACGTGAGTATACTTCTAGGAAAAGGAACTCCTCTATGTTAACTTCTTAGGTGTGTTTCAATGGAAATTTATGGTCTCCTTCAGTATATTAATAAATACAAAAGAACAGCTTTTGTAAAAGTAAGTTTTTTGTGTTTGATTTTCATTTATGTTGTAGTTAAGCAGAGGTTTTATAAAGCTGTGAAAGATAATGAAGGGAATCAAAGAAACTACCTGGGTTTAGTAGCTGTTTTAATCATGCAAATGTCCTATTTTAAGGTTTTGAATAATCTGTTAGAATGTTTCCAGAGCTGACTTGCATGATGCCTTCTTTCATTCTCTCGCCCTGCTCCCCCCTAAAAAAGTTCTTTTATCATTGATAGTGTGTCAGTGTTGTATACTTCTTTTATTCCCCTTATCTGTGTACTGTTTTTTTTTATACAAACTGGTTTTTTTTCTTGTGAATAAGTAGCGAAATCCTGGGTTTTGTTAATTGCCAAAACTCTTGTGTAGAATAAATCCACAAATACTAGTGCTTTTGTGCTTAGGATTTATATCTAAATCGTTATTGCTGCAATGAGGGATTGAAGCTACAAAAAGTGCCTGTACTAAAGTCATGGAGATGATTTGTATCTGCTGCGTTGGAGCTTCTATTTTCCTGTGCAAAATCCGTACTCTAGTCACGGGCTTATTATTCCTTCTTTTTTTTTCCTACTTGTCATTGTTTTTCTACTTACACTGCTAGCAGAACTCTGTGGTGTTGCCTTGATGGTAAAACTGCTTAGGGTAATGGTGGCAGGATAGGCTCTTTAGAATGTCTTGCCATGTGGGTTGTGCTTACGATGTCTTCTGGAATAGTCCCTTTGGGAAGCAATTCTAAAATAGCTTATCCTTCAGTAGGAAATTCCGACTAGAATAGCTACGGGTGTTGGGACATCCATTATTTTTGGTTGGATTTTGTGCTGGATAAAAGCTTGGGTGGGGGTGAGGAAAAACCAGAGGAAGAGTGCAAAAGTCATAGCATATGCATCTCTACAGATTTATAATTTTTACAATTTGCTTATATACAGGTGCTAGGTGCTTGCAGGGAGCGTGGTGTTTCTATTTCTGGTAGAGCTGAGATATCAGTGCTGTGAAACTAGTGCTTCAGAGGTCTATGAAGATGGGGGAGATAAAGGAAGATTGCTTTGGGACGTGGGGCCCATACCCCAAATATTTTGGGCTAAGGTGGAGTCTTATTTTGATGTTCTTTCAGTCATGGGAGAAGACAAAAGCTGAAGCCAAGAAAAAATTTCCACTGTAGTACAGAGACATAGGCTTTAGTGCACCAAGTTATGCATCGGGCTGTTACCTTCTTGTATCCAAAGAGTAGCTACCTGATACCTTCACTCTATAGCTGGGATTTCAAATTGAGGCATATGTGGGAGAGAACGGTAAAAATCCTATGACTGTGCATTGTATTTCACAAAGCACTACCTTTCTGAAACGACACCTCCATCAGGGATACAGGGTGCATCTGTTCACCAAAACAGCATTTTGGTGTTCAGATAGGAGCAGGGTTTAGCTCTGTTATGAACCCACTGCCATTAAACTCCGTGTGTTATGCTGGAGTCCTGTCATTCTTGGAGAACAAAACTGCCAAAACAGTAAGTGTTAAACATATTGATACCGAGAAGCATATGAAGGCATCAGTAGTTGTAACGTTCTTGGAGGATAATGACATTGTGAACAGCCTGTGCCTTGCTGGATGTTGTAGTGTTTTGTGTGAAGTACAGTTTTGAGTGGCAGATTTAATCTAATTACAGTGAAGCTGATAGCATTAACAGTTGCGGTCCCTCTTGCACAGCTGAGCAGCTAGAGTCAGCGCCGCACTGCAGCGGGAGCTGTGCAAGCATAAATAAAGACACGATCTTGTCCTTGAAGAGCTTCCTGTTTGAATCGACACATATCCTGCTAAAGGCTTCTTTGGAAAGCGGTTCTTGACTCCAGCACCAAACAGATGGGAGTCTTGTGTTTGAGCTTGCCCAGCTAGCTCCCTCCGGAGGGTACTGGCTGTGTCCACGTTGCCTGACACGTGCTTGGGTTTTTATCCAGGTCTCTTGTGGAGCAGTCACAAGGTCTCTGAGGATAAGTAGGTGCTTTGCGTGGCTCAGAGTGCTTCAGACATGAGGTTGGAGTGGGCAGCCATGGGAATGACACGATGGCATGGTGCTGAAGTGACCATATCGTGTCCTGGGAGTTGGCTGAAGGGAGGGTAGGGGGTGATTGAGGATGGAAAGCAGCACTTGTGGGGAGAAAGGATCAAATATGATGCAGTCTCACTGTTTTCCCTTATTGTAAGGGTTCCCTGCAGCAGATGATCCTCGGCTTAATGCTTCACGTTTGAGCAAACCGACTGGGTAAGATGATGAGAGCCAACAGGGTGCTTGGGAGTGAGTTTGTATACACAGTGTGGGTGAGCAGGGATGGGGCTTTGGACTGAAATTGGAAGCAGGTGGCAGGCTGAGAGGCCCCAAACAGCATTTTCAAGGGATTTTGTTTTGATGGCCTTAAGAGCACCAGTGAAAATACTTGGCCAGCTACTTATCCCCAGTGAACAAAAGAAAGCTGCTAAATGACTTGGTATGAAGAAGTAAACTGCTGAGGACATTTTTTTAAAGGAATAGTAGTGTGAGGAGACCTTTTTGACTGCTGCATTTCTCCAGAGGAACTTAAAGGCGGTTGTAGCCACTCAAGACTGGTAGCATGAGAAGCAAATGGTTGAATTAATCACAGAAAAGTTAATGGGTGCATGGGGAGAGCTTCAGGTGAAGTTAGTTGCTGGGAAGCTGGTCACATCCAACAGCAGCTGTGTCTACTTACCTACCTAAATGAAATAGTCTTACTGATGAATAGGCAGTTTCTTTCTTAATTAAGAGGGAGCTTGTGCAGGGAACAAATGGGCAATGCTGGACCATCTTCCTCAGTCTGATAAATGTGGGAGTTTCAGCATCTGTTTTTATGGCTTATTTCCTTTCAGTTTACGCATGAAGTAGGACATGAAAAAATTGTTCCTTTTATTGATGTAGAATAGAACATTTGTAAATCATTGTTTATATTTAGTAGAACGCATCTTTAGGAATAGCCAATTCATTTTAATTAAAGAAAATGTAAGTATCCATTTATAAAGTTATAACTTATTTCAGTATTATGCAGGAGTATGACTAAAGTTATGTGCTACTGTAAATTACTTGGGTTATTCTTTGTGTTAAATAAGGAATTTGCCAATGTGTTTCTTAATGATTGAATGCTTATATGACACTTGGATTTCACTGCCTTTGTATTTAATTAATGAGAAAAATCTAGACTCTGAATTTCAGAGCCAGAAGTATTTCCCTAATAGTATCAGGAAATGTTTCCACAATAGGGTTGTCAAATTGCCTGCTCATTAAAAGTGTCATGATGAAAAAAAACATGGTAATCTTTTCTGCCAGCATCTGTAAAATTTCACATTGCAGTTTAATATTGCTAATGAAATCCCTTCCATGCCAGACTAAAAAGTTTCAAAGTACAGAATCCCAACCTATCCTTGAGTACGTTTATGGGATTTGTTTGCTGACAGTGCTGATGTTCTCCTATTCTGGATGGGTGGTGACTTGTAAAATGGTCATTGTCCAGCAGTAGCAACCATAGGCATGCACTGTAATGCCAGGCACTTGTCTCCTGGGTTCTCTGCTGTGTGTTTCTTATAGCGTGCAGGAAAGAATGCATGCATTGCTGATCATGAAATTACAGCAAATGCAGAATACTGATATGAGATCTTCAGATAATTAGAACTGAATTGTTCTCTAATAATTGTAGTACCTAATTGGTATTTACGATGTTTTTAAGGGATTTTCTGCTGTGTTGCCTTGATACTGTGACTTCTCTGGCTTATCAAGCACTTAGCACATTGAGCCTCGCTTACTTACAGGAGAGGCAAGGTCAATATTGAATCCAAGCTGCAGTTTAAGAATATTATGCAAATATTGATGTAAGGTACACTTGGGTATGAGTTAGAGGCATGTAGGGGGGAAGAATCCAATAAAACAGGCATTTCTTAGAACATTTGCAAGATAGCTGTTTTTGTCTCCTTTGCTTTGTTACAGTTATAAATGACATGACTTGTGCTGTTGCTTATTTTTTTTGCTTGATCGCACTGAAGAGCAAAGGTGGTTCATGCCACTTCAGCGGTTAAGAGTGCACATAATGTTCGCACAAACACGAACTTCCTGGGCACGTGCTTCTGCTATCCATAATCTGGTACACCACAATTGCAGCCACTAGCTTCCTAAGGAGTGGGTATTTTAACCTAAGCTGTATCTGTTTCATTGACCGCACTGATGAACTCGTTTCACTCTTCCAGCAATTTCCATTTAAAGAAACGTAAATAGAAGTATTTCATTCACAGGCCTAGGGTTTAAGAGGTTCAGCAGGAAAACTCATGATAAGATGTTTGCATTACATGCCCTGGAACAATGCTAGAGGAGATGAGGGAGAGAGAATAATTATTATTGCAGGAAGAGTTAAATAGTTTGGAAAAAAAATCTTGTGTGTCTCATCATCCTTTAAACACACTGATGCACTTTGCATTCTTCTATGTCATTTCTGCAGTCTTGAAGCTATATTATAGAACCTTGTCAAAAAAACAAGTCTTATTCCTTCCTTTCTTATAATCCTGTACCACTTCATTGTGTTTTTCAATTGATCTGCAAGGGCCTTAAGCAATGTGCATATGAAATGGGTGCCAAACTTGCATGTGTTCCCCTTTTTAGTGCTTAAGGTTAAAAAAGCACTGAAATTGCATGTGGTCACATAGGAGTACATGCTTTAGATGTAACTTGGCTACTGTAACACTTCAGTTTTACACAATGGTAACAACTGAAGGGTTTCAGCCCTCAATTATGCTGTTTCATTTATCAAAAGTGATAAAACCTTAGTTGAAACACATTCTGTACTTGAGCACCTCACAGTCCGTATGTGTTTTAGAGAAGCTGCTTGTATTTAGTATTTTAGCTACTCAAGTGCTTGCATTCATCGTTAATGCAATAAACAGTTACAGAGCTATGTATTATTTCTGTAGAAAAATGTTAGTTCTTTCCTACCTTCCCCCCCTCTCCCACCTTACCCCTGAGCATCCTCCTAAAGCAGAGCTCCAATGCTGCGTCCTCTCCTGCCGCAACACCCTCGCGTCACGGCTCCTGTAAGGTATGTCCTGCCCAGCCCATCCATCCATGTCCGGAGCTGGATGTGCGAGACCTGGGCTTGCGAGACACTTCCCGTGTTGTATGAAAGAGGCGCCCGAAGCGGCTGCTCACAGGGACAAGCTGCGGCTGGGTATCTGCTTGCGTAGCCGCTTTCAAAAAGCGAAGCTTTGAAGTGCTTCAAAGAACCCAGTGGTATGTGTAGCTTTTGATAAAAAGGATGTTCAGTACAAATAGGAGAATATACTGGAATATTAAGATAAGCAAATTTTGTGGTTGTGAACAATGATTCCTAGGGGAGAGCTGATGGTGACCAAAGTGTACTTAAGCAAAACCGTACTTTCACTCAGTTCATAATGGCTGAATAAACAAACAACCTTGATTAAAAAGAAAGTGGACCAAAGCATGCTAGTGACTGTTGGTGTTACAGCCCTGTACTAGAAGAGACAAGTTATGGGTAAAGCTAAAGCGTTGGCACTACCGAATTTTTCTAAATGTCAGATCAAATGTGCCTGGGTTTAATTTTATAGATTTTACTGCCCATACCTAACAAATAATGGGAATAGCTGTATCTTTTTAAGTGTATAACCTTCCTAAAAATGTTTTTACTTATGTTGAGCTTTCCCCCCTCCCCCTCTGGAAAAGTGAGGTTAGGGTTTTGGCGTAGGGGAGCTGTGTAACATAACAGAACTTAGTTCATCTCATGCCAAACATGAACACTTGGTATCAATAATCTTTGACTCAAATATTGCTCTTGGGTACATTTATCATTCCCATTGTTCCATAACACAGCGGGAAAAACAGTCTTTAACAATTGTGAGCAGAGAAAATCTGCACACAGTGGGAGCTGAAACAGTTCTTGCAGTTGTGTAACAAAACCCCAAAATGTTGGCAATGCTCTGGACCTGGAAGGAGCTTTTTGTTGGTGAATGAAGTGGTTTTAGGCTGGTGAGCATCGTTCTTTTCACTCTGTGTGTGGTATTGAGTTACACTGCACATACAAAATGTAATCCGTAAAGGATGTGTTTTTTCTCCTCCCTGCCCCAAAGGGAGTAACACGGAGGGGACATATGATTGGTAAATTGTGACAGTACAAATCTGAATTTTTCTGTTGAATGACTGGCAGTTAGAAACCTGGGTGATACATTTGTACTGTGTAGTCAAATCAGGCTTTTCTGGCATTCTGTGGTGCTAGCATGCGTACGTTTTAAGGGAAGAGAACATAATAGAAGCATAGAATGGTTTAGATTGGAAGGGACCTTAAAGATCATCTAGTTCCAACCCCCCTGCCATGGGCAAGGAGGGGCTGGATAGAAGGGCATGATACAGGATGCTTCCCTTCGGTTTCTTGCTGGTAAGAGTGACTAAAGCACAGAGTATTTTCTTCCCTCCTGTACCCCTCTCCCCATTGTTTTAACCACAAACCATGCTTAGAAACAGCAACATCACTTCCTAAGACAAATAGTTTTAATTAAACTTCAGGTGAAGACCCTCCTGACTTTAAAGGACAAAGAAGATAATTTGAGAAACTAAGGTATTTCTGAGGAAAGCACAGGATGATGTCTCCCCTGCTCCTAGTTAAAGCAACCTAGTTCTTTACGTTTGGGAAGGTTTAGAAGCTCTTCCAGGCTTAGGTACGTTGTTGTTGTCTTGATGCTGTATGAAAGTGGAAGATGATGAGGCTTTCATATCTTTAGGAAGATATGAAAGTGCACATCTGTTATTTCCCTCCCTATGTGTAGTCTATCTTCCCAGTCTTCTGTGGAGGAGACTTGCCAGGTGGCAGCCCTATTGCTGGTTGTGCATAGGTGAGTGCCTAGGATCCTCAGACCTAGTAAATTGGTTCAGCGTCACCTTTGAGTACATTTCTGCTAAACCCAAGCCCTCATCTATTAGACTGTGGCACTGGTGTGGAAAGCCTTCAGACCATTCCCGAGACTGTTAGGGGTGCAGGTCAGAGCATGAGATGCATTCCAGTGCTTGTTTAGACCTGTCTGCTTTGCAGCAAACATGCAGGGAAAAGAGCTCAAGTGCTGGCAGCTCCACAGTAGCTTTGCCATAGCTGTGCTTTACTCAGGGTAGTAATACAGCAGGCATACAACAACACCCTCCCACCCTCAGCTAGGATAAAGCGTGTCAGCACAGCCAGCCATGGGAGGTGTCGTACAGAAAGAGAGCATGTAAGCATGCTGTAGAGCTTTGCTTGGGTAGGTTGATGCAGTTGCTCATCAGCTGCAAAGATGGCAGCTACCTGATAACTATGTGGTGAAGACTGACTTCTGACATCATTGAGACACTTAAAAATTTTAAGTCTCCCTTCCATTAAGATTTTTGAGCCTCTCTGGTAATAATAGTTTGATTCCAAGAGGCAGGAGTCAGGGTTAGAGAGGGATTTCTTTATTAGGAATTGATGCATAATAAAACTTCTCACCCAGTACACACATAAGCTTTCTAATGGGATCTGTTGAGTGTCTCAGGCATTTATTTCAAGTTAGTCATTTATTACAGAAATTACATCCCTTTCTCTAGAGCGTTTGCATGCTTCCTTTCAGTTAGTTGGTGTCATTTCAAAGGATTTTCAAAGGATCCAATGGATGGGGACATATTGCTCTGACTTTATGGTTCCACATACTAGGATTTGGGTAAGTTGTTAGCCTGAGTCTTACACCTGAGAATAAATGCTCCACCCACAAGTATAAACTTGCCTGGTCTCAGTCCGTCTGAAAACACTTTTTGTTCTGGGTGCATTCAGCTAGTTTGCATTTTGTAATGGGAGGAACTGTGTTAAATACCTTTATTGGCATGCCTGCTTGGTGCACATGACCTCTTCTGTTTATGCTGATGGTTTTGGAGAAACTGCCAGACTGAATCACTGATGTAGCAATAATATTTTATAGTACTGCAAGATAGTTGTTCCCTCGACTCATTACCATTTTCAAGAACAAGGTCTAGGTAGGGAGTTACGTGCTGCCAGGTAGTGTCTGCCTACATATCAGAAGCAGCAGTGCTGTTCTTCTGGCAGAGCTATAGTTTGGGAAAAACATCATTAAATCTTTGGAATATTTTATAGCATGATAGTTGGTACTTGTGACTAAAATAAAGGAATTTTCTGTTGTAGAAGGTATGGTTGACTGGGTATATTCTTAGTCTGTTTTATCGGTCCTTTTAAGTAGGAGTTGTAAAGAGTAACTTCTGCCCACTTAGCGTCAGAATGGGCTCTCAGTAAAGAACAGATCTTAGTGCTGCTTGTGCAGCTTTCCCTAAAGAACTGGAAAAGAACAGCTGAAGTTAGTACAGGTGGTGTTACACTTGATGAAATACTTTGATAATGGCACTTACGGGCAAAGAATCAACTGATACGGTGTAGCTTGGTTTCATGGGACTTTAGCAATACCTTGTTTCCCAGACGATGGCATTGGAAGGTGTTTAGGTTGCCTTCGCAATGCCATGCAACTTCCAGCAAACAGGTTCTTTTCTACAGGTTACTTCATTGTCATCATTTGCAAGTGTCCATCTCTGACATTTGCATCATTTCCCCCCCACACACACTTAATTTTTCTGTTGTCAGAAGTCAAATTGCCAAAGATGATCTCTCCTATAAGCTAACTAAAGTTGTCCTTTGTATGATTTGAACTTAGACAGAGACTATTTCTTTTTTTTCTTTTCTCCTCCAAGTTTAGATGAGAAAAACAACTTACTCTAGTAGTTCAGACAGAATCAGTTGGAAGACAGGTTACATGCAACTGGCAAGAGTATCTTTCACAGAACTCTTGAGTCTCAGTATTTGGGTTTGTTTTCAGATCTGGTATGCTTTGCTTTGGTTTGGTTTTTTTCTTACTTTAGACAAAACACCAAAAACACACCAACCCAGAAGTGCTGAAATATAATAGAATTAAGATTCTTTGTATGCCTTCTTCAAGCAGGGGAGAAGTTGGCTTTGGGGTGCAAAAATGGCTTCTTTGTAGGCATAACTTCATCATCTCTATTAACTGAATTGAAAAGTTGACTCTTTCTGCAAAATCCTAGGGTAAAGGAGGATTTACTTGTACAACTGACAACTTTGTAGACGGTTTTAAATTTTTTTTTCTCAAACTTGCAAGCTAATTGCTTGTATAGTAGACTGTACTCTTTTCTAGGCTTTTGTAGAAAACTGTCAGTGCAAGGCACAGTTTTGGTGAAGCTGGTCCACTAACTAGGATCTGTCATAAACAACCTTTGTCAGAACCTTAAATTTCTTTTTTCTTAATCAGTATTGTTGCCCAAAGTTAACCATTTGGACATACCAGGACCACCTTCCACACAAAAGGGAGTCTGTATCTCAGACTGATTTTAAAATATGTTTAGTTGCTTTCTGTGAGCAAGGGTCATCAAGATAACGTTGATTAATGTCTAGAACTTGAGCAAGGATTTTTTGGAAGCTAGAGACTCCCTGCTATAAGGAAAGGACTGGAAGGGCTTTCTGCAGCTCCCAGAGCTGTCCAAGTGTGATAAATTGTTCATGGGCTGATCCTGTAGCGACTCACTAAAGCTTTGTTGTGGGACTCCCTGAGGATCCCAGGCTTGCTAGGCACTATTCAGCTCAAGCCACCTCTAGAATTTATCCATAACCTCTGATCGGAAAGGATCCAGAGCCGGTAGCAGGGAGACTGCTGCCTCTGCAAACAGGGCCTCTTTTCAGGTTTACGCATTAAGAAGGAAAGTAGCTCTTAGTAACCACGTGAGGGTGTGGTGGAGGTGGTAGGGCAAAAAGTTGCTATATTTACTGTGGTATAGATGTGTGACCTTTCTATTAGAGTGTACTTATTACCAGAGGCTGAAGTGGAAGCCTTTGAAATGCATCTGTCAGGAAATGTTGAATGTGATAGGAAGTGCCTTGCCTTCTCTGGTGTTTATCCTTTGGATGACAACAAGTAGCACCACTGGTCAGTAAGCAGCTCAGGTGGCAGTTGCTCATTTAGCCGTGCTACAGGGTTAACAAACCTTTTGGCTAGAAGGTTAAATTCTGGATAGAAGCCAAAATTGAAGCACCTAAGTTCTCATAATTAAGTGGCTGGATATTAGGAAATGCCCCTGTTGCCTTAATCCATTTTTTAAAATGGTATGACTGAGGAGTTTATGGAGCATTTGCTTTACGAGGAGTAAGTTTCTTAAAAGTAGGAATTAAATTTTCACTTACAAAAGGCAGCGAGAGAAAAGTAATAGGAAATAACTAGGGAGGGAATGGTAAGTAAACAAGATGAAGTCAGAAAAGCTTTAATCTGTTCGGTATCATTTGAAGTAACAGATCAGGTTCAGTAAACTTGGTTCTGATGTGGTGCTCATTAAAAATGAGTCTTTCCAATGACTTGAGTGGAAGCCAGACTGGATATTTTTTTTTTTTCTCTCCTTACTGTTAGATATTTAAATAAACTGGAAAATGGAAGGCAACAAAAGAAGATAAGCTGTGTTTACTTGTCTTCAAAGGGACTCTTGCCTAGTTTGGGATACCTAGATAGTAACCTTGGGGTTGGTGTATGGAGAGGTGATAAAAAAAATTGAGTTCCATGTTAGTGGATTCTCACTTTGTTGGTGTTTCACTCAGCTCTGTTGAGTTTACTCACCCATAGGCACCTGCATCTGGGCTTAACAGACATGTTCAAACTGCCATTATAGTTGGTGATGGTCTAGTAAATTTGGTCTGTGGAGTCTGGAGTGCTAGTGCCCGACCAGATGTCAGCAAGATGAAAGGCACTCTATGATCTGTGTTTCTGCTGTCTGCAGTGGGAATTTGAATTCTTCAGACTCATTTCAGGGGGGGAAAAGAGAAAACTGGGGATGGGACGGGGCAGGAAGGGATTCAGCTACAGGCTGTTCCAGCTCCTACATCAGATGGCTACTGTACCTCATTCATGTGTAGTAATAAAACTCCTCTCCATGTTTTATTCACCACCCACTCAATTATTAATCCAGTTTGTTTACTCAAAATAGTCTTGTCTAAAGCATGAGAAAATTTTGATCGACAGTCACAGAAATACTGTATGCATGAATTGCTCTAGCTCATTTTGTCAAAAATAATCAGCGTAAAGCCCAGACTAAGTATTTAAATATTACATAGCTCTCTAGGATTTGAAGACCCCTGACTAGCCAAACGCAGTAGTTCTACATCACTGTCTTATGTGCTATTTGGAGTCCATCTTTCTGTTGAAAACAAGTATATCAAAAAGTCAACTTTACTAATTTTTTTAATATTGAACTTGACTGTAGGTTAAGTAGCTGTTGCATTGTCTTACAGGATAGCAAAATCCTTGCTGTCTCTGCCAAGGTTTAAGAATTGTTTCTGTGCACAAGGGTTGTGTAACACTCCTTGAATTCAACAACTTAATCATTTCAGTCCTTGAAGACACACAACAGATATTCCAGCTTGGTGGTATAACACCCTTGAAAATACACTGTGAAAGGAGGTGAGGGAGAGTTCCTATGTATTTGGAAAACGTGAATCCTTTGCATCTAGAAGCTGTGGACGTGCACTGTGAAACAAGCTAATGGAGGTGTGTTAGGCTCAGTGCTGTCCTGTTGGGGATGTGGCTCCACTTTTTTGCTCTTGCGAAGTCCAGCCATTAAGTCTCTGATTTAGCTTCAGAGGCAGTATCTAAGCTAAGGGGATGTTGCCCAATGATTTCAGTATTCTTAAATAGTGGATGGTGTTGAATGGCGTCCTGCAAAGTATAAATACGAACAGGTCAGGCTTAAACATACTGAATTGGTATAGCATTGATGATAATGAATAATGTAGTCTTTGTGTGATCTTATCAGCTGTTTGAATTATTTGGGTTCATGCTCTAGAGAGCTGTGACTGTAACCAATGAAATAGTGCAATGTGTGTGTGGCCAGGAGGGTGTAGGAAGGAGGTATTGAACTTGTGAAGCAAAGTGATCTTCAGCAAGCCTGAAATGACTAACGCTGTGTTAGTGTTCATGCAAAACTGAAATACAGCTTCGCATTCAGTAATGTGAAAAGTCCAGATTGCTTTGCTGCAGAACAAACGCTCCTGCCATTTCTTGAGTTACAGACTTTCTCTTTTTGATCCGCTTCCTTCTGTTTTAAAGAGATAAGAAAATTGTATTGTAATCGGTTGGATAGTTCAGAAGATTCTGCTAGGCCTTCAACATTTCCTGGAAAACGAACGTGAAACTGTCTGGTGAAATGAAGCAGAAATAAGAGAGAAGTGAAAACACAAACAAAATGCACAATAAGAATTTCTGTCATATAAAGTATTTAAACTTTTTTTTTGTAAACAGTCTTTTAGTTTTCCAGCTTATCCTGTGTTCTCAGCTAGTTGCTGGGCAAGAAACAGCGTGTTATGCCAGCTGCAGCTGATGTTTGCTGTGTACACACTTATGTGTGTATTGGCCAGCTGAGCAGAACAGATGCCTTCAGTACATGCTTGACAGTTCTCCTCTGTGTGGGCGTCTCTGCTTTACACAGCCACTTGCTGGCTTTCTCTTTTCCACTCCCCCGTTGGCCTTCCCCAAGAAGGATCGCTCTTAAGGTGGTGAGATAGCAGTCAAATTCAGTGGAAGACATGGGCCCTAGGTGCTTATGAGAATGGGGAAGACAAGAAGGAACTGATGATTCAATTTGGAAACCTTTTTTTTCTCTAGGAAATGAGGCTTACAAGGGGCCTGTAGATGGTCCTTAATATTTCACATGGGACCTGTGATTATTCCTTCCAGTGCCATGGTCTGGGCATGTAACTCCTTCATTGTGAGAAGCCTGCCGGCACACTATGATCCCGTGCAAAGGCAGATGGGGCACCTCCAGATTAGCTGTGGAGATCCCGATAAAATCTTGCACTCTGTTTTCTAAATAAGTAGGTGTTTCGTTCCAACCATTCTCTCCTTTTGCTGTCTAGGAACTGGGGAGCTCTGGTTTCCCCTGAGAAGATCAAATATCTGAAGCGAGGAATGAAGTTTAAGCACTGCACATCAGGTAGCTTCTAGCCAAAGAAGGCCACTGAACATACATTCTATCTATCTGTGCTTGAGGATGTAATTTCTCAGTATTATACTTCCATCTCTCATGATACTGGGGATGGGACACAACTGCTCGTTTGTGAGCAGCATTCTATATATTCCTGGCTGTCTCCCAGAAAGCAACTTCAGATGTTACCTGTTAGCAGTAACTGAGACAAATGCTTGCCTCTGTGAGTGACAGGGCTTGTCTAAGACCACAACTAAGTCAGGCAACATGGAATTCCAGGCCGAGTTCTGTTTCAAAACTAGTTTTATGCAAAAAGAAAAGGAAAAAAAAAAACCAAAACCCCAAAACGAGTATTGCTATGTTCTGTTAGGTTGCACCTTTATTTTAATAGTTTCATTCTGTGAAATGATAAATGATAATGCTTTGTAAACAGAAATCAGCCTTGCTTCCTGCCCTGGAATTTAATAGGAACCTAAGGGTGTATGAAAAATAGATGTATCAAGTCCTGGTTGTCGGTACAAGCACTTGTTTACCAGAATGTAAGCAGCAGGAACACTACTGTGTATGCTTAAATTGGCTATGTTTTCAGCAAAAGTTAAGATGCGCAGATGCAGCCTACTGCGTTGCCTGCTTCCCGAATCCTCAAAACAAGCTTTTGAGAACAACTGAATCTCTTCCCAGCCCTGTTGAGTTGGACTGAAAAGCCATAGTTAGGCAAATAACTTCCTTCCTAACAGATGAAGCTTTTTTTTAAGTTCCTCAAGAGCCTGTTATTAAAAAGGAGCTGTGGAGAATTTATTTTGGTTTTGCAAAAACATTGGAGAAAGGCTTTCTCTTGGCTTTTTTGGTGAGGTGAGATGAGATGAGCAGGCTTTCTTGGCTTTCTGCTCTGTATTTATGAGGCAGTTCCATTAAATGGTAGCATATAAATGGGCTGATGTCCCGTCTGTCGTTCATCAGCCACCACAGATCAGATTGTGCTCTTCATGCTACTTATGTGCTATGTAACATAAATCAATTTTACGAGGGAATGAAGTATCTGAAATCTAATTTTCTGAAGTATGAAGAAACAACTTGATGCCTAAAAATAAACTTGGGTATAAATTGAGTCTGATTTCAGAAAACTGGAGCTTTTATTTTTTTTTATGCGATTGTCACAAAACTTTTGATAGTGCTTATTAGCACTTTCAAGTGTTTCCAGGCAGAATTCACTGTAAAGCACCTGTATATCTTATCTCTCCAAGTTTACCTTGAAGTTGCATGGTTGCAGTGTTTTCAATTGCTTGGTGCAAAAAAGACAACAACAACAAAAAACACAGTATTTGATGGTGGCTTTTCCCTGTTGCTGAAATTTGAGAGAGTGGCATCTTCCAAACTGTATCAGATTCCTTGAATGTGTAGGAAAATGATGCTAGTATGAGTGACTTCAGAAAGACTAACAGAGATACTAAGCAGACACTGCTGGCTCACCTTGTGTAAACTATCGTAGGTTGGCTAGAACCTGGCTGCTTTGGGAAATGTCAGTGTGCAGTTGAATGTATGAATGACACAGGTGAAATGTAGAGGAAGCTTTATCTTCCATCTTTTTCCTCTTGGGAAAGATGGACTTTGTTATTTGGTTCAAGTTTTAGGAAGAGAGAGTTTATCCTCCTCCTCTCTGGAGGAAGAGAGGGGGGGAAATGTGCAGATTTAACTTAGTCATTATGGACTACAAGGCATTAATAAAGGTCTAATAAAGACTTGGCCTTTGTTTTTTGGTTTTTTTTTTGGTTTTTTTTTTAAAAAAAAAAAAACCAAACAACAAACCAAAACCAACAAACAAGTCAGAAGTAGAGAAGCTTTTAAACTTAGACAGACTATAACAAACTCCAAAATACTTGCACTCCTTTTTCCTGTCACATTATAGCAAAGATTTTTTTGTTTAAATGATAAACTAGTGGGAGAGTCTAGCATTTGAGCAAACTGGTTTCTGTTTACTCCTCCCCTCCACTGCTGGCAAGTAAAATGCTCTAGCTTCCTAGCCAAACATGTAGGACAGAAGGACTAAAAAAAAGTAATCTTCCGAAGGAACTACAGCTACTTCAGCTGCCAGGGGGTTAGGTGAGAAAAATTAACATACTTAAAAGCAGAAAACAAACCACTACCCCCTCCAGCCTCACCCCCCAAGATAAAACCACCATCAAACCCTTTTGACCTTATAGCTAAGCTGCAGTTGTTTAAACATTCTGATACAGAAAAAGTTTTAACAGAAGTGGTACTGTCATGCAAAAATTTTCTTTTTTTTTTTTTCTTTTTTTACTGCATAACCTTTGCAGTTACTTAGTAGAAGTCTTACTGCATACATCAGATGAGATGAACCTGGGTAGGCATTTAAAACTCTGATATTGCAGGTGGTTTTGAGAGGGAGACCCTCTGTTCTTTCATAGAGACCTGCTGACTAGAAATGATTGATCAGTCTATCTGGACTCTTCTGGACTTAAGCTCTTGAGAGAGCTTAAAGCCTGCATCTTTACAATAATGGAGAAACATTACTGGGGCAGGGGAGAGTTTACTGCCAGAAAGAGCAGAGGTCTCCATTTTTCATGTCATTCTTGAGTGTCTCAGAAAGGCAAGTTCTTCTCTTTCACCCAAGCAGTTAGACTCTAATGAATTCACTCTTGTAACCTTAACCTTTTACTGTGAAACTTACTTGTGCGATCTGCCAAAGAAATGAGATTGCACTTGTAAGTATAATGAACACTGTAGTAAACAAATTATTTTCCTTTTTTTCTACCCTTCAGAATAAAATGATAAATACTTTAGTAGCTTCTGATTTTAAAATTAAAAGCACTTGCAGAGGCTCCTCACTGCACCCTGAGAATATGGCAAAATAACAGGAATGGGGATGGACGTTGTAGCCTCTCGGCCACACCTCTGTTCCTTTGCCAAGCATTCTAAAGCCCACTGTGCATGTTGTAAGGTTTATTTACAGCACTTTTGCATGTGGGTGTTTCTTGGCCCCTTCCTTGATGACTTCAGGACCTCATTTGAAAAAATAAAAATAAAAATAAAAAATGTCGCTGCCTGGTTTCTGGCTGTCTAAATGGGAAGCTTTTAGTTGAAACACTGTTTGAATGTAGCTGTTGATCTGAAAATGTAAAGGTTAAGATGCAAACATCTTAAGTTAGAATAACAATAAAGCATTGGTGTGCACCTTGAGGCATGAGAACAGGCCTGGAACTGAGACGCTGCCCTAAGCAGCAGGTGAGGAGGCAGCATTAGTGGTTGCCAAGTTCTGCGTTAATGTTTGACGTCTGCCCCCTCCGTGTGTCTGTCAGGTGGCCACCAGTAGCACCGGCAGACAGTAGGACTTGTATTAGCTTTTCAGTTCAGTGACTGTTAACTGTGTTGGTCATCCATGCTATACTGTGTAACAGTCCGAAAAATCCAGGCTGTTTGAAGGGGTGGGGGGAGGAGTTTATTTTAGCAGCACGTGGATAGTAACGAAAATCATGTCTCTGTTTTTTAAACCATCTGTGCTGGGTTAACCTTGGCCAACAGCCAGACACCCACCCAGCCGCTCGCTTGCACCCCCACCCCAACCAGGTGGAGGAGAAAATGGGATGGAGAAGCTTATGAATTGAGGCAAAGATGGGGAGATCGCTCACCAATTACCAGCATGGGCAAAACGGGCTTGACTAGGCAGAAAACTGATTTCATTTATTGCCAATTAAAATAGATCTGGAAGTTTGAGAATGACAGACAAAATCTAAAATATCTCCCCCTGCCCTTCTTTCCTGGGCTTAACTTTGCTCCTTCATTTCTGACTCCTCTATCTCCTCCAGGGGCTGCAGGGGAATCCCCGCTCCACCATGGAGCAGCACCTCCTCCCCGCCTTCGCCTCTCACCTTGGTGTCTGCAGGGCTGTTTTTCACACTTTCTTCCTCCCTCTGCCTGTGTGGCTTTCCCCCCCCCCCCCCCCCCCCCCCCCCCCCCCCCCCCCCCCCCCCCCCCCCCCNCCCGCCCCCCGACTTAAACCTGTTTTCCCTGAGGCGCCGCCATCTTAGCTTCGGGGCCTGGCCCTGCCCTATGGTGCATTAGTTGGAGCCGGCTGGAACCAGCTGTGTCCAGCACGGGGCAGCCCCGGCCTCTCCTCACAGAGGCTGCCCCTGCTACCAAAACCTTGCTACTTACACTCTGTACACCATCCAATTTCTAATTCCTTGAGAGGGACTTGAGGGCTCCTAAACCTCACTGTGGGTTTTCGGAGAAGGAAGAGTAGTTAGAAGTATCTACTTCAAAAGGAAAATTTTAGGTCTTTATTAATTTGACATGTTCATTTTCTCTGCATGGAGGATGCAGGGTTTCTTTCAGCCCTGTAGACTTGATTTTGTAGGTCCTTCGATAGCTCCAGTTGACTGCAGCTGGCACTAGGTTGCAATAGTGGGAAGGACGAAAGTTGAGGAAATTTAACTCTTCAAGGAAAAGCATGAAGGGTTTGCGGTCATTGTGCAATTTTCATTCAGAAAAGAGGAAAAAACCCCCAAAACACAAAACCAAACCAACAACAAAACAAACCTCAACCAAGCATTGGATCCCTCATTTCTTCTCGAGCTGTCTCTGCCATTGTCACGTCTGTTTTCGCCTCCCTTGTCCTCTTAGGCTATCAAAGTAAATGTAGGACTTAGGCACAGTAGGTAACTTGGTTAATTTTGTATTAATACGCTATGCAAGCAGCATCCATCTAAGAACGTTTGGCACCTCAGCTAGAGCTCTTTCAGACTTGTGGGTGTGCAGAGGCTTTACCGAGTGCCTGCTGATTAAATCCAAGCTGAGTACAGCAACCTGAAAATTGGCTCTTTCTGTGGTGCTTGTTCATGTGTTCATGTCCTGGTGGAAAAGTAAGGCTGCCTTAGCACGGGTTGTTTTATCACAAAAGCACGGTGTGTGTTTTGCTAGATAGTGCAGGGTGGTGTTCAGATAAGCAGTGAACTAATATAAATACAGCTTTGTTCTTAACATGATGAAGGGACCTGTTGTATTATAAAGAGCAGCTCCCTCCCATATTCAGTCTGTTAGATATTTTTAAATTACCTAGGGACTTAAGAGCTCTGAAACTCTTTTAGCCAGTTTCTGAGCAGCAGCTGCTGGGTAGAGTCTCATAGCCGCAGTTCTTAGTCTGTACTTGGGGAAAGCCTGCTCACGAAGCCTGTGAAAGAACTGTGTAAAGCTGGGTTGGCAAAACTTGCCCATTTTTGTAAATGAGCATGTGGAAGTATGTTCTTATCTTCTGTGGGTGTAAGCATCCAACCAAGCCTTGTAGAAATATAACAATGTCCGCAATCATATTTGTATGCAACTATGATGATAAATCATAGAATCATAGAATGGTTTTGGTTGGATGAGACCTTCAAGATCATCTAGTTCCAACCCCCTTGCCATAGGCAAGGACACCACCTACTAGACCAGTTTGCTCAAAGCCCCGTCCAACCTGCCCTTGAACACTTCCAGGGATGGGGCCTCCACAGCTTCCCTGGGCAACCTCTTCCAGTGCCTCACCACCCTCAGAGTGAAAAATTTCTTCCTGAGATCTAATCTGAATCTACCCTCTTCCAGTTTGAAGCCATTACCTCTCATCCTATCACTACATGCCCTTGTAAAAAGTCGCTCTCTAGATTTCTTGTAGGCCCCTTTCAGAAACTGGAAGGTTGCTCTAAGGTCTCCCTGGAGCCTTCTGTTCTCCAGGCTGAACAACCATAACTCTCTTAGCCTGTCCTCATAGCAGAGGTGCTTTAACCCTCTGATCAGGAGTAAGGAGTAAAGATTTTTGATACGACATCTTGAGAAAATACTGGGGAGGTGGTGGTGGGGAAGCCCTTCAGCATCTCAACTTCCAGGTGTATCTTTAACTTCCCAGCTGCACGTAGGAAGCCTTCTAAGGACCAGCCATTTGGGGGGGCAGGGAGCCCTTCTGGTAGGAATTTCATCTGTCCTCTTGTCACCACTTGGGTAATTCTTGTAAATTTGAGGCTTTCTAATCGTACTGCCTGTAATTATGGGTTAAGAAACCCTTGTGCTGTTTTGTCCACTGCAGTTTTGATAGGTGCTTAGGAGTTTCAGGGTTGACAGCAAGTGGGAGTGTGCTTTTAGCAGCTGGAGTTGCTTACCCTTTCATCTCTTCCCCAAACTAATTTCATGCCTTAAAATATCAGTCCTTGCTCTGAAGGCAAATCTCTGCTTGGTTTGAGAGGACTAGTACTGTATCAGTAAGTACACGCTTTTCCTGCGCACGCCAGTATTAGTAAACTGTTAGCTGCATGAACCTAGTTCCAGGCGCGTTCCTTCTGAGAACTGCAGAATCCAAAGTGCTGTATTATTCCACATTCTAACATCATAAGTAATTTGTAAAAGTTTAACTAGCATATGCTCTGTTCTTACCAGAATATCAGGATTTGACAGCTCCTATAGCTGCAGGTCCTTTTTTCCCCCTGAAAAGCACGGTAAATC
This sequence comes from Burhinus bistriatus, assembly GCA_013397275.1. NCBI lineage: Eukaryota > Metazoa > Chordata > Aves > Charadriiformes > Burhinidae > Burhinus > Burhinus bistriatus. The sequence goes on along the minus strand of VYXH01012786.1, from coordinate 121,079 downwards.
AAAACCCTGAAAGAACAAAACTCCAAAGAACATGAATAAAAAGCAGTGAGTTGTTGCTTCCTCCATCAAGTATCTATTTTTGTTGTCCACAGCTTTTTTCCATGCAAAGAATCTTGTAAGTTCTGAAGCTGATGCATCACAACTATAAAGCAAATAAAGGTGCTCTTTTTAAATCCTTCTATCATACAGAAATATTCTTCCAACTATCTGTATGGCTTTTTTGCAGGATGGTACTGTAGGATATTCCATAAACTGGGTAAAAGTATGCATGTATTTTTTTTTTTTCTTAGAATAAGTGACAGCTCTTACTGTAAATTTCTAGATTATGAAATAAGACGTAATTTAAAGTTTGGGGGGAATCCTAATTTCTGAGTGGCAAGTGTACATCCCTCAGGTGTTATTGATGTGGAGCTGGTGCATCATGAATGGTTCTTAACTGCGTGGGAATTCACAGCAAGCAATTGGTGTAGCTATATATTAACAATACAGGACTCTTGGCAAAAGTTGCCCGCAAAGATGAATCTGCATTGTTTATTTCTGGTAAAATACTTATTAAAATCAACGTATATTACAGCAGCTTGACCTCAATTTGATCTTAATTTTCTGCCTATATTCATAGGTACAAAACCCCCGAAACTAGCACTGCCAATTGTTCTTCGCCAGTATCTGAATCTTAGAGTATTCAGATATTTGCCATTGGAAAAAGCCTATATTTCACCTTCATGTCACTTAAGAACACTTGATGTAACAGCAGGATGTTATTACATGACGTGTATCTGTCATTCCCTAACATGTCTCTTTGAAGTGCTGCCTTAAAATTAGCCTCCTGCTTACCTATTTATCCACTTAAACCAACGACTGATTTCCAGAAGTGACGAGCACTCAGCTTTGATGCTTTGGATTATTTTTTTATTTTTATTTTTTAAACTTGAAAGACTATCTTTCCTTGGTTGTACCTAAAAATTTCAGACCTGTCAGTCCAGCAACTTATAAGGGGCTTTGTTCTGTGTCCCCATAATTAACTGAATTTGTAGGTAACAGTCTCCTCCCCGCCTCTGCTTTTGTTAGCTCTTACTTCAGTATGTCCTTAACATGGGTTGATTTCTAGTGGGTGCTCGAAGTGCTTTCCTCTTGTGTTCTTAGTACAAAAAGAGGGCACAAGATTTAAGTTTGCTATTCAGTAACATCTTTTACTGTATGTATAAAAAATGCTATCGAGCCTTACAATTTCCTTGCAGCAACTCTACTTTGTGTCCTTCTAGAATCCCTGTCCGCTATGGTCAGCCTCAGATCAGGCATCATCTAAATAAATTAGGCTAACAATCATCATGGAGCTGCTACTAGTGGAAAGTAATACAGTTTCTCAAATGTTACGTGCTGGTGAGCAATTCCAAATTGTTTAATTCCAAGACTGGTGTTTATATGTGATGCATCTTTGAAGCAGACAGGCTGAAGAAGGACTGTGGTAAGCATAAGGACCTTGGCATAAAATGGGACCTCTCATACTTCCTTGCTGCATGGGGAGAGGAAGCATCTTGAAAAAACAAGATCACAGATCAAATTTGGAAAAATTGAAATCTCCGCTCTGCACAGTGTGAAACACAGGTCAGCTGTCTTATGTAGTGAAGTCAGTAGAAGCTCCTTTTAAATCACCTCATAGACTCTTCAGAACTGCAGTACTTTTAGTATGAGACTAAGTTGAACATCCAAGTCTGAGCTAGTCGTTCCCAGTGTTCCCATGAAGTGAAACAGAATGTAAAAATCTCTTTACAGGATGTAGGTTCAAGCATCTGTGGAGAGCAGCCTCAGCTAGGCAGGTTGCTGCAGAAAGCTGCTTTCATATGCCACTTTGAAATTATTTACATACCAAGTACTGGATTTGGGAGCAAACACATCTGTTCTTATGTTTTTCTACTACTTTCATTTATAATTTTGTCATTGTTTTTGCTCCAGGGCATCATAACCCTCTTATAGTGGTCTCCCCCACTTAACAAAAACAAACAAAACCCCAAACAAAAAGAGATTTCTACTCGGGACAACTTGGCTTCTATTAATCTAAAAATACGGAGATGTTAATATATTCAGTTTTACTCATTTCTATTCATGTAAATCCCTATGAACTGAACTACCATCTTGGTCTATGAATTTTATTTGGGCTTCTCAAATGAATTGTGTGGCTTTCAGATTTTGCTTCTAGCTGACTGTCCATATTAATTTCTGAACTTTTATAGTTCTAATAAAATTCTCTTGATAAACTATGAATCTGTTACACCTGCTTCATTGTACCACAACTCCGTTTTGAAGTTACCTAATTTATACAAGATGTTAAGTTTTTCTGAGAGCAAAAACACAGAAATGAGCCAACTTGTATCCTATGCTAGCTTCAGGTCCTTGAGAACTCATGAACAAACAGAAACTACAGCACTTGGGACTAAGCCAAATGGTTTAAAAACTCCCTAGAGAATAATAAACTGAACTAGTGTTGTATATTTCTGTCATGTTTGGCATAAGCCTTGGAGTTGAGATTTCTATTGTTCCTCCCTGAAAGGTACAGGTATCTACCATATAGAAATATATGGAATTGTTTTGGAAGCTCTTGCAGTTGTCACAGCTGAAATTGGAAGGCATGCTTGTGAATCCCACCACACAAAAGACTGAGGCTTGGTGAGTAAGACATATCTTGCCTTCCTAGATAGAATGCTGGAAAGCACAGAACAGATACATTATGAAATGTGCTCTTTCTTATTGATACAACTGACATGTTTCCTCGCTGGCTTTGCAAAACAAGTTTCAGCCTTGACTTCAGTGAGAACAGGACATCCAGACATGACCAAGAATAAATTCCTTATGTAGACAATTCCCAGATAGCCTAAGCTCCCCCAGGGGAGAGAGACTTGATGGGTGGGAGGAATGAAATTCACTCCTCAGGGGAGCTTATTTTCTGATTTCCGTTAATAGTTACATGTTCACTGCTAACTCTGATCAGCAAACTGACTTTCAGTTGCAGAGGGAAATATTTCATAATCTGGGCTATTGTAAGTAAAAAATAGCTTCAGCTGTAGAATGATGAAATTATGGATAAACAGCATTTTAAGTTCATCAGTCCAGAGAAAACTGTCATCTTTTATGAAAGAACTCGCATACTTATTTCTGAAACTTTTAAGTTACTTGAAGCTGTATCTTGCTTTGATTGCAGCTGAGCATGACAAGTAATAACCTTAGCTGAAATGATTTAGGAGACTCCTGTGGTAATCTGAAGTGAATGGGATTTATATTATCCTTCCAAATAACTTATTTAAATGTCATGAGAATGCTGTTGTGTCAGTGGCAAAACCACTCTTCCCTTCTCATCCCTTCCCCCATCAGCCCAGAAATGGGAGTTTAGTTTCCAGGCCGGACAGGAGCCACATGACGGGGATTCCCATGTTATATCTAAGCATACTTTTGCCAAGCCCTAGACATTGGGGCTGTGGTGTCCTTCTCCTCTACATGCAGGGAACATACCTTAATATATAGGTACCCAAGTAAGATGTGCTAATAGTACTAGTAAGATGAAGATGCAACCACAGAAGGTGAAGCAGTGTGGGCTTTGGCGTGCTTTAATAATGAACTTAAATTCCAGAAATCCGGGGTATATACCTGATCGTATTGCTAGGATGTGATAAAGCCTATGCCACTCTTCCTATGAATATTAGCAATGTTAGCTCTAGTTGGTTAATGCAACCTGCCTGTTCTGCTTACCTGTGTAGATTCAAACCAATTCCAAAAGCTTGTTCCCTAAATCTTACTGTTTATGCTGTTGGGCAGTGCTGTGGAACTGCTGGACGAGAAATACCTATCATGTACCAGGCATACTAGATTGAGAAAATAAAGGTTAGCAGTACTGAAACAAGTAGTATCTACGAGTAGCAATTAATGAAGCACTGCAAAAGTTACTTCACCTGAGGTATATGAAAATGTTGCCTAAAAGACAAACAGAAACTCCCCATGTACCCTCAGAAACAACTCCATCCCATCCAACTTGATTCTGTGTATTCATCACCTCTTGTGTTTTATTTCTTTCACAGTAACTGAGTGCTTTTATGCTTCCTTTTTCCCTAGAGTTTTATAGAACCCAAATTCACAAATGAAACAAAACATTCTCTCACAAGCTTTTTGGGAATATATACAAATGGTCTCATGAGTCTTTATCAAACCCTTAGGTTATTCATCATGTGTATCACTGTTGGAGCAAGAGTGATGTTACTCTGAAAGGACCTTACTGTCTCGTTACTTCAGTGACTCATTTGTCTCAAAGCTTTCTGGGAAAGCATTTCCTTTTCTGTTGCCCCTGGGTCTTGTGGGTTGATTTTTTTTTTTTAATTACTAACAGTATCTCTGTAGTTCTTTTGGAATTCCTCTGCATGGAAAAAGTAAAACAACCATGTACTTAATTACTTTCAGCTATTAAATCTGAAATACTTATCCGTTCAACTGTGTCTGTACAGATTTACTTTTGAACACCATAGCTATCTAACTGTACTTAATTCTTTTCACAGCTCACATAAGCAGCTGATGAAATCTTAGTATTTTTAACAGTTAGTGATTGACAAGATTAGAATATTGTGACTCCCAGCGAGAGCAGTGCTTGGTGTTTTGTGGTGTGCTAGCTCTGCCTTCAGGCGTGGTATCCATTATTCCTTTGTCTCTGTCAGGCAAAGTGGTGAATCAAGACTTCGGTGCTGGAGGAAGTCTAGTTAGGTGGAAGCTCCCTGCTCTGCCTGACACCTGGTTTCAAGGCTTTTGGGAATTCAGCATCTGGATCAATAAGGCTTTGAAACCTCTTTCTCTATGTTTATGCTGGGGTTATGCTGGTTGTTATCTGGGAAACGTTAATTGTGCTACTGGCTGCTTAGGCATTTAATACTGTCACAAGATAATGCAGTTGCTCTTGTGAACTGTGAGATTACCAGACAAGCTGGAACTTGTACAGGTGTGTATTTCCAAAGTACTAGAAAACTGATGAACATTGCTTGGCAGTGGTGGAGAAGCTGTTGAAAGGCTATTAGGTTGCAATCCATTTTTTTTCTACTGCATGCACACTGTCTGATAAATTGTGTGCGTTTGTCTTTCACAGTTTCTTAGTGAAAGTCCTTTTGAGAAAAGGAGTCTTGAACCTGGCAGTAACTTTTTTAATGTCACTGCTGCGGTGTCACCTGCTGCTGTATGCTGGTTTTAATGTCTACCTTTCTATAACCAGAGCCTTTTTTAAGGAAAATTTGTGGTCTGAAATCTCTCAATACTGAAGTCGGGAGTTTGTGGGAAAACATCAAATAGGAAAAGACCTAACTCCTTGGTTTCATGGCACTGAGGAACTTCTGGCCTCATTAAGGGGGCTAGAAGTTACTGCAGTGCCTGACTTTTTCTGGACCAAATATATAGACACCTACTAGATCTCTTGGACTGAATAAAGTCCATAATTTTTCCCATCTCCTGGAGTGAGTGCTGAATTGCTGTCTGCTTACTACCTTCTCCTTCAGTGACAGAAGAAGGTGGTTATTGTAGCAAATAAGTTAGAAAGGTGGTGACATCCATGGAAATCAGATGCAAGTGGTCTTCACCAAATGCGGGCTGATAGTCACTTTGGGAGTCATCGTGGCCTACCATGCAGGAGTCCCGAAAACTTGATCTCTTGGCTAGGGAAAACCAGACTTTCCAAGGTATGTTCGTTTCATAGTGAATTAACGTGTTAGTTCATATTTTTAATTTAAAATCTGGAAAGCTTCTATCTAAAACTACTGAATTAAAAGCCTCTGTCACTTTCTTAAACATGGTGTATGAACCACTTTTTTCAGTCTTAGCACTTGCACCTTAAATCTGCTAAAATGAAGTTCACTATCTTCTGATCTGTATTTGAGAAGTGGATAGTGACCATAAATGGGCAAAATGCTTCAATGAGCTCTCCAAGTGTAGCTTTTTTTTTTCCTCCCCAAAAGGAAGTGAATGCAGAGAATGTATTAATTGTTTGGGATTGTCCACGTGACAGCCTTATCTTCTCAGGCAAGCCCTTTTTAAAATAGACTATGTGTTAAATATGATGGAGTTCATAAAGACAACATCTTCTTAATAAATCTCCTACTAGAAATTAAGTTAAAAATGCAGACTTTTTAGGAGGAAATTCCTAGTTAATATCTGAATTTGTGCTTTCATAGTTTGGAAAACCTTGGGTTAAAGCAGTTGGAAAGTTTAAGATGAACTGATGTTACAAGCAAGTTGTACTAGCAAGTGTGCTAAATCTTTCACTGGGAACTGTGTCGTGAACTTGGAAACAAACTTGAGAGTACTTGCATATGCTCAAAGTATGTAAGTGGTAGGTGACTATTGCACATATTCAAATAACATAAGGATTGTCATGAGAGCTCTGTACTGATGCTTCCATGGGTTGCAAAGTAGTCAAGCAGCGTGAGTGAGCTGTATCATAAAGGTGGAAAAGCGTAAGTTTGGCTGGCATAAACATAGGAGCGAAATACTGAATGCAAGAACCTTCCTTACTTAAAGCAATGTTCCTTTTGTGCTCTGCTGTCATTTTAGTTCTTTGATATACCACCGTAGGGTGCCTGCATGCAAGTATAAAAAAAGGCATCTGTTGCCTGCCCAGGCATCCAAACAATCTTGTAACTGTTACACATTCTTTTCTGTTAAGTAACTTGATCCACCTTCTATCATTATACTGCTTATTTAAATTTGGATACTTGGCAAAGCAGCGTCTTGTGTACGTGTGTATCACACAATGTGTTAGGTGATCCACAAATTTCCAGTAGCTAATTAGGTAATGTGGTGAGTTCTCTAAGTGTAAGCTGTGCAACTGTAGTAGACTTTTCTGCCCAGTGACTGTATCAAAACTAAGCAGCACAAGTAATTCCTGAGTTGATCTCAAGTAAGAATTATTTAGAGAACTGAATTTTATTTTATTTTATTTTACCTATCTAAAAATCTCTCTCTCTTTAGGCTAGTGGTAGTCTCCAGCTTTGCCTTCAGCAGGAATGTGATCTCCCCAGTATATGGCATGAGGTTCAATGTCAGAGTAAAATAAGTGTATTGCTCTGTAGTAGTTCTTTAGAAACAAACCTAACTGGGTCCTGACCAGTCACCTGGAAAAAAATACAGGCCAGGCAAATAGGAAGAAGACTCTGTCTCCTGAAAGCAAAACTTTACTATATGCTATTCTTCAACGGGTTTTTGGCTTGTTCCTCATGTGTTTTCTGTTGCTGTAAGCTTTGGCTACACTCATAAACCTGTAGAGAACAGCAGAAACCTGAGAGCACTGGCTGCCAGGGGTGACTGTCAGCTTGAAGCTCTAAAAGCTGCTCTCACTGGGTCTTTGTTTGCCAGCCCCTGTGTTCCAGCTTTCCTGCTACTCCGCTTGTGTTGTGTTAGCCCAGACTTGCAGCAGAATGAATTGGAGTTGATGGAAGATGCTTATTACTGCCTGGTGAGAACCTGACTTTGTGTTTCCTAGACTGTATTTTCAGAAGTACACCAAGTGCAAGTGGGTTATAGAAATGTTTAGCAATTCAGCTGTTATTCTTTTCCCTTTGTTGTAGCATTTCTCTTGGCTACAAGTCCTCGTTTCTGTAAAACTGAAGATGGTCAGTATTTCTTCAGCACTAAGTCAGCTGATGGAGACAAATTCTTCTGTTCCGGTTTCTAAATATCTCTAGCATAAACAAAGTCAACAAATTGCTTGTGTGACTGTATAGATTGAATCGCTCTGATCTGGTCTTTTATCTGTTTATCAGAAAGATGCATTTTTAATGGTGAAAACTGTTAAGTGGAGCACTGTCACCAGTATGTGAAGCAGCAGACTGCTGTAGATTTAGTAGTACAAAAGGTCTGGATGATCAGTGCTGTACTGACTGGATGGCAGTAAAAACATTTATAGCAGTTAAAATACTTTTTTTTTCCCCTTCTCCCACCCGTCTTTCTGGTTGAGAGTAGTTATTGTTATCTTCACTTTGGCTGGCATTTGCATGTGTTTTTGTGTAAGATAAGAACTTTGCCTCAGTGTCAAATGCCTGACACATAGCAGGATGTGATATGTGGCTTATGTTGTCTCTGTTCATGTTTCACTGCTGTGGCTGGGTTCTAGTATCTTGTGGATATGGAATTTAACACTAACTGAAAGGAGAGTCATGTCCAATTGCTACTAGTATTTTCTCACATTGCGCTGGTTTCTAATAGATGTCAAACTCCTTCAGTAATTGGCAAAGCATGGGGTGTTGATTTCTGTACGGTATCCTGCTTCTCTTTTGTTCATTTTTAAGTATACATAGCTAGACCATGAGTGGGACTCGTTATTCAAATCCAAGTCAGCGCGGGTGCTTCCAGCCCGAAGTCAGGAAATACTTGACTTTTGAAGCATAACGGTTGCTGTGCGGAGCTCTGGCTGTGCCGTGATATCACAAACCGAGCCTGAGGAAATGCTGCGACAGCACTGCCAACCCTTTGTGAGAGGGGGATCTTTCTGCACTCACTTATCGTAGCAATCTGCTCCCGAGTCTTCGTGTTCATGACACCAAAGTTTGGTGACAGTTTTGCTTGGACATGCCTCTGCTTCTGAACTGGAGCCCACGCCAGAAGGTACTGACTGCTCCGAATGTGTGTGTGTGAAGTTCATTCATCTTGCGTCTCTCTGAATGTTGGAAGGGATCTGACACTGCAGCTTGCGTGGTGATGGAGTGAGAGGGGCCGAGCTTTATCCTTGCTTTGAAAATAATCGCCTTGCTAGAACTGCTGTCATTAAGTAGCCAGATTTGTTAGGCATGTTTGTTAGATTAGTACTTCACAGTCATGCTAATGTTTATGAGCCTTATGGTATGAAGAGGGGCTCTGCTTTGTTAATAAATTCCAGACTGAAATTTTCCATGTAGAAGCTAGAAACAAACTACCAAGAGCTGCAGCTTCTCTGCGCAGTGAAATTCTGTCCAGCTGTGGAAATAATGATATACAGCAAGTGAATTTTGTTGTTCTTTGCAATATCTGTAGTGTTCAAGTTCTAAGTTGGAGTTAAAATTGAAAGCACGGCTTGATAATTACTGCAGGATGCATTTGAATGTTATCCCTCCAGCAAAAAGGGGAGCTCCACCGTTCTTCACTGGAGGCGGTTGTAAATTCAAAGAGAGTATATTTCTTTTTGATGCTTCAACTTCTGCCACCTCTATTCAAGAAACTGTGCAGTATCACCATGGAGATACTTTGCCTATTCTAGAGTTGTGGCAAATTGTTCTAGTGTTATGCTGCAGTATGTGTGACTTGATAGCCTCTCTGTTTTGCAACTTCAAGGTATTGGTGATAAACGCCTCATAACTGAAGTTCATTTTGGGGTTTTTAAGGCAGGGTTGATAAAGCTAGAATTAATGTTAACAAAAGCCTAGTTGCATGACATGAGAAGATGTGCAAAGAAACTTTGTATTTGACATTATTTATTTTCCTGTAGTCCTGTCTTTGGTTTTAATCAAGTCAGATAAAAGAGCTTGCATTAGTTACAACAGTTAAACTGATATTTCCAACATGAAAATACGTTTCTGCGCTGAACATGGTGAAGTTTCTTGATGTATAGTAGAATAATTCTTGGCAGTACTATTGACGTGCACTTTGAATAGTGTACTGCTTACACATGAGGAAGGTGTTTGCTCTCCGTTACGTATTGACTGTTGTAGGTCTAGTCACAAGGAACAGAAATAGATGGAGCCCATGAATTGCAGAGCTGGAATTAGCAGATCTAGGGTATTAATGTGTCTGTCTTCTAGCCAGAGCTAAGTACTGCAGCCTTATTCTACGCTAGCTGTCCACATGGATGATATACTGCAGTAGCTTGTAAGGCCTATAACCAAGGTCATGGGGGAGGTGGAGTGAAGGAGGTGTAAGGTGCAAATGGAGTAGACTGGGATTTGGCTAAACTTGATGCTGTCATTAGTTTCAGCTTACCAAAACTCTAGTCTGTAGTAAACAGAGTTTGTGACAGCATAACACTTAGTGTGCTTTACTTCTTACATTGTATATTCAGAGCTGAATCTTATTGTAGGCGATGCAGAATTTGACCAGTGCTATCTGTTTTGCGTACAACTAACGTTGCTTATTGAATCAGGTCTAATTGGTTGAAGAGTGATTCATACAATCCTAGTCTACTCAAATATGAATAATAACAAATTCAATTTGCATTCCCAAGTGGAGTTTCTTTCTATTCTTAATTAGGTTTATTAGATCAATCATTTCCCTAGAGTGAAATATTGCCTCTTTAATGTCATGATGAAGCTCTTCTTACCTGCCACAGTCTTGCATGTTTGGTTTTGGTGGTTTGGTTTTTTATTGTGTTTTGTCTTGGTTTTTTTTGCTCCTCAACCAAGTTTTGGAGTGTTCCTCACACTGAGGAGCAGAACTAGTATCGCGGACTAGTCTTTTACTTATGGTGCCCACTGTCCATCCTTGTCTTTTTGGCCTTTTTGCATTTGTGGGGGTTTTGGTACAGGCCCTGAGGAAGGATCTCTGCTCTTCTGAGTTCTCTTGGCTCTATTCAGAGATTTAGGAGTTACTATGAGCACTGTTTCAAGGGTGTTAAAGTTCACTTGGTGCTGTTGGCTCCTGACAAGTGTGTGCAGCTCTTGACATGCTGGAGGGGAGGAAAGCTTATCTGAAGCTCTCGCATCCAGTTTGCTTGGCATCAATTTATTAATACCTGACAGAGTTCAGTGTGCCTGTAACTGTTTAAGCATGAGGTCACTGTTCTACTAGAGAAAACGGTGTCCTGTTCCAACATATTTAAGTAAGCATGTTGTTTAGTCCCTTCATCTAGATAATACATCATATCTGTCTAGTTCTTCATGAAGCTTGTCAGGATCTTTGTTTGTTTTTCTGACAGCTTTTCATTTTTTTGCCTGGTGATCTGTGCGCTCCTGTGTTTTAGCTCCTGAGGACCTTGCAGCTTCTGCTTGGGAGCTCATCCTCTTCTCTTAAGCATTTAAAGTGAGAAGTTAATAGACTTTTTACATTCTGTGGTCAATAAATACAATATATTGGACAATTAAAGTTTAGAATGTCAGTTTAAGGTGCTTGTAATGTTAATTTGTATAGACTGGGAATATGTCTATCTCTAACAAGCTTGTATTGTCCTATCACTGTACTTTGGGGTTTTTTTAATTTTTTTTTTTTTTTTTTTTTGTAACTGCCTTGTTCCGCTTCATGTAATNCTCTAACAAGCTTTTTTTTTCCTTTCCCTGTTTTTTGGGGTTTTTTTAATTTTTTTTTTTTTTTTTTTTTGTAACTGCCTTGTTCCGCTTCATGTAATAGTCTCCTACTCCCCAACAGTTTAGGGAAACTTAATGAATAACACCTATAGGCATGGTCTACGTTACGCTTCTGCTTTCTCCTTCTGGTTTGAGAACTGCTGTCCCGGCATGGCACCATCGGCTCCTGCCTTTCTGCCTGAGAAACCCTCTGCAACTCCCTTTGGGACATAGTAGTAGTCTTCTCTGCCCAGCAGTATTTGGAAAAAGATGATAGGCCCCTAGACCATGGGACCTGGGAGAGGCAAAGCATGGAAGAATTAATTCTTCTTGCATTGTCCCCAGCACTAGCCCTACTGGGTTTATTGGGGCTGGAAGTGTGCTTCTCTCGCCCTGCAAATACACGACCTTTCCCCCTCTACTTCAGGCTCTCTCTGACATAACTGTCTTCAAGGCTTGACAACAAAAATTCTGAGTATGTTAAACAGATTAATTGCTTAAATATTTATTTTCTTCATATACAGGTGAATGCTGAAAAACTATGCGATAACTCATTTAACCTCTTTGTTTTGCTCTACTGTAACAGCTGGCAGTTTATGTCCAGGAAGATCTGCAATGGCTCTGTGGGTTTCAGGAGTAAGAATCCTGGAGTACTGTGTCCAGTTCTGGGCTCCCTGGTTCAAGGACAGGGAACTGCTGGAGAGGGTACAGCAGAGGGCTACAAAGATGATTAGGGGGCTGGAACATCTTTCTTATGAGGAAAGGCTGAGGGACTTGGGTCTTTTTAGTCTGGAGAAGAGAAGACTCAGAGGGGAGATCTTATTGATGCTTATAAATACTTAAAGGAAGGGTACCGGGAGGATGGGACCAGTCTTTTTGCAGTGGTGCCCAGTGATAGGACAAGAGGTAATGGGCACAAACTTGACCCATCTAAAGGTGAGGAGGAACTTCTTTTCTTTGAGGGTGGCAGAGCACTGGAAGAGGCTGCCCAGAGAGGTGGTGGAGTCTCCGACCCTGGAGGCATTCAAAACCCGCCTGGACGCCACCCTGTGCAACCTGCTCTGGGTGACCCTGCTGTGGCAGGGGGGTTGGACTAGATGATCTCCAGAGGTCCCTTCCAACCTCGGTGATTCTGTGGTTCTGTAATCCCATTTCTCCTCTTTGGCTGCTTAATTTCATGAGACTGCTGCAGGGAAATACTAGAACTTGGAAACACATTAAAAAGTTTTGAATGCTTCAGGAGTCTGTCTTCTTGATACTACTAAACTGATTTCTAAAAGCAGTTAAGTAGTTTCATCCTGTTAATTCAGTATTTTAAAATCTCCGTTCTGCTTACTGTCTAACTTTGCCCTGCAATTTCAGCATTAACAGGTAATAAGCTAATATCCAAATTCAAAAAAGTTACACAACTTTGATGGCGAAACTTTTGTGACTGGGCCTCTTGAAATACAGAGGAGCAAAATGTCAAAACCCAATGATAATATGCCAAAAAAAAATGTGTAAAAAGCCATATTGGGATGATTGCTATGCTTGATAATTGCATAACTTTTCCTGCATCTTGCATTTCAGGAAAATATAGATGCAAACTCTTGTTTAGACTCCACTTGATCGCAGTTATGGTTTTTGTCCAAAGTCAAAACATTAAATGAAAATATTGTAATCTGATCAGGTATGTCTCAGAGAACAGTGGCGCTTTGTTCTTGATAAGATAGTATCACTCTGGAAGTGAAGAGGGTCAGGTCTAACAGTACAAGCTGGCATATCATCATCGGTGTACAGTTATTCCTTACACTAAAGACCAGTAAAATCCATATGTATGACTAATTGCTTAGCAGTGTTAGTATCTGTCTTGCATCTTATACTTGAAGGTGTTTTTCACACCATACTATCTAGAGAATCCATGAAACAACCAAAAAGCATCTGGAACTGGTTCTGGACTGTCTGGTAGATATTTCTTATCGATTGTGATATTCCCGTAGTACATCGTTTTCCTCTGTGTATAAGAAAAGGATTCATAACTATGGAGATCAAATGGGTCTCAATTTTTCACCTTGATTTATCACTTTAATTCTGTGGATCGGTAAAAAAATAGGAAAAAAGTGAAAACTGATGAGGGTGCACTCTGAAAAATAACATAGCCTGTAAAAAAAGGTTATTTAAACAAGGCAGGGAGTAAGGATTGGTTGGGCAGTATGTACTGAAACCTCTGCTCTAATGCTAGGATCCCTCTATGCTGAAGTGAAAATACTGTAGCAATTTATGTGGTAGATAGAAGCAAAAGCTCTACAAGGAGCAGGAATTGTGAAATAGTAATTGTGACTTGAATGTTAATTTCTGAAGAGTATGCATGATCTGGAAAAGATGGCAATAAAACCAAGTGATAAATAGCAAGATGGTAGGGTGGTTTTCTAAGTAGAATTGCAATTACTTAAAACTCTGTAGATGCTTGTAGGGGAGATCTCTGAGAGAGGAGGGGATGAATGGGGAATCCTGTTGTGGTAGAGTTGGTAGTATCTTGTCCCCAGTCTGTTTGGACATTTGCTGCTGGTGGGGGTGGGAGGGGATAGGATGTGTTAGGAGGCTATTGGGTGTTATGAGAAAGACTTAAGAATTTCTTCTCCAGTCTTGGAGTGGAAGTGGTGGTACACTTGTCTAAAAATCCAAGTTTCCAATTAAACAACTGATGTTTATTTTAGTTGACTGTGTGTAGAATTTATGCATTTTGAATAGAATTATCATTTGTCACTGTACTTCAAGTAGAAATATAAGTAAATTGTCTTATAACAGGTTCCGGATTCTAAAAAGGAAAATGTTAATTAAAAAACAGCTAACTTGTGAATTTTGCTAAAATAGAGAGCTAATAGATTTAAACTCTAGAGCTTCTTTAAGCACAGACCATAGAAAGAATGAGAGGACTGATCAGCAGAAAAATAGGTTTATCTTGGAATATGAACTGGAATATATAAAGTGAGAATTGTCCGTGTCCAGCTGAGCTGACATGGGTGGGAGGATGTGCACCTTGGGCAATGGTGAAGCAGTCTGGTAGTGAGAATGAGTGAAGATTAAATACGCTCCAGTATCTGTGTCATATCAAGAATAACTTTTAGCCTCATTGAAAACTGAGATGATGATGACATCTGTAGGGATGAAAGCCAAATGGTCAGTAGATCTTAGGGTAATTGAACTTAATTTTGCAATAAATGAACTGGAAGCAGATTTAAGTTGAATGCCCAATGGATGAGGAGTATGTAATGGGAGATGGGGATTAAGACAAGGTAATTTTCCACTGTGACTTGCAAAAGTATTGGCATATGAGATTACTGCCTCATTAGCAAGTTTCAACTGGTGTTCTGACTGAAAGAAAGTGATACTGCAGGGAGCATGGATTATTTACTAAAGTGTGACTTCAGAGATGCATTTTTTTTTTCTTTAAATAGAAAAAATAGTGTGAAAAACATTATCAAATATTATAGATATGGTGGGAAGTTGTATGGAATACAAAAGCTGTTGATTGATTGCATTGGATTAGGTGAGTGTTGAGAACCAATTTCTCTTGCAAAGAAAATCAGATAGATACTCTTTCTTGCTGTCAGTTGTCACTGGTAACTTCCCCAATGCATGTAATGTGATACCATTCATTATCCTTCCAAAGAAGATGAGACGTGGCGAGAAGAGGTTTGGTTAAGCAGAGGTAGGTACTGTCAAAAGAGCACCTAGAATCACTCTGATCTGCAGTCAGTAGAGTTGGACAAGTCCTTGTTTTCTTTAGTGAAGGCAAAATGAAAAAGAAGCTTGCATAGTAAATATGTTGATACTGAAGGCAGACATCCTCACAAGATGTTTGGGATAAAATGGAAGAGGAACCATGTGGCCTTAAAAGACTGATTAATACAGGGCTGAAATCAGGTGTTTCTACTGGAGAACTGTTTGGCCTTACAGAGGATAGTAAGAATATGTAGGTAAGAATTACAGACGAGAACAGAGATTTGGACGTACTTCTTAATTGCATGATGACTGAGACAGCAGGGAAGTGTGACCTTAAAGTAAGCTGTGTCATAGGATGGATGGGGTGAGGTTTTTGTAGTAGATTATAAACGAGAGGTAATGCAGTTGAACATAGTACTTTGGTAAAATTTCCATACGCTTTCTGCCTGTATTCCAAAACTGTCAGTTGAAACTGATGGGGATTGTTGGTCTCTTTTTCACCAAACTGCTTCCACAATTGTCCTAAGAATGAAGTATCTGACTGCAAAATAGAAACAAACAGTGATGGCCCTTTGCAAAATAAATCAGCAAGAGGTGCTAATGTGGGAAGAGGGCTACAGAAGACAGAAGTCAGTCTCAGTAAAAACAAGAAAAAACAGAGCAACAAGAAAAAAGCAAAAATTTGTCAGTAGACGTTCTGGTAATTTTAAACCTTATGTTCTGAAACAGGTTCCAGTAGAACAATAGGAAATTACTTACTTTGCTTCCTGCATAAATTGTCTATGCAGAATTTAGAATTTACTATTTTTATATTGTCAACCAAGAAGCTAGTGGCACTTTACTGAAGAAATAACTTGTGTAAATACTTGCATTAACAAATGTTTGACATATCACTGTCTCTGCTGTCTCATTTGTGGCTACTAAACAGACCTTTCAAACTGTCCCTTAGGTTCCTGATGTCATCAGCAGCATAAGACAAGTCTCCAAAGCAGCGCTGAAAGAAGATGCCAAACCAAATAAGGATAGTGAAGATGCCTTCTATGACTCTCAAAAATTTGAGGTCTTGTACTGTGGAAAGGTGACAGTGGCTCACAAGAAGGCTCCGTCCACACTAATTGATGATTGCATTGAGAAATTCAGCCTTCATGAGCGCCAGCGCCTGAAACTATTAAATGAGCAGCGGAATAACGAGTCAAGTTTGGACTTACCCCTGTGTGAAGGAAATGTGCCGACTTCTCCATTGGATAGCCCATTTGAGGAGCTGGACAGCCCAAATAACACCACAGGGCATGCTGCGATGTTTACAATTGGCAGCCAGACCAACTTGACCAACCTGGCCAGCACTCGTGGCTCATTTCCAGAGCGAATTTTAGAGGACTCTGGCTTTGATGAGCAGCAAGAGTTTCGCACCCGGTGCAGCAGTGTCACTGCAGTTATGCAAAGAAGGGTTCATGACACAAACCTGAAAATACAGCCACGCAGAAGACATGCAAGTGCACCCAGTCATGTTCAGCCCTCTGATTCTGAGAAGAACAGGACAATGTTGTTCCAGGTGTGTGCTAGGATGAGCAATTTCATGTTGGTTTTTCACCATATCTTCTCTTGTATTATTTGAAGCTGAGGCAAGTTTTGCAAGATGAGTAGTATGGATCCACTATGGTTTCACGATTTGTCATGAATATTTATGTATCTGTTTATAAATTATTAGAACACAAGTAGCTGAATTTTCTTAAGGAAGTCACCGCAACTCATAAGCTCAGGTAAATTTTAAGAAAAAGGAATTACTTATGGAGTAATTACTTACAGGAGCAGAGTTTCTAGGGAAATAATTATTTTACATGCAGTTCTGGTTCGTCTGTATTGTGAGATCCTAGAACATAGCTGAAAAATGAGTATTCTTTCAAAATGAGAATTCACGAAGACTTCCATGTGAACAAATCCTCTTTTTTGTGCAATTAAAAAGAAGCTCACAACTTCACATAAGGCATTCACAGCTTTACGTTTGAGCTAGCCCCTTAGTGGTAACTTGTACTGATGTTCAGCTTGTCTTTCCCAGATGAGTACTCAAATGTCTCTGCACTGAAGGCTTCTTCCTTCAGACCTCATGGTTATTTATTCTCTTGCCTGAAGTGCATTTGACATCTTCAGAGCTTGTATTGAGAAAACAAAAGGACACTTAAAGGAGATGACCCAGAAGAGGAAAGATCTTTGGACCTTAAAATAACAGGGGGCTAAACGCATAGGTTTTGTCTTTTCCTTTTGCTTTAGAGATCATTCTTGCCTTTTATTCTCTTGGGGAAATGCTAACTGAAGTGAGAATGCATTGCCCTTTAGAAAGCCACAGCTATCACTATTAATGAAAAGGATTTAGCTGAGAAACTCTGAGCTCTATGGAATAAGTTCCATATGCTTGAGAAGCAGTTTGGGAAAGCTGAAGGATAGTTTGCTGCAGAACCTAATCTTTCTTATCCAGAATTAAGACAAAAACAAAAAATATCACCTTGAGGTCAACATAGTTTCTCAGCTGATCTACGGTATAGTTTTCAGGAAATTAATAAATTCACAAATTCTGTTTTTTTATTGCAGCTTTTAATTTAGCCACATTGTTTACTAAAGGTTTTAGTACTGTCTGTCAAATGTGATCTTTGGACCAAAATAACTCAAAAAGAAAAGGCAGGGGAACAAAAAGAAGCTGTCTTCTTTCCAAGTCTTTTTGCTATTCAACTGGTTGTATTGTTCTTGCTGAAATACTCTTACTCAACATAGCCTGAATTATGGCACCCTTGTTTCTGCTGAGTAAGCTGTTGGTACTCTATGTGAACAAGAAAGGGCTAAATTGTGACATTTTTGTTGCTGTTAATGTTGTGCCTCCAATAGTCATAAATGAGACTTATTTTTCTCCCCTGTCCCTCCTCGCCCCAGGTTGGAAGGTTTGAAGTTAACCTCATCAGTCCGGACACCAAATCTGTTGTGCTTGAAAAGAATTTTAAAGATATCTCCTCATGTTCTCAGGTAAGCATTAATAAGAAGCAACATGTAGATTATCAGGAGAAAAGAAATTTTTGTTCTTCAGCTGGGTTGCCTTGCTGGCCTATAGGCAGAAATGTTGAATTCTTTTTCAGCATTCTGTGCTGTTTTCCTTTATTTAGTCTCAAAGGCCATTTATATAAATAGTTTATCCTATCTAAATTATCCTGAATGACAGTAAATTGCTGGTTTACCCCATTGGCTCCTTAATTAAAAAAAAGGGGAGGGGGATTGTGAGCAATTGTGACTAATGTATATACAAATCCTGTGTGAAGTTTGAGGCATCAGCTTCTTTGGGGAGTACAGCTTGAAGAAGCTGGGTACTAAACTGTGATTGCTTCACGAACACTTACAGCAGACTTGAAGTACTGATTTGCCTTTACAAGAGTGAGAGTTGTTACTCAAATCGGGGCTTTCACTCATCTGGTAGCATGTTCGAGTAGATAACTGCACAAAAATAATGCAATGTCATTCCCGAAGAGCTTAAGTACAGAAAAGATGGGCGCAAAATAACCAGTCTGAGCTGTGGTAGTGGCAACTTTGATCATTGGTCAGAAAACAAAGTATAAACTGTTCTGCTTTGGGAGAGCATTGGATATCATTTTGGAAGTAGCTTAATCTCCATTTAGGATGCTCTGAGCGTGCTGTTTTGGAGCAGCTAAGCTCCTGAAAGCCTCTGGAGTGAAAAGAGGAGTTACTTCTGGCACTTTTTGTTTTGACGTCTTATTTAATTACCTTCTTTTATTTGTCATGCACATGCATCACTTCAGGCCTCCTTAAACATTATTATTCTAGTTTAAAGTATACTTCCTGACATAGTCTAAACCTGTAATTCACCCCCAAGTGCTTTCATTTTACTGCTAATAACAAATCTGCTCTTGCATGACTGTGCTACCAATGCTAATACAAATTAAGAACTGGTCAGTACTTGTAAGTTACATGGAGTCTTGAGCTACCAACTAAAGGTCCAGGCCCTTAAGTCGACTCTGCTGTTTAACTACAATTTGTATTACTCTTGGTAGAGGAAAGAAGGCAAGTGCAAATATAGAATGGGACAGTATAATCAAATAATGATATATTAATAGCTTTCTAATAAATACAGGTCAAAGAGATTCTTAGAGCAGTGGCATGGAAAGCAAATTTGCAGATGGCTTGAGTCTTCTGCTTTGTGGGTGTACTCAGCTGAATAAAAGTGATACTTTAGCTGCATGTACTGGGCTCCTGGGTTGCATGTACATACTGATAATAGACAAAAAAACCCAGTCCTAAGCAGGGATAACCTTTGTTCAGCTGACTTTAAAGCATAGTGGAGACCAGCAAGACCATGGCAGACCTTCAAGGACTAGCTTTCCTTCAGTAAAATAACTGTGTACAGTAAATAGTGTTAGGTAATGCTGTATATTGGGCTTTGGAGGTGGAATTTTTCACTCCTCCTCTTCACTTTCATTTAGAGCAAGACTTTTATTATTTTGCGTGCTTGAATAACTCAAACAGTCATTAACAATACTGTGGGGTTTTGTTTGGGTTTTTTTTGTTTTGTTTTGTTTGTTTTGGGGTTTGTTTTTTTTTTTTCTTTTTAAATGCAAAATGGCTCCTTTAGAGAAGTTGGGATTTTTTTTCTGTGTTCAATAGGAATGAAACATTAATTTGTTCAAGACTAAGGATTTGGTTGCGTAAACCTCATCAGTACTTCTTTTAAGAACTCAGTGCTAGCCACAGAGCTTCTCTGTTGTGGATTTATAGGGCAGTGATTTACTGCATATTGTGAGACTGCAGCTTAGGAATGTTTGTTCTTCTAAGCTTTACAAACGATGAAAAAGAGATGTTCTCTTCAGCTTGCGTTCTGGATTCTTTTAGTCTGGTCTAATAAAGGTATTTTTATTTTATAGTTTAGTGTGGTTGATCTGCTGCATTCAATTCATTATCTGCACTCCATATAATTGTCAAAGCAGCAGATATAATTGATGATAAACCCCTGTGTGTGCTGTCTAAGCTCAGGTGTCAGCTGTAGAAGTTTCCTTGTTGCAGCCTTGCTGACCTTGAGGGAACCCAGAACAACGAATGACATTGCTCTTTTAGCACGACAAGTCCAGCCATCCTTTTAAAGAAATATGATGGAGGTACTGTTAATTGAGGAACATACTGCGCTATTTATGCCTCAGTGGTGCAAGTGTCATGTCCACCTCCCCCACAAATGTTCTGCTGTGGAGACTGAGAAATCAGACAGTAGTAGACTTGTTCAGGCACTGTTAGCAGTGAGGGAACTGGCATCTCACTGAACCACCTTAGGTAAATATGGTTTAATTGCAAAACAGAGGGCAACATTTCACTGTTGTATAGATAAACATATGTGCATGCATCTGTCCTTTTTCATTTTATACTTTTGAAGACTCCATGTGTCACAGGAAAATGGGGTCATGTAAGTCAGGATTAGCGTGGACTATAGTAAACTACTGCCGTTTGTTCCGTTTTAGAAGCCCTCTGCACCTTTGTTAAATTTTGTTTAAGTAGCACAAATGTAACTTTTTGGAACTCTGTTTTTAAAAACTACAGTGTGTAGTGACAATATGTTCAGCCTGTCACGTAGTGCGTTACCAATTTTGTCTAGAGTGTTTTCTGTAGTGACAAGCAAGTTGTTTTGCCTCCTCCCCTCTTTCATGATACAGGTGTTTTCTTTGGAGATGGATCCAAGCAACCAAGTTCTGCTTTGTGTTGTATTTGAACTTGAGGGATTAGGCTTTCTTTTGGAGAAAATCTACTATTACCGTACTCAGATGATAAAAACATTGGCAAAAGCTTTAACAATAGTGAGTCATGTTCCATTAATTGAGACTGGGAATGTAGTGCTTCTTAGGAAGCAACTCTCTTTGATCTTCTCAGTGCTGTTTTTAGCAAGGCAACGTTCCCTGTCAAGCAGTTAGACTAGGATCTTGAAAGAAAACGTCAGTAGTAATGTGTAGTGAGTCTTGAGACTTCTGGTATGTAACTCAGTCTCAAAGAATTTATTTAAGAATTTGGTTGGAATTCTGCATGTCACCACTCATTCCCTACTTTTTTTTGCTGTAGTCCAGACTTGTATTACAGGAAAGCAAAGATCCATTGCTACTTTGGTGCTACTCTAGTCCCATGTTTTAGTGTGGACTCATTACATCAAGTTTTCACTGCAGAGGCAATTCCAAATACAACCTAGGACTCTTTTGTTCGTTTCCCTGAAAATCCATTTTTCCTAATGGAAGAAATTCAGGTCCAGGTCTATTGCTGTATAACTTTTGTTTTGATTGTGTAAAGAGCTTTATGTAACACTTAAATGCAAAAAGCAATTTAAAAGATAACTATTGTAGTTGTAAAGCAGATCATTAGGAGTATGCATTTATAGTTCCTCAGATTTTTGTGTTGGCAAGTCTTGGAGTCTGGTAACTTTTTAGGATCAGTTTGGAAACTAAACTTTTTTATAAAATAGTCCACTAATGTTGTTTTTAAACTCTTTTAGGGTATAAAACATGTTGATCACTTCGGCTTCATTTGCCGGGAATCTGTTGAACCTGGGTTAAGCCAGTATCTTTGCTATGTGTTCCAGTGCGCAAATGAGTCTCTGGTGAGTATTTATTAATGATCCTAACCGTTCCATCGAAGTATGTCTGAGGCATTTCCTAAACCATGGGAGTCTCTGTTATTTTGCTGTGTCATCTGAGCCTCAGTGGTCATGTCTTCTCAGGTGTGAGACCTCATCTGTGAATATGAAAACATGCAATGGGAAATGCGTACATTCTGTTCATATATATCAATATCCTGGTACTCTGTTGATGCTTATATTAATAACAAATAAAAAAAATGCAGATGGATGAGTTCATACATGCAGACTGTGAGCATATTTGGGCTCTATATTTGATTGTAACTCTTGCATTTCTGATTGTTGAGACACTTGGTTCCCCATTGAACATGTAATGACATGTATTGAATCAGTAACGAAGCTGATGATAAAACCCAAACATACTTTTCAGGGTAGGGTTTAAACTACTGACCTGATCCTGCGTGTGTCTTCAGCCTGCACATGGCTTTAGCATTTTCCGTGTGGTCGGTTTGGTTCATCAGGAGAAGAAAATAGCAGCATCTGACCAGAGCAGAAGAAAAACACAATGTGTGTGGATATGTGTAGCTATAAAAAGTCCATTGGACATTTGATAAAGTATGTATCAATCAACTGAAATTCCAGGTGCCAGTTGTTTAACTGATACAGGTAGCTTAATAATATGAGATGCATACAGGAAATCATTATGGCTACTACGTTTATATTTTAAACCTCTGACACTTTAAAAGAAGTTGATTTCTGTTGTGAAACATGTTTGTTCCTGATGGCTGTGCTAACAGCTGCTAGCTTTCTCAGCTAACCTTAAAAATCACTAGCTAGCTGAAAATGTAATTTGTCAATCCATTGACTAGCTTAAGAGTGAGTAGATTTAAGTCAACAAAACTTCAAACAGCTAACAGCCCTAGATGTGCAATGGTAGCTGAGGCTGAATTTTTATCAAAATGGGATCTTGTTATGAAACCAGCTCTACCTTTGTACTAACAGAAAATGTTACATCTGACCTATTGGTAAATTTGACCACGTATAATTCAGACTTAAAATGTGGTGTGTAAAGAAACTGCGTATTTATGAACCTCTCTACATATTCTGGTACTGATATGTGTGGGTATGCCCACAGTGCAATATGAAATTAACATTACTGAGCTACTTTCAGATGCAATCACTTGAACCCCAATGACAGTTTGACTGTGGCTGGGCAGAGCTGTAAAACTTAGTGCCTTCTGGATTTTGTGCTGCCAGGCAGGCTATGTTGGTAGTCTTGTGTATATTTGCTATAAACCTAGCTCCATTCTGTGCTACAGTTCTCATAATTTTAGTGTAGTCATAATCCATATGCTTAGCACTGTTCTGTGGATCTTCCATTTGAGAGGCATCATTGCCGACTCTTAAAAATTATCAGTTGGTGTTGCAAGAGGGATGTTCACTGTTCAATGCCTGCTTTATGGCTAAGAAGAGAGAGCACCCAGAAATTACTGGTAGTGCTTATAACTGTGGGGTTTAATAAATAAATAAACCCTAAACGTATTGGGACGTGAGCTAATACAAATTTTCACATTCGGATGCCCTTTTTTCTTTTTTGTTTTGTTTCTTATTCCAAGTGACAGACCTTCAGAAAAGTCTGTATGTTTCCAATGTTAGACTGCATGATTTTGGTCTCAAATATTTCAGCTTGCTTTTTCCTGCTTATAAAAAAAGCAACAGGTAAGAGCAAGGACCTCATTCTGAAGTAGAATACTAATTTCTTTGCTAAGATTGTCATCAAGCTGTTGTCTCCTCCTTTCCATGCTAATGCAAAGACTCAAGTAAATGACTTTTAAGCTTAATAAGCATTGTATTCCCCTAAAATACAGACAGGGGAACTCCAAATGCTTTGTATGTAGGATCTGGGAGTGTATTTGAACGAGTGCGAAGAAATGCTGTCACCTCGACTTTTCATAGACAAAAGTTGAGCTTTTACAGTGCTGGTGTGTGAAAACATAGCACTGCTGTGTTTCTGGTAGTGGCAGAGGAAAGATGAGGGCAGACTGCTAGGCAGGCTGGCAGTACTTAAAGATAAGTTGATGGTTGCAATGAAGCTGGTAGCCAGTCTAGTAGCCTGGAGAGAAGTGAATTGCTGTGGGAAGCTTCTGTCTGCCAGCAAGATGGGTCTGTGGGGTTTTGTTCTAAAATGGTACAGCAGTAGGAGGAAAATTGTTGAGGGTGAGCATGTGCAGTTTACAGGAGAAACTTGAAACTAAAGAAAAAGAAATTAATGCTTTTTATTTAGCCAGCATATATTCAAGCCAAAAATTCCCACTTGCGGCTTCTTAAAACGGCAGCTGCCTGCCCAGTAAACTTGAGTAGTTGCAGTTAGATATTCAAAATTACACTCTCTGAAGTAACAACAACTTGAAGATGGTGAGCATCCACAGAAAAGGCAGAAAAGCTGGGAATACAAGCTTGATCTCTTTAGAAGACAGCAAACGGGATTTTGTGATTGTAAAGCACCTGTCTATGATGTGATTTATAAATCTAAGTTGATGTATATGGCATGCATTTTTGTTTATATACTGTGTTTTCCCTCCTTCCCCTTTAGGTTGATGAGGTAATGCTTACCCTGAAACAAGCCTTTAGCACTGCTGCAGCTCTGCAAAATGCCAAGACGCAGATTAAACTGTGTGAGGCCTGCCCTATGCATTCATTGCACAAACTTTGTGAAAGAATTGAAGGTAGCAGCTGAGTTTATTTTCTAATTGTGTTTTTCTGATTATTCTAGAAGAATTTCACTGTATCTGTTAATTTTAGTTATGTCAACCACGCGCTTCCAACTTAAACACCATAAGAACAGAGGGAAAAGCATCCCAATAAACAATCCTTACCATCACTTTGCACTCTCTGTAATCATGTGTAGTTAATAGCAGTAGTGATACTGCAACTGAATATAGTATAGTGTGTGTTATAAATACATACTCTTTCATTGTCGCATCTCTCTGCAATGTTAAGCAGAGCAGAAAAACCCACCAGTTCATCTTCTGTCTGTTTCCGCCCCTGCCCCCCCCCGAAGATGCATGCTTTCAAAATGGGTCATAAAAAGACAGTTATGATCAAAAAGGGTCTTACTTTCTCATGTTTTTTCCTGTGTGGGATTATTTTTTCCTTCTTTGCGTTTATTTTCTTACGTACTTCAAAACCTAGTTCCATTATGGGAAATAAATTGTTAGGAGTGTCATACCTAATGTAGAAAGTTAAGGTAACTACCTGGCTTCAAATATGAATACACAAACCTTTGTAGTTTCTCTGGAAGTGATGTATGCCAGAACACATCTAAAAAATCTTACACGATAGAATTTTTTAAAAAACAATTACAGTGGCAGGATTATTTTTTTATAGTCACTCCTCTATGTCTCCTTGTGAAGTGTTGTATGCAAAAACCCCCAAATGCGTTATGCTAGTCTTGTATCTTCTGGTTTGGTGATGCTCGTAATTGTCAGTTCTCCCATTCATTGAAAATCACTATTGCTACTTACCTCCCTCTGGTGGATGAAAACCAAAGTCTAAAATCTTAGTGGAGTGAAATTCTGTTGGGTCATGACTGGTATTTTCTGGGTTTACAACAGATGTTCAGAAGTGATAAAGCTTAACTGGGAAAGTCTTTTGTCAATGAAAAACTATAAAGCATTGTAAAACTATAAAGCACCGTAAGTATCTTGAATACAGGTACTTGCAAGCCTGGGATAAGTATCCAGTATCAAAATAAAGTCTCTTCTAGGGTAACGAGTACCATAATAGTAGTTTCATAAACTGTACTTAGTGACTGAAAGACTTATTTTAGTGTCCCTTTCTTTTTATCCATCTGGTTTGTTTAGAGTCTAGAAGTTTATCATAATCAAGCCCAGGGCTTCATGACTTTCAAAAATCTTGATCTGTTCTGGTTGCAATTCTCTATGAATACCTACCTTGGATGGAAAAAACATGTATCTTCATCTGATCTGGGGGGTTTGTTTTCCCCCCACAGTTTTTTGCCGCTTCCTAGAATGAGCTCTGTGAGCAAACGTGCACTTCATCAAATATCAGAAACTCTTTCCTTTAGTCTTAAGGCTTTTATGCTGCTCTTGCTTTTAAAAGTGTCTTCAGTTCTCTGGTATGACCTATACCCTACCCTTTGCTTGTGTAGAAATGCATCTAAACTTTTTCAATTAAATGCATCTGAAAACTTCTGAGTATCTTGTGCACTGTATCTTTCCAGGTATATCCCTGATCTCTTCCTCTCTTCCTCCTACCCCATATAGTTGTCAGGGTTCCATCTCAGTGATCTCTTGGTACTAGGACAGAAGACATCACTGGGATAGGGAGCACAACCTTTTACACAGGAGCCAGCCACTTAGCTGCTGCTAGTTCTGCCTTTATTGCAAAAGAAAGGAGACAAAACCACGTGATTTAGCAAAACCTGAAATGTTTTGTATCATGGATACTGCAGATACACAGCTGTCGTACGTTAAACTTGTATAAACTCAAATGCAGGCTTTTATCTTCTATTATCATTTTTTCAAAAGTTTCTAGAGAGATCATTTGAGAATCTAGAAGCTTTAATGTTTCTTTTTTTTCTCAGGACTCTATCCACCAAGAGCCAAACTTGTAATTCAGAGGCATCTGTCGTCACTAACTGACAATGAGCAAGCGGACATTTTTGAACGTGTTCAGGTAATATGTTAGATGCTGTTGTCTGGAATTTGAAAAAGACCATGATAAAATGGACTAGACGTTTTTTCTTTTGATTATGTTTGTTTTGTTACATGGTTGATCTAGAATTTATTATCGTTCCACCAAACATCACACTGAAATAGCATGGTCCAACCTCACGTGTGATACACTGCTATCAGAAAAGTTTTGGTTCCCAAGTCCACTGAGAAGTTCTGTGTTCATACCCGGAGTATTTTTTTTTTTTCTAAGCTTAGTTCTTCATCTGTAAATACGTTTCCCTACTTGAAAGTGATGTGGGAATGAGTTGAGAGTGGGCGAGATATGCAGGTACTGGAGGTGATCAGTATCTGCAGAAGCTGTCTTTTGACTTATTCTGAGGCAAGAGGTGTAAGCAAGTGTATTCAAGCAGATGAAGTATACAGTAATTTAGGCTTCCAAAGGTTGGGCTTCTCTCTAGCTGACTGAAGAAGGAAATGCCTGTTTGATTTTTGTGGGTTCCTTATTCTTTGGGTTCCTTATCCTTATGTTTATAAGGCTATACAATGACAACTTTAGGAAACAAAATGTGTGGGCATAAGGCTCCCTCCTCTCCACAGCCTGTAATGTTCTCCATATGGAAAGCTTTGGTCTGTTTTGCTCAGGAGCATGAAGGCACACAAACAGTAGTGCAATTTTACACACTAATAGTCCACTCTGGCATCTGGGATATCAATATATTAACTTCAAAGAATACACACATATGAAGGGGAAAATAAGCAAATCATGACTTGAAAGACAACTTTTTTCTTTTCTTCAATGTTACTGACAGAAAATGAAGCCTGACAATGACCAGGAAGAAAATGAACTTGTGATCTTACATCTGCGCCAACTCTGTGAAACTAAGCAGAAAACACACGTTCACATTGGTGAAGCACCATCGGTAAAGCTTATTTTTGTATTATTCCTCTTCTTCCTTATTCAAATGCAGCCTTCAATACTAGCAGGGCCACTCTTATAGTTCATCAAGGGGTAGCTAAAGCTGGGTATTGTAAATGAGAGTTCTGTGAAAGAAAAGTAGTTTGATTTGTTTTACAGTGGCATGCTTGGTTGTTTTTTTTAAGTTCGGGGGCAGAAAGGGAGGGAAGAAAGACAACCAATTATTTTTAAGTCTAGATTTCCTTACAGTGTGAGGATACCTCTTCAGTCCTTTTCCTTCCTCCCTGATCCCCACTGCCAAACAGTCATTTCTAGGGGGAATAGGGATGAAGAGGGCATTGGTTTCAGTTTAGTCTACAAACCTACCTGGCAAAGGAAATGGGTATTGTTAAATTTATATGCTTTTACAAGATAGTCTTTAGGGATGAAATGTGCCTTTAACTGTGGGGGTTTTGTGGGTTTGGTTTCTTTTGGGGCTGTGGGGTTTTTTTGTTTTGTTTTGGTTTTTTTTTTCATTTGTGGTGTTTTTTAAATAAAGGCTGGGGTATGTTGTTTATTATGTAACTTGGTTCAGCTCTAGTCTTTGGAGGTCTGCAATTGCAAAAAGAATTGCAAAAGCTGAATTGTGTCCTTGCTCATTTCAACAGACCATTTCTAACAGTGCGATTCCGGAAAGCACCACCAGTGGTGGCAGGTTTAAACTTGACATATTGAAAAACAAGGCCAAGAAATCCTTGACTAGCTCTTTGGAAAATATCTTCTCAAGGGTAAGAGTAACAACTCATTGTCAGCAGCTCTTCCAGATATCCTTGACAGTAAAGACCTATTGGATTTTTTTTTTTTTTTGTTTTGTTTTTAGCCTCAGTCTGATAAATACTTAATGAAGTGATAACTCTGTTGTGAAATCTCAGGGTTATAGCTGCGTTGATTGTGACTTAACTGTGCTAGAAAGTTTATGGTAAGGCCACACATACAGAGGGAAAAAAGGCAACTTTTTCTGAATAATTAATGTTCATTGTAGGTGGCAAGTGAGTTATCAGATGTGTTGCTTCAGAATAAAAAAAAAAAAATCAGGATGATTGCATGATCCCATAAAGAGATACGTTAGCTTTTCTTGAAAATGTGACTAAATGTACCTGCATAAACTAGAAATCATTCTGTTCTGAGAAGTAACGCCTTACCTCTTATAGCTAAAATTACTCATATTAGTCACTAAGAATCTTTAGAAAGTATTAACGAAGTTGTCCTTTTGCAGGGGGGGGGAAAAAAGCAATAGATTTAAAAAAAAAAAAAGCGACTTGTTCTTCATTTCAGTGTTGCTAGCCAGGTATGATGTGGAATTGCAGATAATTACTGGAAGTGTCTTATATTAAAAAGCCTTTTAAAGGAGAAGTCTGAATTGCAAGTATTGCTTAGTGTCCCCTGCTCAGTAGGGAGAGTCCTGAAAGCAGAGGAGAGGCATGAGGCGGCATATAGAGGAGTAACTGCAGAAGGCTGGGTGTCTGGGATCACAGAATCACAGAAGCACAGGGGTTGGAAGGGACCTCTGGAGATCATCTAGTCCAACTCCCCCTACCAGAGCAGGTTCACCTAGAGCAGGTTGCACAGGATGGCGTCCAGGCGGGTTTTGAATGTGTCCAGAGTTGGAGACTCCACCACCTCTCTGGGCAGCCTGTTCCAGTGCTCTGATCCAATATGTTGTTACAGAGAAAGTATGGTGAGCTGTGAATGCTGGATGGCAAGGTCTAAATATGATTCGGAGCAGTGAAATTAAGTTCCTTCTGCTAGTAATTTACAAAGTACCATGCTAAATCAAGGCCTAAATTGCAGTTGTCCTGCAGCTTATGTGGGTATGTCATAAAGTAACCTGCAAATGTAGCATGCCATAGATGTTCCCTATAAAGGAGGCAAAATATTATTTGCCAGGGAGAATCCTTAGAACTGTTTGTACTTAAGGTTAGATGTGAATTTGACCTAGGACTGAAGCTAGCATTAAAACTCTACTGGTCAAATCCTGACCTATGTTGTGTAGGAAGTTTTACACACTGGGGACTTGGTCTGAAGAGAGAGAGGACAAAAGAGAGTGATGACAGTCAGAAGACCTGCATAATTTCAGCAGTCTGGAATATCATCAAATGGTGACAGCTACAGTCATGCCTGTGCTGAGTCTGATTTCTTTTCCACATCTAAAGCACATGTGACTGGAAAGTCATCTAGCTCTGATGGTGGGTCACTGACCTTGCGGTGGTTTGGAACAGGCGCACATCACTGGGAATAACACAGTAAAGCAGCCCTGCCGTATATGGACATACTAGCACTCTGATCATGTCAAGGAAAAATCATTTAGATGAAATGCACTGGTTAAGTTTAAGTCTCTGAAGGGAAATGGCTTATGTATTGGTTTTTTTGATATAGTATGTTCCTTCTCACCAGGGCTGCTGTGATGTGCTTAATGTTACAGTGTAAGGATCTACACAGCCCATGATTGAGTTGAAGAGAAGTGGACACTCAAGTCTGGATTAGGGCCATTTTAAGTTTGCTGTTTATGAAGTGGACTTGCTGTTGTGAGGAATGTTGTCTTATCTTTAACTTGAAACTGCTAGAGGTCAGGAACAGCAGTAAGTTGTAGTGAATCATGATACACACAGGGGTTCATCTTTGCAGACCCATTTAAAGGTTACACAATTCAAGACTGAGAAAAATAGTTTGAAGTGCAGCTCAACCACTAATTATTTGGTTAAATCAGGTATATATGATGAGTGTATACTGTGCGTTATGTGCGTATGTGTGTTACACAATGACTGTTTCAATAGTTCTTATTCTTCATCAGGCTATTACAACAAGCCTAATGGATCATGCCTAATTCCTAAAGATATTTAGGCACCAAATACCTCTTGGTGTGGTGGGTTTTCCCCTCCTTAAGCCAGCTGCAAATCACATGGTATTGATGTGATGGGATGCTAATTATTGCATAACTTATCATCTTTTTTTTAAAAATATATTTAGTAAGGAGGAGACCAGGAAAGAAATTCAGTTTTTTTTAAAAATTGGTATTCAGCGTCTTTTTGTAGATAAAAAGATTTGAGTAAAAAGTAAAAGTCAGTATATGTGGGGGAGAGACTTATGCAGTCTCAATCTTAGCAAAATTAGAAATAAGTAAGTAGTAACCAGATATCTAGGAACACTTTAAGTGTATGGCTTCTTAGCTAGATAAATAGCATCAAGTGACATTTTAAGCTACTTGAAGAAGCTCACTGCTCACCATAGGGAAACATGCTGGGTTCTGTGCTCTGGCTTCCCTTAGTCCCAGAGGAACGTCACTTTTTCACTTGTTTATTTTGCTGGACTGATGTTATTTTTGTCAGGTTTGAACTGAAAACAGGCTGTGGCTTCCTAATGAGGTACCTCAGAAAAATAAATATAACCTCTGTCTGACCTTATGAACAGATTTCTTCCAGCCCATGCTGCACTAAACTCTTCTGTTGTTGTTGTTTTTCCTGAACCAAAAAGCCCTTCTTGCAGTGCCAAAAGCATGTGTTTGTAAAGCTAGTGAGAAACTTCCAAGTTATCCTTTGCTCTTGTTTATTGTGAGGGTCAGTGAAGAGATGCTTCAGGCAGAGTATTCATTGGTAATGCGCTTAAATGGGATAATGTACTTAAAGCACACTCTTAAGTCTTGAAAGTAAACCTTACCAGGAAAAAGTGTGCTAAATAGATACTGCTGATGTTGATATAACTTCCCCTGTAGTTGCAAGCATACCTAGAGGAGCTCTACCTATAGTTTTCCTAAAACCTAGACTATTTTTCCCCTGATAAAGTATTGAAAGCAACTTACTTCAGCAGTTGGAAGTGTCCAACAGCAGACATCACCCATGTTTCATGGAAGTTAGTTAGGAGTGGAAGGTAGTCAGAAGTATTGCGGCTCTGTCACCTCTTCCTGTGAAACAAGATGACTGTTAATAATTTCGGCAAGGACCTGCTAACGCTAAATTCTAGCAAATTTGCCTCAGGGTTATCTACGTTATAACTGAAGAGGCTTGTTTGTATTGGGCGCTATTTTCTGGATTTTCAACCAGAGAGCATTTTTTCTCAGTTTTAGTGCTTTCATTACTTTTGCCATGGTGGAATTAAGTTGTCTGAAATGTCTAGATATGGAGTAAATCCTCTGTTTGGATCGTAGTATATCAAGTGCATCCATTAGCTGCAGTGCATGCACAGTACTGAAGTCTGGAGCTTTTGGAACTCAACTGTTTAAGCCAGCTCAGCTATTTTGCCTCAAATGGATCAAGAAATACTCAGTTGTTTCAGACAATGGAGCTGCAGGTTTAAAACTCCTGGGAGCAAGGGGGGAGAAGATACAGTTTTGCCAGCTAAAGATGTCACTGCCTGTAAAATCCAGTGCTTGCCCCATGATCTGTGGTCTTGCGTCAAATGTGTCATGTGCCTGAACTGTCCTGTGTTCACCTGCACAGCTGTTGCCATTGTTGCTTAACCGTCAGAAAAAAAGAAAAAAGACCAGATTAAATTACTCGCCTTTTTTCTTGTAGGGAGCCAACAGAATGCGAGGCCGCCTGGGAAGCGTGGACAGCTTTGAGCGCTGCAACAGCCTTGCTTCTGACAAAGTACGTAAGAAGCTTAGTTAAAATAGGCATGTTTCATGCACGGGTGTTAATGAAGCATAAATAACGGCACTCTGCTTCAATTTGAAGGAAGTAGCACAAAGCACATCAATTTACAAAACTCAAGTAAGAGTTTCCACTGGGAGGTAGAGGGTGTAAGAAAGCTCGCATATATATTGACTCGAAGCTTCAGGTTTAATCTGTTGCCAGTCCTTTTTTTTACTACACTTCCCTTGATTTTACAAAAAGCAGGGAATTTCTGGTCAGCTTCTGCCTTGTTTCGCTGAAGTAATTAAAAAAGGTCATACCTCAACAAAAGGAAGTGCTCAGAAGGTGAAGAATCCTTTCTGTAAATAATAATTGCTTTAGGGAAGTAAGAATTTTTGACCTGAAAGCAGCTGTTGGGGATGCTGTACAGGGACGAGCGGGTGGAACTCTGTTCACTTTCTTTTTATTTCCTGTTTTTAATGTTTTGCCTCACGTGAGGATTGGTTGCTGGTTTTCCCAGGAGGTGAAGATTCTGTTATGGTTTTCCTGCTACAGTTACTCATAAACTGGTTGTGTAATAACAGTCTCTCTTCCAGGATATCGCTATGACGGTACAGGAAGTATGCTCGCGATATGTCGAGGAAACTAGCTAAAAGCAGTTTCCCTAGTCTTTTCAATTCCTGTTTTTTCCCGAAAAAGCCAGAAGTCCAGTAGCTGGAATGCTGATCCCTGTGAGAGGATGCCTAGAGTAATTAGTATGTTGTTTGCATTGCATATATATTTTTATTCCTCCCTCCTCTTTCTTTCTTTTTTTTTAAAGAAGAACGCTGCTGGTTTGGAGTAAAGTATCAAAGGATGTCTGGTTTTGGTGATAATTAGCATACAATAGGCCATGACCAAGAAGGGGGAGAGGCTTTGGTGCCCTGATGCGGTGCACAACTCGTAGGGTTAGGCAAGAGCTCTCGTAGGGCACAGAGCGGCAGGCCTCATTCTGCGAGCACTTCCTTTCAGGACGCTTCGCCGAGTGATTCCCCACCAGCTACTCCTCCAGCGTCCCCTGTGTCCTCAGCCTGGCAGCCATTTCCCGAGGAAGATTTGGACTCTCCCCAGTTCAGGAGGCGCGCACACACCTTCAGCCACCCCCCCTCCAGCGCCAGGCGGAGGATAACCTTCCAGAACGGGAGGTCCCAGAGCGTCCGGTCCCCACTGCTGCGGCAGAGCTGCGTTGAGACAACAAGGTGAGTCAGGGCACGCTGTGCCACGCGCCTGCAGTCTGCTGTGATTTCGGTACACGAGCCTCACCCGTGTTCCTTCTTACGGAAGCTGTTTCTGCACTGCACTGAGTTTTATTTATTTATTTATTTTCAGCCTGTCTTCTCTGCCTCTCAGTAGTTTGGTGCTTTGCAGTAATTCTATAATCCCTGAATTAGTGATTCAGGGCAAGCATCTCAGTCCAGTGAATTCATCATCAGGCTGGATACCGGCACTGATCTGTTTGTTTATTTATCTGTCACCTCTGAGCTGAGCCTTTTTGGCAGTGTTCGTAGTCAGGCCCTTTGGAGAAGAGATCCTCACCACTTTTAGCTGCAGAGATGATAGCCCGACTGTTTTATGCCAGGATGAAAAAGGCACTGACAACTTCAAGTGTCAGTCGCTGTGTTAGCCAAGCTCCCAGAGGGTATATACAGAATTAAAACTGGTGAGGAATCTCACAAAAGGACTTAAGGATTAAACACCTCCACTGAACTGTGAGGCATGTGATTTCCCGTTTGCCTTTCTCCGGAGCTTCTGTCTGTAACTTCTTTCCCCTTCCTTTTTGGAGACTCTCCAGCTATTAACGTGTGGAGCACTATTACTTCTGGAGTTCTTCACTCAGTCAGAAGAGGTCCCCACAGTTCACTGGGGGCCTCTTTGTTGTACTTTCTTTCTCTGCCTCCATCCTCGCTATATGCAGTAACTGACCATGCAAACTCCAAAACCTTTACAAGATTCAGGCCCAGATGAGCTGATTTTTTTCTGTTGGAGGACCACTTTCTCCAAACTACTTGACTGTTTCAGTGCTTGGCTGCAATTGTGCTTTTTGTGGGCTCTTTCTAAAAATGGCTTTAAGTAATAATTTCTTACCCATTTGATATCTAGATTAAAATATCAGTGTGAATGCCGCACCAGCTTGTAGAGAAAGGCAAAAAAGTTTATTCTGTTTAAGGTAATGGAAGGGGGGTGAAGGGTAAGAAACTAGCCTTGAAATAGCTTTGTTACATTGTGTTTCTGAAGAGATAAATAACATGTTTTTTACTGAGATAAACTTTGCTTAATTTTTTTCCACTGACCGTGTTGTATGCAAACAGGAAACCCTGACAGTTCAAACTGAAGGACTTGCTGACTTCACTTCTTTGTGATAACTTTTAAGAAGTCGCTGATTAAGTGGCATCATCAGCAGATTTTCAGGCAAAAACAGTTCTAGGCTGGGATTTTTCCTTCTCTCCTTTCCTAGTGAGGATTAATCAAAAATCTTAAGTAAAAGAAACTGAATTAATTTTTATGTCCCTCCGACACTTGTTACTATTATTAAGTAATGTTTAACTGTGTAGGAGAACTATCTTTCTTGATTTAAACACTTTGCAAAAATTTATCCAAAAAGATTGCTTTTAAATAATCTCTACTTTCTAATGTGTTCTAGAAGTACATGTTATTTACAAGAGCAAGAGAAAACTGAAGGGAAGAAACAAGGTGGTTCATGTTATTTGAAGCAGGTTTCTAAGGGTATTTTCTGAATGTTTCAGAGATTCTTTTTCTGAATTTGCTTTGTGAATAAGTAAGGCTAAAGAAATAAGGTGGTCTGCCTGTTCTGCAATGTCATTGACACGTTTCTTAAATCGGCTGTAACAGATGATCAGTACCCTCAGGGAAACTGCCCAGTAGTGCACTTGGTACATTTTATATTCTGGGAAACAGAGTTACTGCGAGCCAAGATGAGATACTTGGCCAGTATCATTCATCTGGATGTTTTGTTGTTGTATCCGAATCCATGCTGACCTGTCTGCTATGTTCTCTTGTTGCCTGCACAGCCCTATTGTAGGGGTTCGGCGCGCTCTCAGTGAGAGTGAATCTGCGTCACCTGGCCTCCCCTCCTCTGTCTCTGCCCCTTCTTTCCTGAAAAGCTTTTACCAGGGCTCAGGAAGGTTGCTGCAGCCCTTAGAAAGTGACCCCTCCAAGAGGTGAGAGCGTTGTCTCCTGCCTAGTTCTTCAGTGCCAACAGCTTAACAAGAGGATTCCCGGTGCAATGCAGCACATGGGGTTCTCCCACTCTGCCTTGTGCTCCTGCATTTCTAACAGACTTCCAGAGTACTTGATGCAAATGGGCTTTTGGCCAAAAAAAAATGTTAAAAATACAAGCTGGTCTGCTGACATCTAGCAGCTGTGACCCATTTCTGCTGCAGTGTTGCAAATCTGCTGCATTGTTTTGTCACTTGAAATGCAATGGTTTTTGAGCAGTGTCACGCCAATTTAATGCTTTCTCTGCTGAATGCAAACCAGCATGTGTTGCTGTGGTTATTGGCATGTGAAAATAACAAAAGAGCAATGTAAGAGTGTACGGTATTAACATGGGATGCCTGTGCATGAGGAAGGGGAAATGCCAAGTTAGCTGGATAATACTAGCTGTGAGATGTTTAGAGAGAATAGGCAAATAGCTTCCAATTGAAGAGGAGTGGGGAGCAAGCGAAGATAGAAGAAGGGCTTTCTGACATCAGTGTGAAAGACTTCCATCTGAATGGAAGTCACACTACTTTTTACTGTAAGAATAGGCTTTCCTTCAGGACGGTACTTGAGGGTTGTTTTTCTGGAGGAGTCCTGTAGTGAATAACGTGGAGCCGTAGTTTTGAACTTCATGATGATTTTTTGCCAGTTGCTGTCCTTTTTATTTCTATTCTGTCAATGACAACGCCTTTTTCCTTCATCAGTCTCTCCTTGTTCACTGAACTATGCTTGTGTTTCTGGTACTCTTCATCTCTGTGTGGCTGTCCCCTAATTGTTCCTAACAGAAACCTGTGGAGTTGTAGAAGGTGCTTTTGTGACTGTTTCTCCCTGGAAAAATAACAGTAGATTGCATTCTTGCCAAATACAAGTGTTGATGAGATCTGGATTCTGGGTGTGTTAGGACTCTAATACATGGGGATTTCAGTTGTATGAGATGGTTCTGGAAGTTTTTAGGGGTGCCTAAAGAAATTTTTTCACCTTGTGGACTGCAGTTTCATTAAACACAGATTAGTTTGTCATCTCCATTTTAGGGCAGACTGTAAGTAATTATGTAAATAGACAAACTAATGTGAGAGGCAGTTGACTTAAAGGTGGCTTTAAGGTACAGTTTGGGTTAGTCATCTCTAAGAATATATAGGTTAGAATAAATACAAAGGTACATATCATCTCCTTAAGCACACTGTATCCTACCTTGATTTCACTGACATTTAAAGTGTCTCTTTCTGGCCTTTAATCTGTAATTGGTATACAACATGCAGCCAATAACTGTAATGAAGACACAATTACAACACGCCTAGTGGGAAATTTCTACAGTTTAGGTCCTCCCAGCACAATAAACTTGTATGTAAGTGGAATAAGGTTGAGACATCCTTACAGGAAGGTGACTGCATAGCCTGAGGGGCAGGACCCCTGCTGGCCCTGCCCCTCGTTCCCTCCCCCTCAATCCCACAGCTTTTAATAAGTAAATGGTAAATTTTCGAGATTTCACTTTCTCATAGAGGGATAATGTAAACTAATCACTACTTAATTTTCAGAGGTCTTTCCAAAACCAGTCTTAGAAATATTTCCGTTTTGAAGAGTCACTTTAAGGTGACAGAAATATTTCAGTTTTGAAGAGTCACTTTAAGGTGACCCCACCTTTTTACCCAAGTACAACTGAATAAGGAATAAGTAGTGTATGTTTTTGAAATTTGAGAGGAGAGATTGACATCTTGTCCAGTGTAGAAGTAGGCTTTTAATATCACCTGTTCCAAACCTTGTGTACAGTAATAGTTACTATATAAGTGAATTGGATGCCTAGATTTTCCATTCTCAACTACAATGGAGTAACACTAGACTAAGTAGCAGGTGAATTATTAAAGTTGAAATTAAAGAAATGGATGAGTGCATACCAGGGTGTGCAGAGAAATGGCAAAAAAATAACCTGTCTCTTCCAGACTACCTCTTATTTGGGTTCCAGTCCAACTTTGTTTCTGTGTTCCCTTCGGTTAGCAGACTTGGTCCAAGCTGAACCAATGCCTGGGTCAGTTTGTACAGGCAGCTGGATCCCATTAAACCTAGCCTTCTGGATTTTGGGGAATGTAGTTATTGAGTATTGTACTAAAACTGTACTTTAATGCCATCTAATTCCAAGCTGAAATTTCTGAGATACTATTTCTGGAATTGGTTATGCACGCCAGTCAAGATACTGCATTTCATTATAATGGAGTTTTGAACTGTAAGGTGGGGTGTTCTTCAAATTAGGAGTAATTCCCAGAAGACCACCCTGTTTCTAGTTAGGGTTTTACCATGTATAGGTTTCTGATACCATTTAATCTTGAATTTGAAAACTCTTGTGAAAACGGTATCTCATTAGCTATAGATTTTGCTGGGAGCAACTGGGCCTGAACTGTCATGGTAAGGAAATTGCAGTAGCATGGTTGAAGCGTTGGCATCTAGTTGAGTTCATGAAGCAAATAGAACAAGTATCGTCAGAAGGAAGTGCCAAATGAATAATGATAAGAGTGACTGAGGCAATCCAACTGCCACTTGAACTGGCTAATGGATAATGAAATACGTTGTCCAGCTGATGGTGGCTGAAACTCTTTAAACTTTCTCTGATTTAGCTTGCAAATGTGTGTCGTGCCAAGAGGTTTATGAATGAGAGGAAGTTGAAATTTTTTTACAGTGTGGTTTTTCATAGAATTATAGAATGGTTAGAGTTGGAAGCGACCTTAAAGACTATCTAGTTCCAACCCCCCTGCCGTGGGCAGGGACGCCTTCCACTAGACTAGATTGCTTTTTCTTGTGTGTTGTTTTGTGGTGTTGGTTTTGGGGTTTTTTGTTTGGTTGGTTGGTTTTTTTTGGTTTTGGTTTTTTTTTTCCTTTGGCTGTTTTTGGCAGAGGACCATCTTCTATCCCAGTAGGCTCAGTGTGAGGTGTTCTTAGCATTCTCATGTGAGTGTGTGTTAGGTTGGAATTGAGCGCAGTGTGGCAGTCCTTTACAATCTGAAGACATTTTCATCTCTAAGAATCATCGTGGTTACTACACATTCATGGAGTACATCCTAGCCACGTTGCACCAGAGGAAAAAAAAAGTGCAGGACCCATCTGACTGCTACATATGGGCACTTGAGTCACAACAACCCCATACAATGCTACAGGGTTGGGGAAGAGTGGCTGGAAAGCTGCCCAGCAGAAAAGGACCTGGGGGTGTTGGTTGACAGTTGGCTGAATATGAGCCAGCAGTGTGCCCAGGTGGCCAAGGCAGCCAACAGCATCCTGGCTTGTATCAGGAAGAGTGTAGCAAGCAGGACTAGGGAAGTGATCATCCCCGTGTACTCAGCACTGGTGAGGCCCCACCTTGAATACTGTGTTCAGTTTTAGGCCCCTCACTGCAAGAAAGACATTGAGGTGCTGGAGCATGTCCAGAGAAGGGCAACGAAGCTGGTGAAGGGCCTAGAGAACAAGTCTTATGAGGAGCGGCTGAGGGAACTGGGGTTGTTTAACCTGGAGAAAAGGAGGCTCAGGGAAGACCTTATTGCCCTCTACAACTACCTGAAAGAAGGTTGTAGTGAGGCGGGGTCGATCTCTTTTCCCGAGAAACAAGTGATAGGATGAGAGGAAATGCCCTCAAGTTGTGCCAGAGGAGGTTTAGATTGGGTAGTATGAAAAATGTCTTCGCCAAAAGGGTCATCAAACACTGGAACAGGCTGCTCAGGGAAGTGGTGGAATGATTCTGATCCACGTTTACTTTACATTTGGCATATGATCACAAACTCAGAAACTGATGCTAGGGTGTTGGAGATACAGGGTACAGTGGCTCTCACCTGATTGTAGACATCTTCATCTCATCTAATAAATGGAGGGAAGTTGGTGTTTCTGCAACACAGTGGCTCTCATCCTAATGTGATTGTCTTTAATATTCTGACATTTACAGAACTGATCCTGCCTATTTATGTACCATCCTTCCTGAACACTAATACAGCGAGTTGTATTCCTGTCATGGGGAATATCTTCATTTAGAAAGCATGAATCATGCCCTGAAAGTGTCTTGACCTTCATTTAAAAAGAAGCTTCAGTTGACTTGCTAGGATTTAAACGGCTGTGTTGATACCTAAAGCCAGGAGAAAAAAAAAAAAATTCTCCAGATAAGTTCACTATGGTGAAAGACATCTCTTTTTTTCCTAATGTTTGTGGGGAGGCTGAGCTTTTTTGGTTTAATTCTAATGATCACTACTGTGATGCTTGACATGGAAGAGAGAAAACGCTGATATATTTTCTGCTTTAAGGAATGAACAGTATAGTAAAGTTGGGCATCAACACGATGTTAATAGATGCCTTCAGAATGATTTTACTGCATCATCAATTCATTTGTCTAGAGAGAAGTCTACAGTGGAAATGGTCCACATACTCTTGACTTTTGACAAGTGTGTTGTGCAGCGTTTCATATTGAATACAAGCAAACATAAGGATTAAAAAAAAAATCCTGCCAACATAGAGATAAACAAGCAGGAATTTGAAAGCATAATCTGTTTTTAAAGTTTCATTTCTGTAACTTCTGGAATTTCTGTCTTTTATTCAACAGCTAATCCTGAAAGCTAGGCTATTGGAAGAATCTGTTTAGTTTTTTAATATAAAAATAAAAACAGCACTTTAAAAAATGGGCCAACCTTCAGCATAAGTTTGACTAGCCCACACTGTCTCCGTTCATTGCATTGTTATGCAAGGGTAATTTAAGCTGATTTATCGCCACTTGAATTTGAACAGATTGCTTTTTTAAAACAGCTTCATTTCTCATGAAGAAAATAAAATACTTGAGAATGTTCTTTAAACAAAATAGCAGAAAGTAATTATTCAGGATAAAAATATATGACAGGAGTGAGAACCAATAGAGAGGTGTAAACTGGTCAGAACTAGTTTTTCTTCCTCCCAGAGGGGAAGAACACTTGATGTATTAGATTTACATATAGGCTTCTGCCAGTTTAAGTCCTGGGAGTTGAAATATTAGCTGTCTTTCTGTACTTGATCTGGGGGATTTTTTACCATCTCAGCCTCCAAATTGCAAAGTAGGTCAAGCTGATTCAATTGCTACTCAGAGCAAATAAGAGAAGGTGAAATGAAAGCAAACTGGGGAAAAATGCAAACCTTGGCATGAGCAGCAACAGTATTTATTCTCGAGTCAGTTGGCTTGCATGGACTCAAGTGCAAAATAATTCAGATAAGTATTGTGTAAAGAGTTCTCAAGAAATGGGGTAGCTTTGTGGTGCTTTGAATATCAGGCTTTGGGAGCATTTTAAAGAATAGTTTTGGGAAGAGATTTGGGTAATTGAAGCCAAGCAATAAGCATGTTTTTGTAATCTGAAGAAGTTTTGGGGCTTTCTGAACTACCCTCCAAACCTNCCCCCGGTGCCCTCCCCCCCCCCCCCCCCCCCCCCCCCCTTACCTTCATAGTGTGCATTTTCTGATAGAATAGTGAACGGGATGATGCTTTGGTGAAGCTGACTTGCATTTATCTGAGGTAAAAACCTTAGATGATCAGTACTCTGTACTCTTGACTACTTGGGTTATTGCTTGTAACAGCTTAAGGATGAAAGTATAGACTGAAGTATTAGAGTCATTGTATTGAATTTATAGCTTTTCACTTGTTATTGCATAGGAGCTGATGAATGCATTTTGGTTTCTGTGTTGGGTCAGGAGCATAGGCTAAGTAGCCTTATGGAGAACCATTATTCATCGAACTGAACTGTGATACAGTTGTCTTAAATACCGAGTATTACATTGTTATAATTTCCAGAGCTGCGTGGGAGGTGTGTTAAGTGATTAAAACAGGAACAGTAAGTAAAATAAATTGGAAATACTGTTTTGTGGAATTTCTCTATTGAACTGTTTGGTTTTGCCCTTTCATATGTCTGTTTTACCAAGCTGAAATATTCTGATGTAGAAGCTCCACTGTAATCTAGTTGTCATTTTCTTAAAATAAATAAAAATAAAGTTTAAAGAATAAATTATTATGATCATGTCCTAGTTTGCAGTTCAATTCTTAAATATCTTCTTCTGTACTTCGTTAAGATTTTATATGCTGCCATCTCTTAATTTGCAGCGCATTGAATTTGTTGCATTTCAATCTTGTTCAGTTGTTGGTAGGTTGCAGCAGGAGAGGAACTTGTAGAAAGTAGTTGCGATTTTTCTTGTTGGTGGCTGTGTCACTGTATAAACCAAGAAATACTTATCCTTTGCCTTACCCCAGTGTCTAGGCTCTATAATCCGTAGTTTATAGACAAGTTACACGTTTCTTCAGAGTGAAGTAGCAACTTGTTCTTAAAATGGAAAACATAACTACAAACTGGAATTAATGATTGGACTGTTTCTGCTAGTTGACCTTGCAACATGTTTCCCCTGTAGGTGTTTAAGCCTGTGTGTTGTCTGAACAGGGTCTTTTCTTAAGAATTTTTCCCATGAGTGTTTGAGGTTCGGTATCAGTGCCCTGACAGGAAAGTTGTGAACATCTCTCCCCAGGCTGGGAGGTAGTGAAAACTCTGTGCTGCTTTTCAGTAGCAATGACTGAACTCCATTTAAGAAGTTGTTGCTGTTTTGGAGTTGCTTTTGGTCTTAGTGTCTCCACTCATATTAATAAACCTCTTCATTTTACGGGGAGCTGATAGGTAATGGTCAGATAAACTTTTTTTTCTGTACCCTCACCCTGTCTAGAGGCACTGTATGAGGTGTTGCTGGCCTGTCTGAGCAAAGCACCAACCTACCTGGCTGTTAAAATCCACAGCTACATTAAAATCTGAAGTAATCTTGCAAATACAACCAAGAGTGAGGCCAGCCAGTTAAGTTTAGGTATGAAAGATTGTCAAGTCTAGAGAATAAGTATTCTGCAACTGTTTCAAGGTGGAGAATATATAACTGAGTTAACTTACCTGGTTTTTTTGCACCAACCTTCTGAACCATTTCATCATAGGATAGGAGGCACTACCATTTTACTCTGACTTCTTCCTGCTTTTACTCTGTAGGGTATTGTTTGAGATCTTCAGAACTGATGTTAAGCTAGGACTCGTCTGTCTGTCTTGAAATGAGGAAACTTTCTTTGCTCCTTTTGTAGCCTTCCATTGAAAATGGCAAGGTGTGCACATGAGACTTCTAAAAGTTTTCCTCTAATCACTCATCAGACAGC
The DNA here is from genome assembly GCA_013397275.1 of Burhinus bistriatus. Lineage (NCBI taxonomy): Eukaryota > Metazoa > Chordata > Aves > Charadriiformes > Burhinidae > Burhinus > Burhinus bistriatus. Next base: position 78,878 of record VYXH01012786.1, on the reverse strand, counting down.
TCTTTAAAAGAGGAGGTGATTAATGTTAGTTGCTTAAAATGCCAGGGGAATTTTGGAACGGAGGGTTTAACAACAGAAATGCAGGTCCTCAGAACTGTATGATTTGCACACTTCACAAACACGTGTGACTAATCCATCCCACTGTGAACTCCGCGACTCACGTGATGTAAAAAGCTTTGTTTCATACCCTAAAATAGCCACCCTCTTATTCTGAGTTTCCTGTAAATTTTACTACTGCAAATTGAACACTATTCCTAGGACTGTCTGCGTGTTTAGAGGCACAGTAGCTGAATGTAGAGTTTTGTACATAGCAGTAGAAAGGAAGTTTTCGTTCCCTTGTTATGTAGCTTCTATTTAGTAAACCCTGGAATGACGCAGTTTTTGTGTTCTAACGTGATATATCAATACTTGAAATAGCAAGAAGTAGTTTTGTTACAGTTATTTATAGAAACATGAGTTACAATGATTAATATATCCAAACTCAATACCTTATTGCCAAGAGTTGTTGGACTGAAATGCCTTTGGAAAACAGCACCTCTGGATTCAAAATTAGTTTTGTAGTCTATGTTTAGCTAGCGCAAGCAGTGGTTACCCCATCACCAAAGACTGTGTAAGAGTTAGACAAAGATGATTGTCACAGGGTTTTCTGTTGCTGCTTTGGTTAGTGCAGCATGGGGCACTGAGGCACTGTAGAAACTAAATCGGGTCTAGAGAATAATTCAGACTATCTGGTACTCGGGACTCCCAGCCCATAGCACTGTTCTTAGAGGAGAGCAGGGCTGGTGCCTAATGCTGGGTAGGTGAACTTGAAGACATGGTTATTTCTCTGCCAGGATATGGAAGCATCGTCTGATACCTGTGTATGACAGCAAGTCCAGTTTGCTCACTGAGGCTTACAGACGTCAGGGAACTGTTGTAGATCTTTAGTATAGGGACAACTTTGGTCATCGAAAAGGCCAATTCTAGTTTGGTGGATTATCATTCAGCACAGAGTATTTGGTATGCAAAGTGCTGACTGAGATGGTGTAGCTGATAGGATGGTGTAGCTGAAACTTCATAGTCTGCCTCGTGTAGATCTCTCCTTTTGTGCAAGCCAGATGTGGGGAGACAAACTGCAGCTGGCAAACTGCTATCATCTGCAATTGACTTACCACTAAAAACATAGTGAACACTTAATGTGCTGGGCTTTCCTTTCGTCTAACTCTTTTTAGGGACTTTGCACTGTAGCATGGAAATTCTTCACAGGATGAAGGTTTGCGTGTAGCTGCTGCTGTGTTGATGAAGATGAAGCTGCAGACACATCTCCCTGTATTTGATGCTGTCTTCCCAACAAGCCTGTAGTTGTGTGTGACACTGTTGATGTTGCACGGAAGGATTTGTGGCAGATAATCAATGTACCCATTGCTATACGAGATCTGTGCACCTACTTTACGACTGCAAATGCAAAACAAAACCCATTGCTGTCTATTTGAGAGGCTAAATATTGCAATGGTTTTTCTCTTAGCTTTTCAGAAAGTTTAGCTGAGCTTCCAGCTGAACACTATATGAATGCAATGAATTCTTCCTGGTGGTATATAGTGCAAACTTCACAGCACTGTGTTACAAGAAAACAATTGGGCACTTCTGTATTCAAGGTGAAGCTCACACAGCATGCTTTGCCTTCTGAAGCTTCCCAGCAAATGCTCCTGCAGGTTTAGTTGTACCTTAGACAGACTTAACAAAGTTTTTTTGTTTGGTGGTTTTTTGTTTTTGTTTTTTTTTCATCCAAAGATGACTGACTTTGATCGCCCCATCTGCTTTTTCTTTCCTTCAGTGATGGGGAGGGAAAGAAAAGAACATCGACTGTCTGCAGTAGTGAATCTCTAAATGCTGTGGGGGCCACACTCACACCTCGCCGCATCTCCTGGCGGCGGAGAATATTCCTGCAGGTAGCTTCACCTATGAATAAATCTCCTTCCAAGATGCAGCATCCAGGTCTGTGTGGGCTTTTAAAGAAAATAAACAAGCACTTGTTACTGAATAGTTACTACTGTAATGAACTGCAGTGTGTGAAAATATGAAAGGGGAAAGGGAGTAATCTTGATACAATGTTCTTGCTAGAATCTCACTAGAGATCAGTTGTCCTTAGTTGGCTTTAGGTCTTTTTTGCTTTGAACAGAGGATTCTGTCATCAACATCAAATTACTTCCAATCTGCGGCAGCTGCACTGGTACCAAGGAAATGAAGAACTGCTTCTTGCTGGCAAAGATACCCTCTTTAACAGTTAGCAAATTTTTACCCTAGCCTGCTTACATAATAGCAGGGTTTGCAGAAAATGGTAAATTTTCTGCCTTATCCTTGTACTGCGCATAGCACCTGTTGAATGTGTTAATAATTCTTACAGCTTTAGGTCATTTAAGGTAGAAACCTCTGAAATATCTGAAATACTGCTGTGTTGATAAAGTCCCATTGGTGGAATTCACAACCATAGGTAAATGACAAACTATATTTAGTGACCATAAAGTGCTATAGCACTGCATATAGTGCAGCTGAGCAGATGGAAAAAGTTGCTTATAGTATAGAGCCTGTGGTAAATCACAGCAGTAAACAATCTCAGCTGTGAAGCAGGCTTTATGGATAAATGCCTCTAGAAGGAGCTAGCAGGGTAAAGGGTTGAAATACTGGGTGACTCTTTATTTAGCTTTATTTAATTTAAATATAATGTTATTTAGTTTAAATAAAACACTTAATTTAAAAATAATTCTCTACTGTTGAACTGCATTTTCTCTGTCTTTTGGAGTCAGTGCCTCACTGCTGAATGTGGAAGACAACTATTTTTGTTCTGCTGTGACTTAGATTTTCATGATATGTCAGGCAATCTGAGTTTCCTGTAATAGCTTTCTGATTCTTTGCAGATGGTCATGATGGAAGTGAATTGTTACCATTATCCCCTCTTGCTCCACCCTTGGAGGAGGACCCTCTTGTTCTAGTATTGCAAAATGAGGATGGTCCAGATAAAACTGGAGAGAGGAAGAACTCAGAAGAACTGCAAAGTCTGTGGAGAAAAGCCATCCATCAACAAATTCTGTTACTTCGAATGGAAAAAGAAAACCAGAAGCTGGAAGGTTAGCTATTTAGAAAATACCCCTAGAAACTATTACAAATTCTGCTGCCTGAAGCTGAGAAGTGTACTGGTGTTGGGCACGTCAAACAGAGGTGTGGTTCTGTAACTTTTTGGTTAATAGTGCTAGAAAGAAATGCGTTCGCCCAGTCCTTTCTCACAGCCTACCAGGTTCTCTGTCTACCTGACCTAATGAGTCACCTTAGTTAAAGAAGATGATGATAACTTTTCCTTTTTTGGTGCATGTTAGACAAAGGTTGCTATAGTCTGTCTTCTAGCTGACCAAGTCTAGGATTTCTAATGTGAAGTGGAGTCAGAAGAACAGATGCTGTGTGAACACTTAGGTATGGTAAACCTTACCCTCTATATCTCGTTTCAGTCCTTTGCAGCGTATGGCATTTCCCTCCAGGCTTTCTGTCCTTCATGAACCACATCACAGTGGTAATTCATAAATATTTGAATCCAGATATTATTTTTGAGCAACTGGCTCTTGAGGTATGTCAAAAAGTTCATTTTTTTGAAGATGAACACTGTACACTGAAAATTGAGTGCTGTTACCTTGGGCTCTGAACTTGGCCATGCTGACTTGTCAACTGCCTGAACTTCTGGCTAAGATATATATATATATATTTTTTTTTTTTTATGACTGGTCAAGACTCACCCAAATAAAAGATTGGATGCAATGTCTATCCCAGCATATAGAAATTCTTCAATGTAGTAGACTAATAGCTTTTGGTACAAGTTGAAAATTTCAACTATACTGTCTGCAATTGCTGCCCTCATCTTCTCTTGTATGGTGTATAACCTCATTATATATAGTAGTCTGAGTCTTCAAACAAAACATAATGATCTTGTTAAGGTTAGTTAACTCTTTTTCCTTCTTTAGTGGTCCTTACTGAGAAAGCAGGGGAAGGAAAGAAAAACGGCAGGACAGAAGTCTTTCCATGTCCCTACAAGTGTACATTTGTGAATGTATTTCCTAGACATGTAGTGTATTTCTCTGTGCAGTCTCTCTACAGTTTGTCTCCCTGTTGACACACACTTCTGTGGAAACTCCTAGATTCATAGGGAACGTCTACAGAGAAGTCTGTTTTAACTTCAGCCAAAATCTTCGTTTGTTTTTTAGCAAACAGTCAATCTACTGTTGTATGGTGGGGAGGCTGGACATCTGCTGTAGTGACTAATTTTATGTTATTCCTTCTGGTAGTATGAGCTGCTGAGGGACAAATGCTTTTCTGTACCCTCCCTCCATGGCTGGAAGTAGTGACAACTGTTAAATCAGTCCAGTTCCTTAAGACTCAGTTGTAGGTTATTTCCATTGTGTAACTGATAGGTAGAAAATAAGTTCTGCCTGCCTGATCAGTTGTGGTGAAAATGGGAGCGTCAGCATTGGAGACTCCAAAGTGGCACCCATCTGCCAGCCCACATCTTGGTTTGTGCTCTAAAGAACATGTCTCCATTCTTGTATGCAGATTCAGAAGTAGTGCTAGTGAAACTGGTGCTCTGGCTAGCTAGAATTCATCTGATTTTCAAAGGGTGAAAAGTAACCTGTCTTAATGCCTATCTCTAGGCTTCCTTCTTGTGGGCTGCTGTAACACGGGCCATTTTATGGACAGGACATACGCAGAACTGATACATTCCAAACAAGCACTGGTTTGGGCAGTGGTTGGCATCCTAGCCTACAATTAAATATGAATCTCATGAATGGGAAATGTAATAGCAGAAATGCAGCCACTTCTCTACTTGAAGCCAGGTTCCTAGCTGTGAATTTATTCAGCTGTATACGACTAGTTTAAAACTGAAATTGCTGTGGAGTTGTTTTTAGTGGTTTTCTGATAATGTTTTGTTGATTTTTATTTACAAAATATTAATAGAACCTCTTTTCCTGTTCCTTTTGCTGTCGAGGAGACTTGAATACTATTAGCTCTTTGTTTTACAGAAGGTAAGTTCTGTGAATTGCACAAACTTGCTTTTTTTTTTTTTTTCCTGAGCAGCTGAAAGCTACTTTTTCCAGTAGATCATCTAGAAATATAGAAGAACTACAAAAAGTAGCACGCCACCTAGCGGTGATTAGGAAGAACGTTAACAAGGATGGTTGCAAGCAACCAAGGTTGGCATGGTCGGTAGGGCAAGTACGATCAACAAGCAAGCTTCCTGACTTTCACTGCAGAGTTAACTGCAGAGCTGAAGTACCATTCAATGAATGATAACCCATGCACTTAGTTCTGGAGTTCAGGGTCACACTGAAATATGTTACTGTTTTCTTGAATCTGTTGTGTGCTGCTTATGAGACTGAGCATTCTTAAATGAAATCATACAGCAAAAGGGTAGCATGCAAATTCCTGTGGTGAGATCACATTCCCATTTTTATGGAAGTGTACTGCACTGTGCGTGATAGTTGCTTCTACAATTCCCTCTGTAGTCTTGAATAGATATGGTCTCAGAGGTGTAACATACAGCTTCTGGAAATAATTTGTCATCTGTATTTTTGGAGTGGGCTAGGCAACCATCTTATGAATTCATCCAATATTGGCTGTATCCAAAGTGTGCTGATTAGGCGAGGGAACCGATTATCTTGTTTTGCAAGTTGTATAGTAACATGAGTGAGAGTTTGCTTTCACCTAGAGATGGTGGTGGGGAAGGGGTTACGTCTGTAAGAGGGAGGAGACTCCTGGAAGGAGCAAGTACTGCACACAGATGAAGGCAAATTTGGGATAAACTCAATTACAGCTTTCAGAGGTCATGTGGTGAAAGGTTCAATTCAGTCCAATGATAATTAAACCTATCTCTGTAAATTAAGCAACATTCAGGTCTTCAATCCAGTTTTATACACCAGTACTATGAGGAACTGGGATGTCTTTCTGCATGCATATCATACGTAATAAAATAACCACAGTTAATTTCTCAGTAATGAAAATGAAAGCTGCTCCTCCATGAAATTCCAGAGTATCTCTGCAGCTTTATTTCAGAAATAGTGAGTCCTCTGGAATAAATATTTTGTGCCAGGTAGTCCTATGCAGCAAACCTTTTAAGTATGCAGCAATATGACTCCTGTGCTTTAGCACAGATGTAACTTTCTGGATATGGTTCTTGTTGGTTCATTCTATTTTCTTCTAGTCAGCCTGATGATGCCAGGTAGCAGTGCCAAGAGCTCTTTTATTGCTCTCTTAAGGGACATGTAAAAACTGGAACCGGTGTGACAGACTTCAGTTTAGAAGACTTGCCTAGTTTGCTTGCCTAAATCTCTAATATAAATATTCATATGTTTGGGACGTTCCATACTAAAACGATTGTAATGTTCAATATAAACAAGAGAAAAACGATCAAAGGAGGTTTTGCAGTTGAAGGAAGCAGCAGATGCGGTGAAGCTGGCTGTGTTGAGTGGATTTTTCTTCTTGCCCCAAGCCTTAGAAAATGTTTTCAAGTATTTAATGAATTACTAATGTTCATGGCCCAGTAACAGAAGTTAAATTGTTACCTGCAGCATCTTATGACAAAAGACTGGCCCCATCTCAGCTAGTAACTGATGAATTGGAGAAGGTGTATTTATCCCTAGTCAGATTATCAGATAGATATATCAAACTTGAATGGGTTTTGCATATTTGATGTCTCCTGTAATTTTTTGATGTTCTCATTTTTCATGTGCTCTTCCTTTGTGTTCTGTGCTCTAGCAAGCAGAGATGAGCTCCAATCAAGAAAAGTAAAACTGGACTATGATGAAGTTGGTACATGTCAGAAAGATGTCATAAATGTTTGGGATAAGAAGTTACTAAACTGCAGAGCCAAAATCCGGTGTGACATGGAAGATATTCATTCCACTTTGAAAGAAGGTATTTATGTAGGATGGCTTTTAACTATGAAGTCTGAAGATTTTTTTTTTTTTTTGTTCCCTTTTGATACTGAAGGAAATCTGCCAGCAACACACTTCTACCAGTAGCACAAAATCATGAAAAAATTGCCACCTTTTGCAAATCCACCCACCTCCTGCTGCCAAACAGAAAATAGGTTCTGCTGTGTTTGCAGCTTAGAATGTCAGCAATGCAAGAAACACGTATAGTCATACTCCTGAAAGTAGCATCTTGTGCCCATGTATGATTACATCAAAGACTGAACTTGGGAGCTTCTACAGCTAGCACTGTGATCTTCTGGTTTCTCATCTGTGGCTCCTATTCAATTGATTCTGAGTTTCAGATGCTCTGATTTTACTTATTTACTGAGCAGACAGCACCATAATGTCTAATGTGGACTGTGCCCAAAACCTAGGGGAATCACAACCAAGTTTCAGAGAGTCAGAAGGACCTCATCTTGTGGAGTCTGGACTATGGCCTTTTAGTATTTCATTTCCTCGAGTGAAAGGCTGGGGATTTTGGCTTGAAGTAGATCTTCCTGTGGCCTAGTCATAGACCAGAAGGGGAGCCTAAGGGCCTTGTTAGTATAATGCAGATGTAGAATCCGATTGCACCGCTGTGCCCCACTCCATAGAGTCTCGTGTCTGTATTGCAGATGCTGAAAAATAATATTTCAGTGTAAGCTCGCTGTCGTACAGAAGGGAAGTTTAAATTGCTACCAAAGAAAATGGTGGTAGAAATAAGACGGTTCCTGCTAGTGACCTGCAGAAAACTGCCAACAAACATCTTTCCTTGCTGACCTATCTTCTGCTGCTGGGCTGCACTTTAGAGTTGGGAAACAAGGATGTGGTTTTTCTAATTTGTATTCTTCTTAAATAACTATTTGCCTGGAAAGTATTAGCAGAGTCGACAATTTATTTTGACTTTCAAAGGTCAGTTTACAGAGTCAGGGGGGATGTATGCAAAAGTCTGTAGGTAGTATTTTTATGTAGTTTATGGTTTTACAGGTGCTTGGCTGACTTGAGCGAAATGCTGTCTTTCAATATGAGTGGTTCTTTGTCCTTCCTTTGGTATGCGGCATTAATGCTTTTGGGTTTGAACAGAGCATTTTGTAATCTGTACATCTTTCTCCAAGCCTATGGACTGACATGAGCGGCCCTTTGGGAAAGGGAAGGGGAGGTGGACCGCCCTTTATTTTGCACCTCTGAATTTAGTTCAGCCTTTCTAAACAGGCCGGTCTGCATTCTGCATGTAGTTATGCATCTCTTGCTGCTGGAGGCTAACAGCACAAGCGTTGTCTGTACCTTAGCTGCCGAATGCACTGCTCAGCGTAATTACTGTAAGTTTGTAGTTAATGTTTAGTTAGTGGGACTGAAATGGGGCTACTGAATGAATACACTGCAGAGTGGACAACTTCTGAAGCTGTTTGTAAGGGATCCTCCAGAGTGCTTCGGCCAAGATTATGGCAGGCAAGATTATAACAGAGCAAATTCTTGTGTTACAGCACTAAAAATATGCCCCTGCTTAGGCCTCTTGTTCTTTGACTGACTTCAGGCGTACCAAAAAGTCGTCGGGGAGAAATTTGGCAGTTTTTGGCTGTGCAACATCGAGTCAGACACAGATTGCCAAACAAGCAGCAGCCTCCTGATGTCTCTTACAAAGAACTTCTGAAACAACTGACTGCTCAACAGCACGCCATCCTTGTAGATCTAGGTATGTCTGTTTGTAGCTGGGAGATTTTCCTGACTTGTTTCGTATGTCTTTGCATGAAAACACACCAGTCTTAATGGAAGCTGTTGCTGGAGATAAGTGCTGCTGTATCAGCACTACTTTCTATGCTGCCAGGATACATTCTGTGTATGCCACTTAGTGTCTTCTAAGCAGGTGATTTCTTAGGTTATGCTATTTGTATTTATGCTCTTCTACATCTGTCTGAAAAGGGAAATCAAGCAGTTGCTTCTGCAAGTTCTGTGCAGACGAGAATATGAAATGATCTCAATGGATACAGTCTAAAATCAGCGGTAAAATACAGATTGATCTGACTAAGATCAACCTGATTGTCAGATGGATCTGGGGTTTTCTTATGAGAAGAACTGAGTATCAACATCTCTTCTCTTTTTCCATCAGGACGGACATTCCCGACACATCCTTACTTTTCTGCCCACCTGGGAGCAGGACAGCTATCACTTTTTAATCTCCTGAAAGCATACTCTTTGCTGGACAAAGAAGTGGGTTATTGTCAAGGTATAAGCTTTGTAGCTGGAGTGCTTCTTCTACATATGAGTGAGGAACAGGCCTTTGAAATGCTGAAATTCCTCATGTATGACCTTGGCTTCCGCAAACAGTACAGGCCAGACATGATGTCGCTACAGGTAAGTCAGTGCTTCTCCTAAAGTAAACCGGAGTTTTAAATGAGTTTTGAGCTCTCAGGGATTGCTCGCGTTCTCCAGGGCCTTAAGAAGCTTCTTATGCTGTTTTGGAGGTTGTGAGGTGCGTGCAAATGTTATTGTCAAACCCTTCTCTGAGTCTGAATTTGCGAACAGAGAAGTTCAGAACTTGCAGACTTTCCCTGTCACAAGTCCCCATCATCTCCTGTTTGGAAACTCTGCTTTCTCTGCTATTTTGCTCTTCCTTTTCTTTTCCTTACTTCTCTGTCTTCCTCATGCCAAAAACTCGATATGCTTGCATCTCTATAGATGGAGTTTAAAAACAAATTTGATTTTGTTTTTCTTCAATCCATAAGCACGTGGATGTAGATTTTTCTCTTGTAAGTCCAGGTCAAATCAATAGTGACACCCAGTGGCCAGTCAGTGTACTCTACAGGCATTTGTACTTGGGGCTACTTTGTCTGGCCTCATCATTTGCACGTCTTCTGTCATCATCCTCTACCTCACTACCCTCAATATAGAGAGGAAACAGACGAGTTTAGTTTGCTTATGAAACGATGCATGTTCTGCAATATTAGTCTTATAACAGCTAGCTATAGATACTCAAGGCTGCTTAGGAAGGAGACAAAATCTTTCAGATCTGTATCAGCTCCAGGGTTTAAAGTTTGAGAAATCTTTCGCCTTAGGATGCAACTGTCCTCTGACTTAAATAACTGTATGCTATAAGCCCCTAATATTATGAAGGGATATACCACTACAGGGTTAAAGCTTGTAATCTGCAATGGAGAAAGAGAAAACTGAGGCAGATACAAAGTCTCATTTTCTTTCATGCTCCCTGCATAGCAAACACTTAAAACTAAGTAAAAACTTCAAGGGGGAATTTCAGTCCACCTTTCATGACCAGTCACTTTAGGTGCTTGTTTGGTAAATGTCCAGAACAATAGAGTAGACTGTAGTTAAAGAAATGGTATGTGCTTATTCTAAAAATGATAAAGAGGAGTGTTTTACTGGGGATGTAAGTATGCTATAACAACTTTGTTGTGATGAATTAAGGGTGAACAGCCATAAAGAGCATCGTTCTGCCTCTTTCCTGTCTCATTGTGTCCCCAGCCCCATGTTGTTGTGTGTCGTGGTCCCCCCCGGTATGTTTTGAACCAGCGATAAATGTGTGGTTGTGGAATTTTTTTATTTTTTCCCCTGTGGAAGATGCTCTCTTAGTGTTTGTATGTTATACTGCAGTTGTAGACTTCCAATAACATCTGATGGGTTGAGAGCATTCAGATGTCCAGGATTTCACCTTTTCCTGTAAACGAGTCTGAAGCTTTCATTGTCAGAAGCTCTTAGGAAGAACGCTTTTTAAGTTTGAGAAGGTTACCACTTGTAGTACTTTTTGCCCTTTAAATGAAAGAACCTTTCTTTCCCCACAGTTTGCTCCTAGGCAGTTACCCTGTTCTAGACAAAAGTACAAGTTTTGTCTGCTCAAGACAAACTAGACTATTAAGATGACTTAAAGGATCTCACTGAAGCCTAACGTTTTGTTTTGGTTTTTAACAGGAGTAGAGCACTTGCAAATTGTTTTGCATTTGCAGTACTGAAACACAAGTAAGCTTATATGTAGAATTAGCTTCTGTCCTGTAGAAGAAAAATGCTGGATGTTTTTTTAGGATAATGAAAACTTCCTTGACTTTCATTTTTAGTTGTTGTCTGGAAAAAGTAGTAAATCTAGATCCTTAGTTCATAATGAACTCATCCAATTAGTTTACTGCCTCTGTGATACTATTCTAATTTCACACTTAAATGTGTTTTGTATCGACATTGTCCAAACTGTGCTTAATTAGTATCTTTGGCAATTAAAGCAAGGACTCAAACACATGCACAAATTTAGCTAATTTGCCTGAATGAGAAGTGATCTGTCTGCTTGTGGATACTGCTGACTGATAGATAATTTAAAGTGCAGTCAGTTTTTGGTAGGGAAGAATCATGACCACTAAAAGTAGGACAGTAGCTGGATCCAATAAGTCATTTTCTTATTGAGGAATGGATTCACCTTAAGCATAAGACACTGTTGACAGCAAAATTGGACCTGACAGCTGATCAGTATATGTCTGCTTCTCATCTTCTGCTTTCTGAGAGAAGCGTCGCTCTGCTGTGAGCGACTTGCTGTGGTATATAAACTATCAAAATTGCAAGGAAATAATTTGCTAGAGTGACATTTTTAGGAATGAATAGCAGCCTTTGACCACTTTGCTTTGCAACCTTTTACAGGTTGCACAGTAGCACTTTTTGCATCAGTATCTTAAATCCCTCTGGACCACTGGCATGTGGGGAGTGTGCTGGGAAATATGTATGTGGTACGCCTCTCTTGACCCACCGTATCTAATGTGCTTTGTGGGTACAGAAGCTGTCTAAAATGATGATTGTAGCATAGGAGTTTTAAATGCAGCAAAAATAAGGCCAAGATTCAAAGGGTGAAAGCTGAAATGTGTAAATTTAGCCAGAAATAGTTCAACTCTGTAATAGAGAGTTTTGTCATCTTGGAAGAGGTGCTTCTACTTCCATTGCTGCAAGACTGTAAGTTCTGGTTTGTTGATAAATTTAGATTGATATATTGTTTTCTTACCTTAAACCTGTGAATATGAAATTATACTTCATTAATAATCAGCTTCAAACTGTTCTTTGTTACTGACTACTGTGTTGGTTTTAATTCATTAGGGGTGAGTTGTTTATACGTGAGTAGGTATCACTTGAGGCCCTAGGCAACAATTAAGCTTCATTTTACAGTGCCATCTGTACTGGAGTTAATTTCCCTTGAGTGAAATGTGAATCGTTTGGAAAAACTGAGTAAAGCTGAACTTTTCTTTCTCTGCTTCCTTCCCACCCCCTTATGCACTGTAGATTCAGATGTATCAGCTCTCAAGGCTTCTTCATGATTATCACAGAGACCTATATAATCATCTTGAAGAAAATGAAATCAGTCCCAGTCTTTATGCTGCACCGTGGTTTCTTACACTGTTCGCATCTCAGTTTCCATTAGGATTTGTAGCCAGAGTATTTGGTAAGAAAGTTTATTCCATTGCAATAATAAACAGAACAATGTTGTCCGATGTGTTTTGAAACTCTCGGGGAGTAGTTTTCTACATACTAGGGACATTTTGGGTGACTTTTGTGGGTGGCAAGTAGCAATGCTCTTCATGGTGGGATGTCAACTGCTTTTCAAAGAGGAAAACCAAAATGTATTCTTTGAAACATCAGACTTGAACAGTTAAGTATGTCTGTTGTTACTAGCCAGGAGACTTCTGAAGTGCGAACAGCAGGAAGTTTAGTGCTGCAAATGTGTTTTATACATCAAGAATTCAGTTTATTTCTATAGAAAAGTTCAACTTGTTGAACTTGCAAATTGAAAAAAGAATGCATTGGTTTTCAAGAAAGTGTTTCTGAATAATTGATTCTGAAATGCTTTCTAATGAAAATTCAACTAAACTTGAACTTAAAGGCTGTTTCAGGTATTCAGGTATATATTGAACAGTTTCCTAGTTTTAGTATGCCTCTTATTCCATTTAGATAGTTTTTTTTCATGTTATGCTCCTCTTCAGTTAACATCTAGTACAGAAGCTTAAATATTGATTGTGCCTTGCAGTGTTTACAGTATCAGCATGTCAAGTATTTTGTTTTGTATTCTTTTATTGTCAATAAGAACTGCCAGCTTAATCAAATCTCTAGTAATGCAGCTTTTTTAAAAAAAAAATATATTAATGTAACACTCACTTCGCTCAGATATGCAGCAAGAAGCTAGGAGCATATGTCATGTATTTCCTCTTAAATCAGACTTTCTTTCCATTTGATTTTTTGCAGTTTGCATATGGCATATTTTGTCTTTGTTTAAGAAATTTAACCTGACTTTTGTCTCATGGCTTTTTTACTGGAGTGTGTTAGGTTTTTAATTTGTTTCATGGGGTGATTTGCAGGGGGAGAGGGGTTTGTTTCATCGGTTTTGTTTTTTTTGATTTTTTGACCTGATGATTTCTTCATTACAGTGGTTTTTTTTCTTTTACAGCAAACTTTTTGTGACTGTTCTTTGGGTGAACAAATGATTGGTATATCTATTTTTCAGTGGTATTCATGTGATTGATACATCTCTTTCCCAGTGGGATTATTGAATTCCAGGACACTCAAGCATTTTGTTTTGGGTTTTTTTATTTATTTGTTTTTCAAGGCTAAAGTGTTCTTTTCTTTTTTTGTATTCAGTAGGCTTTGAATTTGGAAAACTAACTTTTTAAGGGTGGGGAGGGTCAGTATTCATTTCTTTGTAAATAAGCTAAGCAAGCATGTTCACATTTTAAAACTCACAAGTCACTATATTGCTTTACTTCCTAATGCTTTGGAGTCCTGCGTCTTCAGTCACATCAATATGTGGGCCATTGTCACATATCAGAAACAGATGGTTAATGTCTACCCATCACAAATTATATACTTACATTTATGCTGCTTGAATGTGCATCAGACACTTGAGAAGGGAGACTTTTAGGAACTGCCTCACCAGTGTCCTGGTTCTATCCTGTGATACTGGATTAGGGCCAAGGATGACCTCTTGGTATCAGGATCAGAAGCTGAGTTTGTTCAGTCATGTAGACCTGCTCTTGGTGGTGTGACAGAGCCAACAGCACAGGAGGCTTGTTTGAACTGCTCATATGCTGCCTTCATCTTAGTAACTGCAAGTCCACTGCTGCTACGGAGACAAAGTTTCTACTAACTGATCAAAGTTTCCAGTTTCTGTGCAGTCTGTGTCCACTGACTTCTGCAGAGCCTGGACTTTCTGCTCACATCCACATAGTAAAAGTAACAGTTTGGGGCTTAAATTACAGCGAATGTGATCGCTACTATGGATTTTGAAAATAATATGATTGGTGATGGAATCTACGTGATCGTTTTTTAAGGACTAGCTTCTGCCTGTAGAAAACAGTAAAACGTCAGTGTGTTGTGTTGTGATCTGCTTCCCAATTGCTTTTTAGTCATAGATGTACTTAAAAACAGCTAGCAGTTAGTTAACAGTCTGTAGTCTACAGCAGACAGTAATGAAATGCTTATTGCAGATAACAGTTACAGACATACCAAGTACGCGATATTTTCTTTAATGCTCTCTCACATCTGCAAGGTGACAGAAAATGCTTTTATATGCTTTAACCTCATGTTGAAATAAGACAGATTGCACTTCTGAACTGAATAAATCTGCAGTATGATTGATTAAAAAAAAAAATCTCAGCAAATATATATATATTTATTCATTACTTTAACTCTCATTTTCAAGATATTTTAATGATCTTCTTTTTTAGACATTATATTTCTTCAAGGAACGGAAGTCATATTTAAAGTAGCACTGAGCCTACTTAGCAGTCAAGAAACATCTATAATGGGATGTGAGAGTTTTGAGAACATTGTTGATTTTCTTAAAACCACTATTCCAGATATGACTCAGCCTCAAATGGAGAAAATCATTACCCAGGTAAGGTTGTTTTTCTCTTTACTTCCCCCCCTCCCAATTAGTTTTTTTTAAAAGAACCATGCCTAAAGTCTATGTAAGAGTCTTCTCAGTTTGTTCCTTTTGGTTTGAAATGCAAAGGAGTAATTTTCCCAGGAACTTGTGTAGAAATGGGATATAAGCTAATTTCAATGGATTTTGAACTGCAATTTTAGCAAGACTAGCTGCTACCTCAAGGTTCAGTACAAAGGTTCTTCTGTGCCCCACCTATTGGGAAGACAAGACTTTCTTACAAATTTCACATCACCATCAGAAGGGTAAAAGAAGCCTGTTTTCCAAACCTAAACCCAGCTGTTGCTTCCTGCTAGTGGGTGAGCAGTCCAACAGTTTGTGATGGGAAGCACAACTTGCTGTGGTGGAAAGAGGCAGCTTCACATCAACTTGTCCTGATCCTTCAAACTTCTGGCTGCACAGGGCTGGGTACCCCCATAGGAAGTTTTCTGACACCTACAACTTAAACCTCTACAAGTTAGGAGGTTGATGAGACCCTGTTTATATGATCGATATTAAAATCAAAGTCAAGCAAACTTTTGCTGTTCTGTTGCTGGGGCGACTTCTGTCCTCACAGGGATCACTTTTAGGGTGCCCTCATGCATCTTCTGTCCTCAACCCCGTCCTCAGAAGGGTCACGTTTGACTGGTGCTTGGTGCCAGAGGTAAAAGCCCCTCGGGACTGATCCCTGCCTTTATTGGGTAAGGGAAAGGAGGACTGGAGTACTGTTATTTTATCAGTATCATTCTAACTTCATGGCAGAGGGTGAGAATAGAAGAGAAACAAGGGGTTACTGATGCTGATAGAGGAAAAGCACCTGCTAAAGCTTCTTGTAAAATACTGTCAGTGGCTGCGATCTTCATCTCTCTACATCCTCTTCCTCTGTATCAAAGCCGCAAATTGAGATGAGTCTCAATGTAGTACCTTAACTGTGAACCTGTGAGCAGTTTTCCCCCTTTGGATGGAAGTTTGGAGTTAACAGAAGAGCTCTAGAAAACCATCTCCGTATGCAGGACTGCAGTTAACACTGATGCATTCCCATGGCTTGGTTAACATTTGAATGTCTCAGGTGCTGTCAGTTAAGAATTTATTTTTAGACTGTGTAAATCTTCATTTCCTCATTGCACTGGTTGTGATTGCCGTGCTAAACCTGTGTAGGCACTTTAGTATCTACCTTCACAACTCAATGACTCTGGCAATGATAGAGATGGTATTTCAATACTTTTGATACTATTAGAAATTAAATCTCTGTCGCATAGCCTGCGTGGGTTGCAGAGCTATCCTGTTGTGATGAGCACAATAGAAGTGGCTTTGTGCAGAGCCAGGTCTGATTGAGTAAAGAATGGGTTATGTAGCCTGAGCGGAGGTGGATGTGGTTATACGCAGGTCAGCTCAGCTCTGAGAGGAAAGTCATCTGCTTGCCTGTGGTGTGGTCTCATGCTGAGCAGTATTCTGGATCTGCATTCACATGTACACTGCCTATATCGTATTGCTCCTACCTAGGCTGCCTGCAGGTGGAGTCGTTTAGGTGTCTCAGTGTTGTAATTCCCAGGACTGTCCTCTTGTAGTGGATAACAAAAGAAAAACATAGACGTTATGCAGGATTATAATACACAGATGAAGAATTGACCGGATAGCTACATAGATGAAAATGGTACTTGCCCAGCTTGAACACCATATATAATTTAAAGTTTTACCTCATTTGAATTACCTGAAGAACAGTGAACGTAATGCAGAACTTTTGTTGGGGGATCTGTGTGTGTCTTCTGTTGGTGTAATGTTTATGACCTCTAGAACAAGGACTAGCATTAATGTCACTGTAGACATCCTTCCCTTCCTTGTCAAAACTATTTGGTAACTTTCAGAAGCTGAGAGGCTGTGACTAGATATATAAACAGATAACGGTCATATGGTCCCATCACTGCTAGTTCCGTAGTTTTCACAATGCTTTGTCACCAAAGCATCCCAGTAAGAAAGTAGCGTATCTTTACGCAGAGGCAGAACACAGGGAAAGTGTAACCACGAAGAGTGTTTTTATAAAAGTCTGTAAGTGAGCACTTGGAGTCAAGAGATCCAGTTTTGAGGGTGGAGATCTGATGACTCCTGGATTATTCTTCCTCGTTGTGTGATCCTGCTCCCGTTACAAGCTGGTGAGACTTGAATTTAAAAATTTCATCTTTAACTTCTTAATATTCCTGAGCCAAGAGATAATAAGACTTAGTCATATTATAAAATTCTGGGATTAAATAAGACTTTTCTCCTGATATGTCTCATAGTAAGAGATGGTATTTGGTAATTGTAAAACTGATGATCCAATTTATTCTAAAGTCCGTGATTTATTATGGCTAAAATAAGGACTCTAGATGCTAAAATGCTCTTACTGTAGACTTCCCCTTAAAATACTTTTTTGAGAGGAACAGGAAAAAACATTACGTTAATCAAGCAGACTTGCCTTTTAGCCAAACATTCATGTGGAATAAGTGCTCTCTACTGTAGTTAAAAATTGTTTTTTCTCTCATGGCAGGTGTTTGAGATGGATATTTCAAAACAGCTTCATGCCTATGAAGTGGAGTACCATGTTCTGCAGGATGAACTGCAGGAAAATGTGAATCCCTGTGATGAAGGTGAACCCCTGGAGAAGCTGGAGAGGGCAAACAGTCACCTGAAGAGACAAAACATGGATTTGTTGGAGAAGCTACAGGTAAATGACTTAAGACTACAAACTCATGGAGAGGTCATTTCTATGAACTGGAGTCCAGCTTTGGAGTCCTCAGCACAAGAACGATGTGGACCTGTTGGAGTGGGTCCAGAGGAGGGCCACAAAGATGATCGGAGGGCTGGAGCATCTCTCCTATGAAGACCAGCTGAGAGAATTGGGGTTGTTCAGCCTGGAAGAAGAGAAGGCTCTGGGGAGACCTTATAGCGGCCTTCCAGTATCTGAAGGGGGCCTACAAGAAATCTAGAGAGGGACTTTTCACAAGGGCGTGTAGTGATAGGACGAGGGGTAATGGCTTCAAACCGGAAGAGGGTAGATTTAGAATAGATATCAGGAAGAAATTTTTCACTCTGAGGGTGGTGAGGCACTGGAACAGGTTACCCAGGGAAGCTGTGGAGGCCCCATCTCTGGAAGTGTTCAAGGCCAGGCTGGATGGGGCTTTGAGCAACCAGGTCTAGTGGGAGATGTCCTTGCCCATGGCAGGGGAGTTTGAACTAGATGATCTTGAAGGTCCCTCCCAACATAAACCATTCTATGATTCAGCCAATAAAGGAGTATGTGTCTTTAAGTGTACATGAGAAGACCTTAAGCAGTTGAGCAGTTCTCTCAATTACAGTGATTTACTTCTGTTAGACATATTTTTAACTCCTTTGTCATTCCTTGGACTTTTCCTTCTTCATTTAGATTTCTCTTTCTCAAATTATCTCTACCCTTCTCTCCCATAAAATCTGTTGGCAAGATTTATGTATCTTGCTGAAAAATAAGTTCTCTGTCCCTTCATCTTTTTGATTCTTTATTGGAAAGTTTTAAGAAATAATCAATAGTGCAGTAGGCTTGCTTTCTCCAGACCTTTGTAGGCAGTATTGTTCTGTTTCCTTCTGCTGAAGCTCATAGTCTTACTTTTGAAAGGTGGTCTGTCCTAACAGACTTGAATACAGCCGAGTGCCCACCAGACTTTACCCGATGAAGTCATGCTTTAAAAAAGTCTTCTCTTCCTCCTTCACTGTTCACCCTTTCTCCCATGGCCTAGCCAAGACTTGTTTCAGGTTTCAATATGTATTGTCTTGCCTTTTCCTGAAAGACAAGCTCTTCTTTTTGCATCACCAGGCCATTTAGTCCTATATTTGTTAATTTGAACAAGCGTTGGGAAGAGCTCTGAGAGCACCTTCAGCTTCTGAAATCTGAAAATAGAAGCAGAGTAAAAAGGAAAAGGTCAAGTTCTCATTATTTTTGTGTTTATGGACTAAAGGTGCTGTGCTGTGTTCTTTTGATATTGAAAACAGGGATCACTTGCTTTTTCATTATTACTATTTTTGCTCTATTATTTTTATTTATTTATTTACTGCTACCTGGGCTTTTACCTCTGTTCTGAAAACGCACCAAGGGCATAGAATAATTATGAGTGACTGATTTGAAAGGCTCTATTAAAGCTCTTCTGTTCTTCCAGAGTGTCATACTGGAATGCATCTTCCTCAGTTCTTAACCTCTT
Source organism: Burhinus bistriatus (assembly GCA_013397275.1). Taxonomy (NCBI): domain Eukaryota; kingdom Metazoa; phylum Chordata; class Aves; order Charadriiformes; family Burhinidae; genus Burhinus; species Burhinus bistriatus. The sequence continues at coordinate 59,811 of VYXH01012786.1, read as the reverse complement.
CATCTTTTTTGTTTGTATAGCTTCTTCATTCCTCTGCTTGGGCCCTTTCCTAGGAACAGTGAGAATTCCACCACTTCCTGCAGTAAGACATTTGCTACTGCTGAGGTCCCAGGGTTTCTGAGTACTACTCAGTGTGTTTTTTCCCAGAGGAAGCTCTAGGTCTTTTATTGGAGAATAGGGAACACTGTCTGCTTCTAGACTTAATGCTAATGTTCTCTTTCCCTCTAACCTCTCCATCCTGCTAATTTACGTTATTACATAGGGTTCCCATTGCTCCGTCATTGTCACACAAGTTGTCTCATCCAGTGCTACTCCAGCTGCTGTTTTCCTTTTTCTCCATGCAGCTCCAGTTCCTTGTTACTCTCAACTGTCCCTTGCTCGCTGCAACTTGCATTTCTCCTTCCCTCTGTAAAGCTTTCAGAAATCCTTCAGATTGATCTGGCCACTCTAAGGAGATTCTGTGTATGATACACAGTAGTCATTCCTTGTATCATCTGCCTACACAGATGTCTTCTAGAAACATTTATGTAATTAAGTTCTTATCTTAACATAAAACATATCATAATACAAAAAAAAGTTATTCAGAATGTCTCAATTTATTATAATGTTATTTTTTACAGGTTGCTCATGCTAAAATTCAGAGTCTGGAATCCAGCCTAGAGGCTATTTTGACTCGAGAGAACAAAATGAAGACTGTAATTCAGTCCCTGGAACAGGAGAAGATAACATATCAAAAGACTCTTGAGCAGATAATGAAGTATTTGCCAGCAGAAGCATTGTCTGACTGTGAACTGCTCCTGAAGGAAGTAAACTACAATCCAAATAATAAAGTAAAATAAGGAGTAAGCCATAAACCAAGGTTTTCTAGGCAGCATTTCTTCAAAAAAAAGGGAAAGAAGAGATGATAATGCTGCTTTCAAAGGACTTAGCAAAAGGCAACAATAGTATCCAAAACTAGTGCTGGGACACTCATAGATACAGATAGGCCTTCAAATGTCAGTATGCAAATTCAAGCTATTAATTTTTTTATGATTATGTAAATAAATCACAAGGGGGAAATAAAGGATTCTCACATGTAATTATGATGAGTAGATGTATATTTAGACTTGACCTGAAGGAAAAGAGAAATTTCAGTAGTCAAAGCCAAGATGATGGTGATCTACAAATTCACTCTGGATGTGCTTGTCTTGTAGTGAAATGAGGATAATGTGTCTTTATATATATGTATGTTGAATAATACTTGAAGAAAAAAAAAAAAAGAATGTAATCTTCCCTCCAAAGAGCAGCATGTTTCACATCTTCTGTGGAAAAATCTGTGTGAACTCATGCGTGCCTCTCTTTTAATTCTACTGACATTGTGTGCACAGACTAATAAGCAGAAATAAATATCATGACTTGGTTCATACAGAAAGAGCTCTAGTGCCATCCGCTGCCTGGGCTGTACCCGTCAGCAGTGTAATTCCACATGCATGTTGGAACTGGAAACAAAAAGCATCATGTCATAGCTCCGCCTCCGTAACTCAGAGCTAAGAAACAGTTATCTATACACACTTGCAGGACTTGTAAAGGCAAGACTTAACAGTGACTGCTGCTTCCTTCCCGGCCTGTTTGCTTCCACCTGTCCAGGCGTTGGTCATGATGACAGGAGGAAGGAAGCAAGGCTGTGGGATGGTATTTATTCTGATATTAATTTTCCACAGGGGACTTGCTGTTGTAAGAGTTAGGTGTGTAAGGAAGGGGTTCTCATTTAACCAAAGAAATACTGCAAGAAGCCTTGTTTTACCGTAGTGGGAGCCAGAAAGCTGTTCTTAAATTTTATTTGAAGGGAAAATTGAGGCAGGTTGCAGGAAGTTGAGCATAAGTGCACAATAGAGGACCAAGCAAGTTTCAAATATTATGTACCTTTCAGTTTTCACATGCACAGTGGATATACATTTCAAAGGGGATTCTGAAGTACAGGTGCAGTTTTAATAATGCTTTCCAGGCTATTCCTGTTTTAATACTGCCTTGTGGTCTTCTTTTTAAAACAAAAGTCATGAATTTGTGTGTTCTGGGCAGAAGGTGAGGTAAGCTCTGATCATTTCAAGGGAGAAAATTTGTTTATAAAGGTATAAAAAGATGGATATAGATTTGAAAATGTTTTTGAGTGGAAATTTTGAGAAGGCTTAGACAAATGTGTAATAGACACGTATTTTGGAGTGCATGTCTGAACCGTTAATCGGGTGTTACAGTGGCTCATGCTATCTCTTACCATTTATACTGTATTTCAGGAAGCAGTTCTTTTAAGTAAGAAAATCGATTAAGCAAAGTGCCAAATCCAGCAGTGTCTTTATGCATAAGATAGTCCAGTTTAGAGAGCAAGGACTGAATAGCACTGCTTTCTAAGTATTATGCTTTATGTTAACATAAAAGTAAGGAACAACAATGAGGATTTGCTGTACACTGCTGTGGAACTTGGGGGTTTGGGGTCTCCTGGGTTTTATTTTTGTTGTTTTTTATTTCCATGATGTTTTATTTGATTAAAGATACTGATTTACTTAACAGTCTTTCTTTTTACAGTTGGGTGAAAGGTCTTAACACTGTGTATAAAATTACGTGGAATCTGTCTAGATATTTCAAGAATATTGTATTGTACTAGGTGAGAAAATGCCAAGTGAAAAGCCAGTTCTTTGCAGTTTTGTTCAGAGTAAATTTTAGCAGATGTGTACATACAAAACCAATCCCAGGAATTGCAGTAGTGTGTATTTAAAAAGAATCAAGGTTATTCAGATACATCTT